>JAOUZG010039494.1:592791-681122 GCA_026289955.1 Argiope argentata
GTGTGTGTGTGTGTGTGTGTGTGTGTGTGTGTGTGTGTGTGTGTGTGCATGCGTGCGTGCATGCGTGCGCAAAATTCTTTTTCTTTACTTTCAAACCGCATCGTTAGCCAAACAAATTACACAAACTGGCTTTGAAAATTAGTTAGCATATTATTTTTTCACGTCATTTGTTCATTTGTATCTTTTTGTGCTTATATACATGAAAGACTGATCCATTTGTATATTTAACTTTGAAATCCTTTTTTAGATTTACTTGGTGTTTCAAGATTAAATTTATCCTATTTTTCGAAATTGTTTGTGAATTCATCAGTCGTTGTAACAATGCTCTTGTCCTTTCATGGAAAATAATCTTGATTTCTTTGTAATAGTTTATCCTAGTTGTTGGTAATATTCTTATTTATTTAATTCTTGCCACCTTTATCGACCAGTTGAATCTTGGGTGATATTGGCTGAATTTAATTTCGGGGGGAAATTTTTACCGTTAACAATTATATATTTTAAGCAAGAAATTGTTACAGGTATCTAAGTCGGACCATTTTATAGTTTTATGCATGTTCTAATCATTTCGAACAGGAACCATTTTAAAAGAAACCAGTCATTTTACATCAAAGTACTATTAAAAAAACAATTGTTTGGTTTATCTATTCTGAAAATTTCGAGATACTATAATTTCATTTTCTCATTCTTCATGTAAATCATACAGATATTGAAAGAAGTCTTCTTTAGTTTTGAACAAAGAGAAGAACCATGTAATTAAATATTAGTTTAAATAATAAAAAAACCAAGTTTTAATATCAGGTCAAAATTATAATATGTTCCTGAAAATTAACAAAAAATAAATAAAACATTTAAATAAAAATATTATACTAATATTAAAAACATACTCCTTTAATAAGTTTAATATGATTTAAGTGAGTATAATTCAAAAGCCATTGTTTTTAAAAAAATTGATCTAATATCTGCAAAATTCGAAATTCAATTTGATTTTTAATTAATTAAAATTCCATCAAAATTTGTCCTATACAAATTTTTATACTTCGCCCTTTATTTGTGCCAAATTTCATAGCTATAAACAAACTGCCAATACACGCTACGAAATACAGATCGACAGACCTGGTCATATTCATTTTTATTAGTAATAAAGACAAAAAAGAGGCATATATATTGCCTTTCAATAAAGAAAGGGGGGAAGCGAAATTCATGGATGTCGTCAAACATTTTGAACTTAATAATCACATTTAGTTAAAGTTCCAAATATATAAATATATGAGTGTTGAAGATTTAAATTACTTTTCATATCAGATTGTTAACGTTATGCACAAAATGAATGTCTTGAAAGGCAGAATCGCACCAATCAAAATTCTGTCATTACGCTGTATAGACTATTTCACGACTCAAATTTTTTTTTGTTTACAGTAAAGAAAACACACTAGTGGTAAAATATAAAGGACCGTACGTGGTAAGATACATGGAGTGCCTAACTCCATAGTTCTTAACCTCCCAACAGGTTTGTTTAGAAAATGGTAGCTACAATTAAAATAATAAATATTCCTTTAAAATTATAAATAAAGACATAAATGAGACGAGTGTCATAATTTTAATGTATTAGAAAACATAGAAATGCATTGAGAAATAGATAGCTGACCTAAAATAACTGCTATATCTGAAAAAATTAAACAAAACAAAAGAATTAAATCTAAATTTTTTTAACAAATACATTGGAATATATTTAAAAAGTGGGTTTTTTTATTTCATTAATAAAAATTATAAACATAGCATATTCCTTCTATCATGAAATCATTGATTTAATACATGATTTAAATAAAAAATAAAACCTAATAGAAATAATAATTGCTTGAATCAAAGTTATGAGAAACATATATCGAAAACGATAACTACTCAAAACATTTATTTTCGGAAAAAATATTAATTTTTAAACTAAAGAACTTTTACGAAAGAAATGTCAAAAATTTACAACATTTTCTTACAAATGCTAGTTTTGAATTTAGATGAGTTCTTAAAATGAGCACTCAATGAAAAAAGTTTTTATCTTTTTTTAAGGTAGAATATAAAATAATAAAAACATAATTACATCTACTTGTTACTGAATTGTTAAGGTTTCTTCGCCTTTTCCTTTTTCCCCCAGATTATACCGCGCAAACATCTAATTTTAGCAAGCAAACTAAAAGATCAATAAAATTGATTTGCTGTGACAACTTTTTCTTTTTTATTTATCGGACATCAATAATAGTCTATGAGCAATTTACGTTGTCGCCAGATAAAAACCTAGCTTCAAAAGAACTATGGGAATTTTCTCTTACAGAATAGAATTAAATATATTTTTTAGTCTTGAAATTCATCAATGCTCTACATTGTAAAATAAACACTTGGTCAAAAAAAAATATGATGAATGGCATATCTATAATTATCCCAAGGTGGATAAAAACGTTGAAAAATGCAGAATCGCACTAAACCTATTTAAAAGTTCTACCTTTGCTTCTGAATTCTTTAGTAGAAAGATGGAAAGCTTGATATTTCACATTTACTGTGAAAAAAAATGTGTGTTGTCAGTGTTTAAATCCGACCTCATTCCCCATCTTTCTTATACTGGAAGATCAGAATTTAATTGAAAACAGTGTGTATTTGCTAAAATGGTTTTTGTAACTCTGACATCTAATGCAAATTTCAGTCGAATCACCTTATCTGAAAAGATATTAGTTGTGTTTATATATAGTTCCATTTATTTACATATAGTACTATTATGTATGTGTAGTATTAAAGCAATATTAGGAGGGGGAGGTTTCGTTCTAACCAGACAATTCTTTTTTTTTTTTGAAATTTATTGGAAGCATTTGAGTAAAAAGTCAAAACATTACAAATTCCTAAAACAAAATTCCGTGTTATTAAGTGTTCATCGCTTACACTTTTTTCTAAGTACTAATTTTTGAAACTTCGAATTTTCAGCATTCAATCTAGAATTTATTACAAATTTTGAACTTTCAATTTAGGATTTATTGTAACTTTTGTGCTCAAAATATTTGAGAAAATCACATAATAATTAAAATTATTGATGTAGGTATAAAATGGACGTATTGTCATTTTCAAGTGATTAAGAGGAGTTTTTTTTTATTACATATGTATTTACTACAATAAATCCAATATTGATGACAGCGTTTGATTCTCAGAGTGCATATTTAATAAAAAGCTTTTTCCTGCTATGTTTTTATTTAAAATAATTCATTGCAGCTTCTTTATTTAAGCTAATAATCTGTAAAGACTGTTTACAGCAGAAAGGGTTTTGAATATCGGGTTAAGGAGAAATTTCTATCTGAACTTGAAACTATCATTATTATCCGTATATTATATTTAGATGATGAAAATCGATGACATATATACTTAAACTTCCCTAACAAGAGTCAGAAGGTTTTTCTTTCTTCACGGATAAATGACAATATTTATAAAGGGCTTAAGATGTCTCCAACCTATCAACTTCAATGAATTAGAAAACTACCTGCATCAACGGGCTTTTTTTTTACTTTTACCTCTCTGAGGCATGAAATCAGATTCTGTGATCTGAATAAATGCGATTTGAATGAAGAATTATAACTTTAAAATTTACAAAAATTGAAAAAAAGCAATGGGAGTAGTGTCTCCGAAACTTTCTCGCAACTTGCATAAAAAAGATTTTATCCTTAGTATCTCTGCCATATCCTGCAATAAAATTAATGATTTGTCGTAAAGCTGAGTACATAAATTCTATAAGCCTTGTTTCCATTGTTCTGCATATGAGCGTTTTGTGCTTAGTTTTATAGTAAAGAAAACTGAGTACGAATCTTTATTTTTTTTCAGAGACTGAAACCTAAATTCTTCACTAAACTTTAATTTAGATAGCAAGATAACATATTAAGTTTCATTTATTTAAATTATTTTGTTTTGAGTGCATTACTAAAGGTTTTCCGACCTTCCACTTTTTATTTTAAAATTTTGAATGAAATTTAATTTATCAAGTGGTTATCATTTCGTATTCCACGGGCCGAAGTTCAAGAGCAAAAACTCTTTGACGAGATAGATATCTCGTCAAAGATTTTTTTGTTTGATCGTATTTATATTCAGACATAATGTGTTTTTTTCTTCACATAGACAAAAATGTTTTCTTTGATCTCATTGCAGTCAAAAACATGGAGTTTATTTGTTACATTATACACGGGAAAACAAAAATGGGAAATGTTTAAACTTGAATTAAAATAAAATAAAACCCATCTTAATGAATATAGCACCTGGTATTTTCTACTAACATTTTATACACAATTGAAAAATAAATATTTGATGGGATTTTTCTCTAAATTCACAACCTGTTATCTTCACTGTACCACGAAATTACTTAAGACAGTGCAATAAAATTCAAATTCAAATTTTCAAATGAGTTTAGATTTTTTAAAAAGAAAATGTGTGAAATAGTTAACTTGTGTTTACACTTACATTAAATGAAAATTTTAAATGGAATTTTCGCTAATATTATTTGCGAGTGTTTAGCTTTCTATCCGATAAAGGTGTGAAAAAAATTCGTTTAATATCTAAATGTCAGAAATATTTAATTTTTCAGTGATATATTTTTCAAGTTATTGATTAAAAACTCATAATCAAATAAATATGAGTAAATCTTTATGTTGATAGTAATTTAGATATTTTTAATCTTGCATGTTTACATTTTTAACAACATAATACAAAATTATTTTTGAAAACGTGAGGAAAATAATAACTATTTATGGTAAAGTCTCTGAAAAATGGAAAGATGGAAACTTCCAGTCATTCTTTTTGGATATTGTTTCAAATATAAATTTATTTCACCGTCGTTTGTTAGTTAAATTAATTTAATCATAAATGTTTAACTTTTGTTAGTATAATAATGTAATGTTTCGTTAATGTTATAAAATGTTTAACTAACTTAAATGTCATTAAAATTTCAATATCATATAGATTTTTATATAGCTTTCAACACGCTAAAGTTTAAAAAGTTAGAAGTTTATGTATAACCGAATTATTCTTTCAAATTTTCAAAACCAATATGTTTTTATCAATTTCATTTTAATTTTTTTATAAATAATTTTAAGTATCAATTTTTTTCAAACTGAAATAAAAAAAAAAATCTTAATTGCAGACCGCTTCCTAAATTGAGATCAGAATATTTCGTATAGAAAACTGAGCAACTAAAACTTACTAGTTTACTTGATTTTTTTCTGCTTTAATTAAATTAGTTGAAGAGATTTGAAAAAATAATTTCGTAATAAATAATACACAAATGTTCAAAATTTCAGCAACTTTTCGAGTTTTGCAGTAATTCTGTAAAAGCTAAACTGGATTAGACGATATTGATATTGCAGAAACACAATGCAGAGGCACCTAAAGATAAAAAATAAAAACTAATAAAAGTTTTCTTTTAAGAATATAAACAGAACTTTCCATTGAAAATTATTTTGATAAAAATATTTTTTTTAATATTTTATAGAAATTATCATTTTTTTACTTATAACTTTTTTTTGCAAATAAGAAAAAATAATCTTTCTTTTTTTTGTCAATAATATTAAAAATATCATTGCTTTAAATAGCATTTTATGAACCATTTCAAAAAACTATGATACCGTTGTATAAACACTTGAATACTTTTAAATGTAGGTTAATTTAATCAAATAAAAAGTAAAATTATCTAAATATTATTATCTAGAATATTTTTTTTTATTTTGCACAAAAACTTCAAACATCGATTTTCAAAATATTATTTCCCCTCTAAAATTATCTTTACGTATCCTGCGAGTGGGTCTGTCACTTAAACGCTCATTAAAGTTAAGCGGTGGATTTTACTTTCTTTGATGAGTTATAGATTGCTGAGCCTCAGTGCCTGTTCTTTAATGATTCCTTTAATAATGCACATTTTCTGTTGAAACGCGCGCAAAAAAATATTCTTTTTTCTTATTTATCGAATTTATTTTAAAATAGAAGAATATTATGTCGTTAAGGGTAAACATTTAATGTTTACGAGTTAAACTAATTGTAACATTTAGAATGGTAAAAAGAACATTAAATTAAGAAAACTGATTTTGCAACACTTATAACTTTCCTCCTATTGTTTCAGCTACAATTTGAAACTTTTTTCAGAAATTAATCAAAATCTTATTTCGATTTGCTTTCTATTTTAATGAAATAAAGGATTAATTAAAATTTGATTGATATAAAATCACCTAATTATCTTTACAAATTCCATAAAAGCGTTAAAAAAGTTAAATTATTTGATAACTCCCTTCAGCTTTAGAATTTTTGCATAATTTTTTAATTTTCTTTAATTTATGGATAATGAATTTTTTAATGAAAAGCCATTGTTTCTCTAACAGTTACCTTTCTGGATAAGAGTCTTGAAACTCTTTATCCAATATACTAAAAATAGACTTTAACCCAAAGAATATTTGGTTTATATTGTAACATTTTAGCGTTCCTCTAATCTTAATAATAATTTCATTATAGTTTTTTTTTCAAGTACCATAAGCACTAAACGAAAGACGGTATAAAGATGAACCTCAAAATAATTCGTCATTTCCTCAGTTTCTTTTTAAGTAACCACTGCCTTCTCGGAAAAAATGCTAGTCTTATAGCGTTGGATAATGACTTTTTACAGTATTTAATTGTTTTGATCCATGCATACTGCAGCAGATCCACCCTGATTAAATAAAATGGTCCATTAAAGGTATTTCTAAGTTAAAAAGTTAATATTTTAAAAATTTCCAAAACATTGCGCCCTATTCCTCTGTCATTTATTTCAATCATGAACTTTCCTAGGTAAAATATCTTTTTTTTTTAAATTTTTTTATTAACTCTGTTAATATTAGTTCTTATTTTAGCTAGGCAAATCTTATTTTATACAATTTTAAAAGTTATTTTCGAAGATTATGAGTCTTTCTGATTTATTAATATGCATTATGATGATTTGTATATTTCTTCTCTTAATTTTAATTTAGTTACTAAACTTTTCTTGGATCTTACAATTTCGATGTTAATAAGATATTATGTTAATAAGTATATTTTCATTTACTATCTTAGATCATTTACCCATAAGATGAAAAATTTCACCTTATTGTTTCATACATATTTTTATTATAAAAGGGATGAATATCCTTATCTTTTTCTGATTCTGATTTAATATTCTGGGAGAGGCAATAGCGATTTGTAACAATTTTTCAGTGTTTAAAGCTTTATCTAAGAAAATCTTCAACTCCAGAAACAACAGCAACTTTTCGAACGAATGATAGATGTATCCGCCATCATATTTTCTCTAATTAATGTTCTGTTTCAAAATATCAATTAATCAATTATCATTATAATAATTATCATCAATTAATAATTATCATTACATTTGGCATTAAGGCGATAGTAAAAAAATGCAAATAAACATATTTCAGAATTATGTAAGATTTTTTTTTTTTTACAAAAATAGATAAATTTTAAAAAACATGTTTACAATTTTAAGATTTTGGCAAGTTTTTTATTTAATAAAAATATTTTATTTTAATAAAAATTAATGGAAATATTGAAGAATTTTTGGCCATCGATCATTACGGAGAAGAAGTTCCCCAGTTAAAAAATAAGCAATATGCCTTGAAGTTAGTATATATTTATAGTAAAAAAATATTAAATGTCCAAAAATATTGATCTTTCAAAATAAAATTTAGTATTTTTACATCATTTAAGAGAAAAAGTTTTTCATAGTCAGAAGTAGATATATATTATTTACTAACTGGCACCAGGTGTATTGCTGTCACAAACGAAATAATATTGAAAATATCATTTCAAATTTGGAATAACTGCTTTGTTTAGTTGGGATTGATAGAAAGGAGGACATTTATTTCTTTGTCAACAATGAACATTGAACATCAACTTGTCAACATTGAAATTGAATGGTATATAAAGAAGTATAAATAATAGTAGTTCTGTTTCTTACATTAATGTCCATAAATTAAGAATAATGCAAATTCAGAAGAAAAGATTCCTGAATTCTAGTCATAAGCAAAACAGTCAAAGTCATTCTAGTCATAAGCAAAACAAATGTAACTTATTAAAGCCTATTTATTAAACAAAAGGTGAAGAGCACAAAAAGGATATATGTTTGATATTATTAATAAAAATTACGATTTTTCGCTCTCTGGAATCAAAAAGCAATAAGCCCATTTATAAATAAACAATACTAAATGGTTAGTATGACGGTTAATACATAGCATATCTTCCAGGCGATGCAATAGGACTGGACATGCTGGCTATCAAATTGTCAGTCTGATCTTGGGGAATATCCCCCCCACTCATCAAGCAGTGCACTTCAAAGTTCCGACAAACCTATGGTAGATGGTTAAAGGGCTGAAACTCGTCTTTGTGCTCTATTGGATTGAGGTCCGGTGAAAATGGTGGTCATTCAGTATGGGTGATATCCTCCGATCGAAAGAATTCGTTTACGATGTTCGCATGTTGAGGACGGGAGTTTTCATGCATAAACACGAATTCTGTGCCATGACGCCCTGAAACAAACGTACATGTTCCAGAATGACGTCCCAAAAGATTTGACCTGACAGGGTTCTAATTTGAGCATGTAGGTCAGTTCTGGAACACAGAATTATTCTTCCCCAAATGATCAATCCTACACCGTCACAATAATATCGTTTAATGATGTTCTCTAGTGGAATGGAGTACCTTGTGCTCTCCATATGAAAGTTCGGTTTGATTCAGACTGAAAGATAAATTTAGGCTAGTAGGAAAGCACCACACATGCCCACTGTTGCGGTGTACACAATGCATGCTCTCTACTTCAGGCTAACTTCTGGAGACAGTGACTCACAGTAAGTGGAACACTTCTAACAGGCCTACGTCCATGTAGAGCAATCTGCTCTAAACTTCTGTATATAGTTTGTCTTAAAACTAGTATACCGGTGGCTGAAGACAGCTTACGAGACAAGTCTTAGTCTGTGTTCTGTCTGTTTCTCTTGGCAGTAACTGCCAAATACTGGTTCTCTTTGGGTGTTATAACCAGGAGGAGGGGTGACCTGTGCTGTAACGTTTGCTCTATTTGCCTTCAATTACCTAGAGATGACACTGTGGGTGATTCCAAGTTCCCCGAATAGTTCCAGCTCAGTATGAACGCATTCCAAACGGACGATAATTCTAGCACGTAAAAAATACATCCAAATACATCCTTTGTGTCATAACTATGTGGTTATTGCGCTGATAAACTTATAAAGTGGTTTCGAGCAATCATGTGCGAATTGCAGGAAGGTCACCAGAGGACAACGATAATACGTCACATTGACTAGAGTGTAAAAGAGAGACGTATATCATTTTTAAAAATGTGCGTAGCCATTTTGCGGGCGATAAAGGTATTTCAGAGTTCTATTTCTACGGAACTCTGAATTGTCATTTATTTTTAGACGTAAGTGTACATTTTTATTCAAGTGTTTTACGGTAGTCAATATATTTTTCCTTATTCAAAAAAAATGAAATAAGTTTCTTGGTTGTTTAAACTGTAAGCGTGGAATAAGCATACAATTGGAGATGTGAAAAACAGGGTTTTCTAGATTCAAACCATATACTTGTTTATGTTCGTCAAGAATGCATAATGAATGGCAGCTGCAGTCGTTTAAAAACAAAAGTCGTATCGGTGGGAATAATTGGAATTCGTGGAATGAGCACATCTGCCCGATAACACATTCCGTTAAGAATCGTTATTTCGATTTTTGACGAGTTTTGGTTTTCTGATTCTGATGCACGTGATTGGGATGCAAGTAAACGTTGTCTTTCGATTGTTGTCGCAATTTGATATTACGATTCTGAAATATGTGAATTTGCAATTTGTAAACGATCTGCTTTGTTGTTCGCTTGTCGTTCCTCGTTTGTTTGAGAAGCTCAAATTTGTTTATTTGTGCGTGCTGTGCTGGTAAATGTACTAAGTAACATATTGGAGGCATATATTTCATTGACGCAATCAACACGATATGCGCCTGTATAACCTAAATATCGTTTGCCCATTCACTGAATAAATAGAGCAAATACCATTTGCACTGGAAATTTTCAGTCATATATAGCGAATCTTGATTGGCATCGATAATAGTAATTCTTTTTTGTATGTGGGAGATAAAATCTAAATATTATGTGAGGTCCACTTCATTCAATATATTGTGCACGCTGAATGGCAATATCTTGAGTAAATGACTATTCATTAACGTAAAGAAAATCATGTGATGATAAATATTTTATTTTGATTGATATATGTGTGATTAACTACGAATGACAAATGCCATTTGCTGTTTTCCGTTTGACCTTTTTAATATTTTAATAATCAATTTAAAAATAATGGTGAATTATATAAATGTATGAAGCAGTTTATTTGTAAATTTTATCGTGGACAGAATAAATGTTGATAATTGTAGTAGGTCTATAAACTTCGTGCAAGTGGAAGAAATAATTTGACAAAGTTCTATCGCAATCGGATGAACGGCTACTATAAAATATAAACAAACAAAAATCCATTTTTATGTATTAGACTAAATCGTTCCTTATTCAAAAGTATATTCCTTATTCAAAAGTCTTACTTCTGTTCAGAAGGATAAAGCTTATTACTTCGAAACGATAAGAAAGGAAATTGAAAATCGGAAGTAATAAGTATTTATAATCTTATGACCGGCTTCAGAAAATAAAAAACTAGTCAGTACATAATAATTACTAGTACATAATCATGTACTAATTTACTAATTAGTACATAATAATTACTAGTACATAATCATGTACTAATTTACTAATTAGTACAGAATAATTACTAGTACATAATCATGTACTAATTTACTAATTAGTACATAATAATTACTAGTACATAATACTACTACATAATAATTTTGAAAAATATTCAAATAATTTCTGAATAATAAATTTCGACAAGATCATTTCTGAGAGCCTTTATTAAAAAAAACTGATAAAGTTGGAATCTCTAAAGATATTAGCCTTCATTGACAAACTGAAGGGATCATTTTTATTGGGAAGAATGACGTTAATTCAACACATTGCTGAATTCAAGCTTCAGCATATTAAATACCACAGATACTTATTTCAATATGAAAATCAAAATGACAAAACTTTCATTTACACGATCATAGGCGTCAGATGAAATTAGTGTGTTTTAACTGATAGTTAATTTCTAATTACTTATCACTTTTTAAATAACTTTTTAATATTAATATCTACATAATTCATTTAAATATACTTTTCTACTTTTTAAAGCCCCTACTGACTTCCCAAACATTATTGTTGATTTTCATTCATTCTTTAATTGTTAGTAAACTCAAAAAATCTCAATAGTCATCAGTTATCATTGTTATAAGCAGTAGCACAACTGTTTAGATGCTCAACAAAGTTACGAATGGAAACAATCCAACAGAGGAAACAATGGATCCCTTCTCTGTTGCTTTCTGCTAAACTTCATTCTCTCTTTTGCAACCGAACGTATTGCGACTTTTATTTTTACTGAGTAACGATGCTTAGTGCTATTTTTGTGAATTTCGATGAGGCTTCGGCCATCATCGTGTTCCTCGTCTTCGTGACGATCTGGGAAATACTAGAATATTTCCTCTACCCCGACGCACCACCTGTTGGGGATGCTGACGTGGATCTTGTTTCAGATCCTCATACGGATATACCAACTGGTCCGTCTATCCAGTCAGTCGCTGTCGTGAGATCTTACGCAGTGTTTAAGATCTGCCAGGCCCTGGAGCTGCCCGCTGAACTGGCGCCCGTCCCAGTTCAGAAGCCCGAGGCTCCACTCGTGAAATCGCTCGCGGTCTACGAGATGTGCCGCGCACTGGATCTGCCCGCACGCCTGGCTCCGATGGCAACCCCTGTCGTGGAGTCCTTCGCAGTCTACCAACTCTGCGTCGCCCTCGACCTGCCGGCTGAGTTCCGTCACCGGCAGCACGCAGCATAAAAGTATAACTCTCTTCAGCTGCCTAAAAATGTTGAAAACTGTCTTCTTCGGTTGCAAGATGCTGCACTAACAACTGACATCGGCGCCTATGATGCGGTTTCAAAGACTCCCATCGATTACAAATTGCTCTATCACAGACTGTCGTCACTTAAAGAGATGCTGTCTTGGAATCAATGCAGCGATGAAGGGAGGGTTGGCGGGCGGGGAACGAGAATAGCCCACCTCCACGTGGTGTTCCCTGGGCAACGGTGCAGTTCCCTAGAACTGCAACGGCTAAGAGGCTACTCAATAATAAATTCAAATAAAGAATGTTTGTTTAATCTGGAAAAAAGATGTACTTATTTTTTGTATTGCAGATATACATTTATATTTCTGTGTCGAGATGAGGAAGACATTTGAGCCAATATCTCTTTCTCTCCAAATTTACAGTTTGTACTAACACAAATTGTAAAAAAGTGAATAAATTTGCAACAATTTTATAAAACCATAGTAACAAATAACAGTTAATGAATTAATTGAACGTATTGAATCAGGCGTTTAAAGAATAACATTATATTTAAAGGATTGTTATTTTTTAAAAAAATTAATTAAACACCACAAATGGCTTTTTTTTATTACGGGGCATTAAAATAGATTTAAATTGTTATTTATTTTAATTGTTAAATTGTTAGTTATCTCATATTAATCTTTATATAAAATTCTAATACAAAAAGCTGGTTCACTCATATGATTTTGAAAAAATCCTGTATAAACATTTTGTAATCAGTTAGACAATGGCTTATTTATTTAAATGCCTTTTTAAATAACACGTACAGTTTAGAAAATCAAGTTTTATAACATTTTTTCATGAACAGTTTGTGAATGTATGAAAAGTTTTAAAAACTCCGAGGGGTATTGCTTCTTTTAATATGATTGCAATCGATAGCTTACAGAATTTTTGAAACTGAAATTTCTATTTTTCTCTGTCCAAATATTAACTTATTAAAGAGAAAATAGTAAGAAAACTTAATTAATCTGGGGATTGAAATACACCTTGACTTAAAGAATTATGATTCTAAACACAAATCAATAATCATTTATAGAGTTGAAAGAAGTTATATTCTAATAGTAATCTATTTTTCCAAAAATCTTTTCTTAAGGTGTGAATTATGTAAAGCATTGATCTTTGAATCGTGCTACTAAAATATTAAGTTTTTGATTCTACATAGAAATGCCAAACAATACAAGAAGAAGAAAATACAACTCCAAAGAATTAATTCAAAGAGCATTTAATAGATTTGTAAAATATTCCACCTCATGATAAGTGAGAAAACTCTCTACCACCAAAGTAATTCATAATATTCGAAATTAACGCCAAGGGACAACTTGCGAGGGAGTCTTATTCCATTTTCATCAGCTTCTTTTTTTTTTCCCATCCACTTAAAATTCCATACCCTCCCTTTCGTGCTGAAAGTAGGCGTTCTTTTAAACTGCTTTCTGTTTATGCATAAATCTCAATCCCCCCGACTTGTCCAAAAGCCCGCTGGGGGACGTTGGATCGGTAATGAAGCTGCGATGTGATAGGTGTGAATTCGAACGAAATTTTCTTCTTGCAAGTGGTTAATGGACAATAGGAAAACAATTAAGATAATTTATGGAGTTTTCAAAAACACATTTGTTTTTGATACTTACTAGAATACTGGAAAATTCATAGATTTATGATAAATAATACATTGGTTTCTGATCTGTAATAAACTAATATATTAGTTTCTGATACGTAATGTAGTAGTTGTACTGAAAACTATATTGGGTTCTGTTGCGATGTGATACACTGGATAATACATTGGTTTCTAATGCGGAATAATTGGAACAACGGTTACTGATACATAATACACTGGTATGCTCGCTTTCGATACCTATTGCATTAGTATACTGGAAACTGCCTTGGATTCTGATATGTAATACACTGGTACGATTTTTTCTTATACGTAATACACTAGTACAATGCAGAATACTGAATGACACTGAATTTTAATTTAAAAATCTGGAAATGGTGAGGCCTTTTTGTTATCCTGCATGACCGTCTGCCACACCAGGCCGGATACTAGGCAGCGTACTGTAATTAATGTAGTCCCTTGAAAACAAAGTCATTACTTAACCACCATTGCAAAAAAAAAAAGATAAACAAATTAGTTCGATTTCTCGCCCTCGAAACGTTGGTCCGGTTATGCGGGAATGTACTAGAGAGTGTAGTGTACGTAATTTAGTCACTTGGAGAAAAAACCTCAAACTAATTACCGTTTCAAAAAAAGATAAACATGTGATTTCTATTTCATGCCCTCCCACCATGTTAGGCCGAATACTCGGGACTGTACTGTCATTAAATTAGTTCCTCCAAAAAAGGAAATTTTTTATTAATTATTGCAAGAATTGAAAAACAATGTCATGTGATTCAGGTATTAGAAATAAATAATACATATGTTGTCCTAGAACATATCAGAGATAGAAAAGGTAAAAAGTATTCCAGAATAAGGTGATGCTGAAAAGTTAAAATAGTTGTTTTATTTTACAGATATCATCTTGATACTTTATTTCTTTTTTATATATAAATAACATTATGGTACTTTGCGTCAAGTTGATAGTGTATCAACCGAGTGCTTGGAATTAGGCTTTTAAGTGACATGTTGTATCAGTTTCATACACTATCGTCAAGTCTTAGCTGAAACTGATAACTAATACCGGCAAGAATTTGATTCCTACTCGGGATTTCGGTTCTTTGGAAGAGGCGTTTCATTTCCTGACATTATCAGGGGAAACCTTGAGTCTGATAATAGTTAATATTTGGCTGAGAGAAAGAAAGGCCTTGCTGATGTACTCAGAGTAAGAAAAGGCAGTGATTTTTTTTTTCTTCTTTCTGTAAAATGTGCATCGGCAAACAGGGTAAAGAATTCTTTTGAATATCTGGGAAATATATATAATTAAAATATCATTTGAATGCTAATAACATCCCCGACGAATGGTGAAAAAGAGAAAGAGTATTCATCTAAAATTTTACATCAGATTTACATTATCAATTACGAATGATATCGAGGAAATTATCAATGCATTTCAAAAACTGATACTCAACACCTAATATTTTTAGTCTATATTAGTCTATATCAATTCTTTCATGGTAATATTTTTAGTATATGTCAGTTCTTTTTCAAAACTGATACAATGTTTAAGGTTGGTAGATCTTCTTCATACTTTGAGCTGACCATTTATGTGATGCTTTAACCCCTACTATGAAAGATACACTTGTGAATACTTGAAACTGAAATATTTCATCCATTCTAACTCTACATCTAAAAAATGAGCTGGTATTCTTTGGCTATTTCATGACTTCCTACTCAAAACAAGCAGTGCTCTATATAAATGATATGACTATATAAATAAACTCCTGGCTATATAAACACACTTTCCACTATAGTACTGAAAATAGCTGAAACATCTGCAGTTATATAATTATACTATTTTCAATCATCAATTTCCAAAATTGTTAGTAAATTATTGAGAATCTTTTTTTAAGAGAACATTATATCATAACAAATATTTTGTATTAATAGGGAATATACAATAGAAATGAAAAGTTCTATCAGATCTTATATAAATATTTAGATTCGTTTCTTGGTTCATAATTTTATTTTGTGGATGTCAATGAACTATCACGTAATCTCTTAAATAAAGTTAAAATAACAGAATACGTGAATTTGAAATTCGAAGTGAATAAAATAACATATGAAGCCAGATAAAATATCCACATCTCCCCACACTCATACATACAAATGTCTCAAATAATTTCACTTTAAAACAAAATAGTAGGTTATTTTCATGATTTTAAATTAGATAAGAGTAATTTAGGCACATTTTCAATTATCTCAAGATTTAATATAAAGTTTTACCATATAATTTTTTTATTGTTGAATAATCGTGTGGACACATACATTATGCAAATAGATACAACGATAGGAAGCTAACGTGTAGACAAATCTGACATAAAATTTATGTTGTATATATAATTTCATCAATAGAACTATTGCTCAATTTCATTGCCTAAACAATTGCGCTTCTGAGTTTTTCTGTTCAAATGCACAAGGACTGACACACTCATAAATGCAAAACTTTAAACAAACGAATAATTTTGTGTAAAAAAATAATTTCATTCAAATAGTACTAGAAATATTATTTTCCAGACACGGCACCATCCAAACAATGAAAAGCTTTTATCTAAATCTGAAGAATTTAATTATTACAGAGGTGTGTGTTTTTGCATACAAAGGACTAATTAATGGAGCAATAACGATGGTGAATATATTTTACTATTTAAAAAAATCCAGTAGCAACTTTGTATACAAGAAAATTTCAATGAGAAAAGACTTTTATTATGATATAGTTCAAAAACTCCGAATTTATTGAAGAGGTGCTATGTTAAATATGAAAGAGGCAAAGTTCAAAGATTTTTTTTCAGCATCCGCTTGAATAAATATCTCAAATCAAATATCATTCATAGAATAAAATTCTTGTTGCAACTCATATTATGTTGCTCACACACTATCACATATCGAAGATAATGCCTTTCAATTATTATCCAGCTTAAAATATGTTGAATTTCTATTTGTATGTAATTTGTGAATAAAAATCGCTGTAACATCGCCTCTATCTTATGCATCCAAATCAATATTCATATATGCTGCAGATAAGGTGAGAACGCAAAATTACGCATCGGAAATTCGATTGTAATTTGAGAACACTCCATAAATATTCCTCAACCTTTCTCCCAGTTTTCAGTTAACTCCACCCCAAGGAAAATTCTACTCAGATCCACTCCTATTGCATGGGAGCTTCATTACCAATCCACGGTTTCCAAGCGAACCTTAAAACAGGAACGGACGAATTGAGATTTATATATGAACAGAAAGCAGTTAAAAAGAACGTCTATTCTAAGCACGAATGGGAGTTTGTGGAATCTCAAATCGAAGAAAAAATATTGAGTAAACGAAATGAGAGACTCTCTCTCTCTCTCTCGCAAGCTGTCTCTTGGGATTAATTTGGAATATTATAGATGGTTTCCGTTGTAGAGAGTTTTCGCATTTATCATAAGGTTGGATATCTCTGAAATCTATTAAATGTTCCATGGATGCAGACTTTAAAGTTCCTTCGTTCGTAAATTAGGACAGCGTGTCTTTTTCTTCGTTCGAAATCTCAATTCTTCGCTTGCTTAAATCAGGCTCAAGATTAATGATTTGCGTTATTCATATTATTATAAAATATTTTTATTTTACCTTATAAATAGTATAGAGAACATGTTGAAATATTGGAAATCTAGATTTGGCGAATCTCTATGTTTCATATGCCTCTGATTTCAGTTGTTTGTTTGGTTGGTTAATAGATTTTTCTGGCGCAAGAGCAAGAATTGGCTATGCTGCGCCAAGGCACATGATATGAATGTGTTTCCACACAATTCAGACTTATGTTTTCCCCATGAAAACAACTTTATAAAAAACATTTTTTAAAGAAGCTGTTATAAAAAAGTATAAAGATTTAAGTAAGAAAAGTCATTCACAAGAACGAAATGTTTAAAACCCAATGATATTTATATAAGATGGATAATGTGAATAGCTGTTAAATATTTGATAATATTATAATGAAGCTGTTCTCCAAACAGTTCACGCAACTCCAGTAATTATGAATTTTAAAAAACACTTACGATGAAAATTAAATATGGGACATTCAATTAAAACATGTAAAACTATAAGGTTAACTTTATAATCCGAGAACATCGGCGCCCTCTCTCAAAACAAAAGATGTTTGTGAGTTAGGTGGGTGTGATCAATTCTTAGTCTAGTCAATTTTACATCAGTCCATCGAACCGAAGCAACAGGCCACATTCCAATTTTCGGCTCAATAAAATGCAGTTTATTTTGAATTTCTTGATTCCAATATTCTTACCAAATCGAAAGTATATGACTGCCATACATGTTAATTAGATCAACATGAAAGCAAGGGAGCTGTAAAATATGCTCAGCCCTCTTGGCAACAATGACAGCCGCTTCATTTCCAGTTGTGTGAACATGACTAGTAATCCATCTGAACAAGATGTCATACCCTCTAGTGTGAAGATCTCTCAAACAGCAAACAATATGAATTGCAATAGGATGCTTACAATTCGCAAAGTCATACAGTGTTTCCAAAGCCCTCAAGCTATCTGAGTAAATGCAGTAATAAATATCTTTAGAAAGAGAAATTCTGTCGAGAGCCAAAAAAAAATTGCACATAATTCAGGGGTCAAAACAGAGCACGAATCATGCAGCCGGTAACTGTATGTAATCCCGAGAAAGACGATACCACAGCTAACAGATTGAGAGGATTTCGATCCATCAGTGTATATCGGTGTGTAGGCAGAATGTTGAGGAAGATGAAAATTAAATAATCGATGGAAAATGTATTAGCTTTATTAAAATTCGAAAACGGGTTAAAATATGAAAAATTTGAATAATCCCAAAGGGGAAAGATAAAAAGTTGCTTGGCATTTCCAAGACTTGATTCATACTTATATCAACAGTATGCATCGAGTTCGGAGTTCAAATCCAGTTCAGCCAGGTCATGAGTCGCGCAGTTACAGAAAGGAGCCACCTAGAATAAGAGATCGCCAAGTTGGCGCGTTGGTAGCCAAGTACTAAACAATATAGAAGCAACCATCTGCACTTGCCCGAAAGAAATGTAAAGTTATAAGTCGAAATCGATGCTCTCTTAAATGTCTCATTGACAGAATTCATCCTTATAGAGAATGCTATTACTCATATTAATCGGGCAACACTGACTATATTGCAGTATGTTGTTCGGGATAGGCAAAGTACGAAATGGAGGACCATTCAATTGCTTGCAAGACGCCATTAGTCGGTATAAGTCTTTCTCTGATCAGACAAAGCTTGAAGGATTCAGTTGAAAATTTTTGGAACATTCACGATAAAGGACTCTCAGATTTTCATCTGTTTGAACTCACAAATTTCTTCGGTGGTCTGAATTATGATCTTAAACGATTTATTCCACATTTATCTGCTGACGGCGTTCTGTGAAATTAGGATTTTCAAATCGCTTCAACGCTGGGAATGTGAAGGGCAGCTATGCAGAAAGTACTAGGTAAGATTTCCATTTCCACTTTGTGACTTCATCAATTGGAGTTTTTATTATTGTGTTCACAAATATCTCCATTTCTTATGGGTAACTTCTTGCATTCTTTTAACTTAATTTCATTTTTTTTGTTTTTATTTTTTTCAAGCTGTTATTTTTAAGTAAAATGCGAACTGGTCCAAAACTATCCTCTTTTTAGTAACGAACTATAACTGTGCAAATGCTCAATAGAATATTACAGCAATTTTATTTCTCATTGCAGCGTGAAATTTCGGGAAGCGTTCCTACGTTTGTATGCAAGTTATTTTTATATTTGGAAACAACTATACTCGTTTACTATTTCAAAAACATCCAGGCAGCTATATATATTTCTTTTATTTTTTAAGCAAAAGAAGCATTGACCTTGATTATTTTGTCTTTTTATACCTAAATATTTAATTTTTTTCAACGCGTAGAAACATGCACGCGGGAAGCAGTACAACCTTAGGAAACTTAAATGAGAGGGACCCACAAACAGAGCAATTTTAAAAAAGTACATTCTTTTCCTTAGATACCATATAAAACAATTTGTAAAAAAAGGCCAATTCAGTGAATAATAAAATAATAAGATAATGTTTGCAATGTATTAAAAATAGTTATCATATTCCTATATTTTCATTAAGCTTACTTCGAATATTTATAGAACTGTATATTTACTTAAATAATACAGGATGTAGAGAAGTCTGAAATCATTATAGACAAATAGAAACCAATACTTATTTACAAAATTAATGAGGTAAAACACGTGTACTGTCCAGGTTATGACATAATTAAATGTCACCGAGTGGAACGTTAAAAGCAGCTGCTTTCTTCTTTCAGTTGTAGGGCCCAACTATTTACCAAGCTTTGATCTTTCCCTGGTCTGTTAGAATTTTCAATTTAATGCATTAAAAAGTTCTCTTGATTCTTTCGAAAGCAAACTAAACTTTCTGATAATAAAAATTGTTTCTAATTTTTTTATTCATACAAAAAAATTGATTTTCTTCTTTCTTTTTTAGAATTCAATGATACCCTCAAATAAAATTTCGGTTGAAGTGAAGATTAATCGATTCGTCCGAGTTTTTGCCAATATGGCAACCCAAAGGAATGCTTATCTAGCAACTCTAATGCTGTTTTGTTTACTATTTTTAATAATGGTTGAGTTGCACACTCTGTTTTTTCTTTTTTGAAAAATGTTAAATAAAAAAAGATTTAAATAAAATCTGCCATGCATATTTCAATGTACCATATAAGAATATAATTTCTTGAAAGGCCAAGCACTACGTGATCGTGCAAGTTAAATTATATTTTTACTCGTTTTAATTGTTTCATTAAATTACTGACTGTCTTGCAAACTATCAAAAAAAAACTTTGTCTTGTTTCTATTTTTTTAAACAAATATCGCATTTTCTTTCTATTTCATTTCATATAATCACGCGCTCAAAATGACATTTTTTGAGGTTTTATCTGCTGTTATTATAAACTTATTTTTTTTAATCGAAGCTTTTGTAAATGGAATGAAACACATTATCAAAAGATGAATTTTTTGAGATGCTCGTGCAGATAGTAAAATTTTTCTTTTTCGCCTATGGATTTTTGTTGAAGCTAAAAACCCTCATCCCAAACAACATGATCCGACATGATAAAAAAAAATGTCGATTAAAGATTTTAATTTTGTTTTTTATTATAATTAAAAGTTTTATTTACAACTAATAAGGCAATGTAATTTTATTTTTAATGTGAACAGAAAATATTCATTCTTTTGTAATTTTGAATAGTCAATATGCACTTTAAAAAAATCGTCTAAATTCTTACTTTCCGAAATTGTCTGCATTTTTACTTTAAAGGTCAGCTGCGATGGAATCCTTCGCATCTTTCGTAATTCTTTTGATGCTCCCACGGTTTGTACCCTTGATCATTTGTTATGTGGGCAATTGAGCGAGAATGGATGTCGGGTAAATGGGGTGAAATTCGACGGCCACAAGGCAGAGTACATTGGCGTAGACAAAACAAGGTCGCGATAACAAAAAATATACATCGATTCTTCAGAGAAACATCTCGCTCGAACCCTGCCGAGGCAATGGATTAAATAAATCAAGTAAGTGCATTAATTCTTTAAAATTCCCTCTGAAATCCATTCTTGCAACGTCCTTCATTCTTTCTTTACTATTAAAAATGTACTGTCGCCCGTGTTATCCACACAGTCCTTATATTCAATATGCTGGCGAAGTTGCTATTCGCCGGCTCCTCCTGCTCATGAAGCGTAGCATGTTATTTTTCAGTTAATAAATTCTGCCCAGTTTCTTCAGATGCCGAAAGCATCGCATGCTCTAACTTTTGCTCTTTATTTAAGTCCAAAGAAAAACTTATCAGTAAAAAAATCATGATTCTATTGTAAAAAAAGGGAAGTCGTTACTGTTTCTTTGGAGTGTTTGTTTACATTGTCAGTCCTCTTTATTGGCGACTTGGCATCCTTGGCACAAGAAGAGGCGTAAGAAACTTCTCATTTACCAAACGTTTTGCTTAATATGCGCAATATTACTTAAATAATGTAAACAACGATTCTAATATTTCAAAAGGATAAATAGTTTCATTTATACTAAACAGTTTTATAGATTATTATTGGTATAACTTAAAACATAATTGTTTTCACTTCACAAAGTCATGCAAAAATCCATTTTGTGTGGAGATAAATTGGAAAATACTGGTGAAAAGCCTTCAAACTCTTGCTTATTTAATTAATGATAATATGAATTAATATTTCACTAAAATCTGCAAGATGCCCTTGTCCGTCCTCCATAGTAAATACATGATGAATTCGGTATCTCGAAATGTTTGACTTGCAGAGAACAACAATTACAAATACTTTTTATTGGTACTTCAAATACTCTATTCTGCCAATCAATTTTTAAGTGTTCATTCTTGTGAGAAATATCTTGTGTCAATATTGTAGAAAAACAAATTCTAATTTTTTGCATTTATTCACAAATAACCCATTTCTAAATTAAATATTCTTTCGTCGTTAGTACTCTTTTGCCTTTTTTCAAAACTTTGAAGAAAGGGAAAGCCGACTTTCTGGCACAGATTTAGCGCGTCTTCCTCGTGTTCTGGGAGTCACAGTTCGGGCATGGTCGATCTTCTGTATGTGAAATGTGTGACTGTGCCCCGACCCATAAAAAGGGGCCTATGCAAGCGACTCTGATGAGTGTGTAGCTATGTCGTACTCTTGGTCCTAGTTGGCACTACTTGAAACAAGAGACGCTTATTTCGGCTTAAATTCTATTGATTTATCAGCGGGGACTGCCCATTGGAAAGTGCCATAAGTAAACAAAACAATGAAATAGAAAATTATATTTTAAGCTTATAAACATAACATTGCAGTTTATTTTGCTTCAACGGTTTTTTCAGATATTAGTGTGTTTTTAAAGAATATTGAAAGTGAAAGAATTTAACATGTTCCTAATACTTTTTTTATTTCTTTAATATACTTTGAAAAAGTGAAGTTCAAAGGAATGTGCTGATATTTTTAATCTCTGAAAATTTATCCGGTTAAAATATTCATAGTTTAAATATTCAATGCCCATTGAAATCTTATAAAACTGTGAAAACTTCAAATGGAAACATTTCAACAAAATCAAGAAATATATTTCAAATCTCTTAGCATGAAGATGTCTAGGTCTAGATGTCTCTAAATAAATATTGCAACAGTTTATTCGAATCAAATATATGGCCTGAATTGATTCGCATCTTTTCAAACTGTCGCTTTCGAATCGAAACAAATTAATCTAATACAGTTTGAATATCGAAATTATAGATGTTCGTTTTGTATCTTCAAGCTCTATATTGAATTTGATTTTGTTTTTGTTTTTCCCCTTTAATTCCTTTTGAGAACTAATAACTAAAGGGTTGGTTTCAAATTTTATTTTCAATTATTTCCTTTTCGTATTTCTTCCAATTTTATTTTTAATTCTTAAATGTATACAACCAACTTCCTGATACCGCTGAATTTATATTTAATTTTAAAATATATATAATATTAAATAAAGGTTTATAACAAAGATTTCTAGATTTCAAACTCAGCCATTTACCTTTATATCTACTTAATAAATTTTCAGAAATATTAAAACTCTTCACAAACAAGAGTACAGACGAAACCATAGTTACCAGACTGGTATTTGTTTATTACCCAGTTTTGCTATGCAAGTTACAAGCAGATGCTAAAATTCGATTGTATCTGATGCTTTGCCTGATACAGCCATGGACCGATTCGTAATGAAATTAAATACTTAGTAGCGATTAGTTGTACCGAGATCAACTAGTATTAATGCAAATGATTCCAAATTGAAAATTCGCCTTTTCAGAAGAGAGTTTGATGACAAAATAGCAGTTGTTTTGGCGTTTGACAGTGATTGACGGATGAGAGAGAAGAGGAAGGAAAGTTCTTTGCGATTACGGTATTATAGGAAACGGTAGGATTTCATCGATACTATGAGCGCAGTTAAATGAGTTTTAAATGCATTAATTTAAATTAAATCATCCGTAAATGTTTAACTTTTGTTAATGAAATAGTGTAATGTGTCGTTAATATTGTAAAACGTTTAATTAGCATAAATGTCATGAAAAATTATAGAATATATATTATTTTAATTTAACTTTCAACACGCTGTATATATATATATATATATATATATATATATATATATATATATATATATATATATATATATATATATATATATATATATATATATCCGAGTTACTCCTCCAAACTTCCAGAATGACTTTCAAAATATACTTTTTAATCAATTTCATTTTAATTCTTTTATAAATAATTTTAAGTATCATATTTAAACCTGAAATAGAGAAGTCTTATTGCAAATCGCTCGGAATATTTCATATAGAAAACTTCTCTGATAAAATTTACAACTACTTTTTTCGCATTCTTTTATGTCAGAACATGATGCTATTTTGGAATGAGATTTGGGGCGTCAACAAAAATCCGCGTACGAAAAATTAAAAAAAAAACCTTGGCGAAAAATTGAAATGTTATTTTTGCATCAGCATCTTAAAAAATCGGCTTTTAATAACCCGTTGCCATCGCACTCACAAAAACCCTGATTTAAAAAAAAAATAAGTTAAGGACTACAGCAAATAAAACGTAGAAAAATGTAATTTTGAGTACTTGATTATATGAAATGAAATAAATGGGAAATGTGATATTTTTTTAACAATAAATTCAAGGCAAAGTTTTTCATTATCGTTTTCAATACTAAAATTAATAATTCAATGAAAACAATAAAAGGAATAAAAATATAATTTAACTTGCGCGAGAATGTGGTGTTTGGCCGTTCAAGAAATTATTTTCTGAAATGATACAAATATGTATAACAGATTTCATTTTCATTCTCTCTCTGTGTGTGTGTGGATCTCTGTGTGTGTGTGTGGTTTTAATTAATTGAAATTGTTGAAAAGAGGTAAAAAAATATTATACTTAGTGTAATATTATTATGACATGAATAATGCACAAGTGTGGAAAACGTAAGTAACTTTTCCGGTTTTACAGTAATTCTGTAAAAACTAAACTGGATTACACGAAATTGATATTGCAAAGGCGCAATCTATTACCTAAAGATTAAAAAAATAATTAAATGTAAACATAATTATTAAAATTAATGTAAACATAATTTTTCGTTAAAAATTATTTTGATTTTATGTTTATAGATCATAATTTATAGAAATATTTATTATTTTAATTACTGACTCATTGCTTTTTACAAATAAGAAGAAAAAAATCATTAACATTATAAATATCATAGCTCTTAATAGCATTTTATGATCCATTCCAAAAAGCTTTGATACCGTTTTATAAACATTTGACAAATATTAAATATCAGTTAATTTAATCTAATAAAAATAAAATGATCTAAATATCACCACCTAATGTATTTCTTTCGAATTTTGCCCCAAAGACTTCAAACATCGGTTTACAAAATGTTATTTCCGACTAAAAATATCTTTACATTCCCTCCGCTTGGATCTGAAACTTCAACACTCATTCAAGTTTAAGCGGTGGATTTTACTTTCCTTGAGTTATAGATTGCTAAACCTCCGCGCCTGTTCTTTAATGGTTCCTTTAATAATGCACATTTTCTGTTGAAACGGGCACAATTTTTTTTCTTTTATCCTTACTTATCGTGTTTGTTTTTTAAAAAAGAGAAAATAATGCCACTAAGAGTAAATGTTTGCGAATTAAACTAATTGTAATATTCAAAATGGTAAAAAAACGTTTAATTAACAAAACAGATTTTGCAAGACTTCTTTCATCTTATTGTTTCGACTTCACTTTGAAACCTCTTTTTTTTTTTTGGAAAGCTATCAAAATATTATATTGCTTTGCTTTCTAATCTAATGAAATATAGGAATAATTAAAATTTGATTTATATAAAAGTCACATCGCTATCTTTACAAATTCAATAAAGGTATAAAATAAAAATAAGCCTTATTGTTTAGTAAGGGGTTATCTAATAAGGCACAAAAAGCAGATCTTATTTTATACAATTTTCCATGTTATTTCGAGATTACCATCACAAATGGAAATTCATTGTTCCATACATACATTTATTGCAGTAGGGATATATATCTTTATCTATGTCTGCTTCTGGGTTTATATCCTGAAAAGGGTTGTTGTTGTTGTGTCAAATGGCACTTGTCATGGACAAGCCCGCTGCTGACCCAGCAGCAGATTTAAGCCGAATGAAGCGTCTCTTGTATTTGAGTAGCGCCAACTAGGGCCAAGAGTACAACTTTGCTACCCACTCACCACATTCGCTTGCACAACCCCTTTTTACAGGGGGGCACATTCACACATCTCACAGATAGCACACAGAATAACAACCATGCCCGAACCGGGACTCGAACCCGGGACTTCCAGAACACGAGGCAGACGCGCTACCTCTGTGCCGGCAAGCCGGCTCTGAAAAGGGTAATTGCAATTTGTAACAATTTTTCGGAGTTCAAAGCTTTATTTGAGATAATCTCCAACTCCCGAAACAACAGCAACTCGTTCCTGAGGATTTTCTAGGAATATCAGTCATCATACTTTCTCAAATTAATGTCCCATTTCAAAATATGGGTTATATAATTTATCAAATTTTAACATCCATTACAAATTTGGCTGTAATTCAGTGATAAAAAAAGCAAATAAAAATAGTTCCGAACTATATAAGCAAGTTGTTCACAAAAATAGATAAATAGAAGCAAAAAAATCATATTTAGAGTTTTAAGATTTAAGCAAGTGTCTTAGTAAATAAAAATATCTTTATTTAATAAAAATGAATGGTAATATTGAGGAACTTTTAACTTTTCGTCATTACGAAGATGTGGTTCCTTAGTTTAAAAAATTAATATAGCTTGCATTTATATAGTTAAAAAATGTAAAGAGTATAAAAATATGATCTTCCAAGCTTAAATTTAGAATTTTTACATCACTAAAGAGATAAAGTTTTTCATTGTCGGAAGTAGATATATATTGTTCATTCATTAGCTGGTACCCGGTACATTGCTGCCACAGACGGAAATAATTTTGCAAATATCATTTGAAGTTAGAAATAGCTATATTCCTTCTTTAAGATTGATAGAAAGAGTGATGTTTATTTTCTTGTCAGTAATGAATATATTCATTGAAATTGAATGATGTATACAGAAGTATAAATAATATTTGTTCTATTCTTTTTTTACTTTTTTATTCAAATTCTTTAGGGTACACAATATTTTTTTCGTGTTCAAAATATATATATATTGGTTGTACAAATTGTAACCATCCATTATACAATTAACCATGCGCAAAACATGACTTTTCTAGGTTCAATCCACACTTTTAAAGTCATTGGTTTAGCATCTTTTCGAGAATGCATACCGAATGGGGAGCTGCAGACGTTCGCAATCAAAGGGTATGTCGGTGGGAATACCAGGTATTAGCGCATCTGCTCCATTAGACTTTCCGTTAGGAATCGCTGCCTCGATTTTTGCCATAATTTGGTTTTCTGATTCTGATGCACGTGATTAGGTAGCACGTAAACATTGCCTTCCGATTGTTACCGCATGTTGATGTTAAGACTCGGAAACGCGTGAATTTGTAATTCGTAAACAATGTGCTTTATTATTCGTTTATCCACCCTCATTTGTTTGAGAAGCTCTAACAGGCTTATTTCTACGTTAATCTATGTAGATCTATTTAGTGACGAACGTTTGGTAAGCATATTGTTACGTTTTTAGAGCAGCGGGCTCGTATAGAATGCACTCTACTTAAGGACAGCACAAACAAATTCATTTACTGCTATTTACAGGATGAATTGTTAAAGGAAAACTTCAGATAAAAACTATCCAGCAGTCAACAGTCACTTACAACGTATGCAAGCCTAAAACAATAAAAACAGACAGCAAAACAGATGTCGTATAGCACCGCAACATTAAATCGCAGCGAGCTTAATAATACAACTTGAATAGCAAACGTAAACACAGCTCACTAATAACAAGTGAGAAAAATAATACGCTAGCCCAGCAAGACGCTTCTCTTCCTAGTGGAAACAACTCTCATCTAACTGCCGTAACTACAAACATAAACAGAAAATTTACGGAGAACCCGCTTGAGTGGGCTACCTCCGATCTTAGCAGTTTTTCACAGGACCGTTGAGGGTAGACTGACGCTGACTGAAGATCTGCATAGTGAAGGTGCAAGAGGGAGGCGTGGGTACTGGTGAGAGATGGATTTACTATTTGCTGACAGCGAATACTATTTAAACGAAAGTCGGGGTCCAGTTTATTCTGCTAAACAGTTGAAAGGAGTGAACAGCTAATCAATCGGCGAGCTAACAGTTCCCATTTTTTTATTGCTTTTTTCATTTGGGGGAAACATTTAAAGATATTTCTAATTTCATGGAAGAGCTCAAACATTTCGGTGATTTCTGGGGCAGAGTTGTCTTGTTCATTTGCGGAAGTTTGGTTATTTTGGGTTCCTGTTGTTGTGGTAGATTTATTTTTAGAGAGGTAGCATAGGAGAAATTTGGTTTTGTAAAATTTGATTTGAACTGATTATTTCTATTTAGTAGCGTGTTATTAAGTTTGGGGAAATTTGGACACCCACGATACGCTGCAGTGTGTCCATCTAATTTACAGTTAATGCATTTAGGATTAGGGATCTTTTCTTTAATATGACAGCTTCTTCCACCACATTTAACGCATCGCGGCCTCATAGCGCAATTTTGAGAAACATGTCCGAAATTGTTGCAGTTAAAACATTGAGTTACTTGGTTCCTACCTCTATACAGTTCAATATTTACTTTTAAGTAGTCTATCAGTTATTTCATAGATTTGAGAGACAATCTCGTTCCTATTTAATTCTGCCATTAAGAAGGGAAGCGGTCTTCTAGTTTTAAATTGGGTGAGTCTTATGACTTTGCTAACAGAGAAGCTTCTTTCCTTTAACTCTGTTTCTAAAGCTTCACACATATAATCCAGTGGAAGTCCTTTAAATACAATTTTTATTGGTCTTTGTGTTTTGTTTTGAATTGCATAGAACTCTAGGTTATTTTCTTTACAAAATCCTTGAATTTATGATTTTCGTTGGTCTCACGGAAGATTTTTATGAATTCGTTACTTAAAATGTTATTATTAACATCAAATTTTTCGTGAATAATTTTTAGAACTTTGTTAAAATCTTTCTCATATTTTAACATAATTGGGGGGGGGGTCCTAATAGCGGAGGTTTCTTCATCCGTATCTTTCTGCTCAGTCATTTCTTGGTCATTAACAAGAACATCGTATCGATTTTGCAATTTGACTGCTACGTTATCCTGTAGAACCGGGTTGGCTTTAGCCGTTTTTCTTTTGGGGGATTTTTTAAAGTCATCGTTTAACTCTTCAACGGGGGATTCAAGGGGATTAAGACAAAGAAATTTGATCTCAACAAGGTACTCCTGTTTCAAGCGGGTACTCTCATCAAACAGCCTCTTATTATAGTGACATTCTGGCTGGTCAATGCCTGACTTAAAATTATCCTGACAATAGCGAATAGTTTCTCGTTGTCTCTTAATTAAGACTTCAGCTCTCTAACCCTAATACAATTTTGACATTGACAAAAGTCATCATTCTCAGCATACGAAATGGGATGGACACAAATCTTTTTGGGAATCGCTCCTGTGCTCGCCGCTCCCTTCCGCAACAAATCCTCACAAGGACGAGTCGGGCCCGGAGAGCTCCCTCGCCTATCATCATTACAATCGCTCTCCTCCATGGTCGAGCAAAATGAACTGCCGTAACTGTTATGAGTTTACGAGGCACCTAGCCCCGGAAGGGGCTTATCCTCGATCTTGGGAGATGTTAACGAGAGGGTAGCCAGTGAATATCTGCCATAGACTGTTATGCTGCAGAGCGGGGTGAGCTCGTGGCGGTAGGAATAAGCGGTAATACTATTGGCTGTTAGGAGTTGGTATAAAAAGACTTGACATGGAAAAGCTGGATACAGATTAAGAGTTGACTGGCTTACAGATAGCATTAAACAGGATTAAGAATTTTGCTGTTGGGTTGCTATTGTTTTTCATTTGCTTTGCGGCTTCTATTAAATTGGGGAACAAAACGAAGATTTGTTTAATTTCCTGCATAGCTTCTCATCCCTAGTAGGTAGATTTACTTGAGTGAGTTCTGTGGGGATAGTAGTATTTTGCTGCGTTAGGTTGTTTGTTAGTGAATTAGCGTAGGAAACATTTTGTCTTCGGAAGTTCGAATTAAAGTGATAGAGAATGTTTTATTGGGGGGACGGTATCCTGGGGAATTTAGGGCAACCTCGGTGTCTCGATTTTTTCCTTATGGTCACAATTCCGTGTTTGATGCGCCGCACCACATTTTAAGCATCTTGGTAACATGGAGCAATTACTGGCAACGTGCCCAAACAAATTGCAATTAAAGCATTGGGAGACGGAATTCCGTCCCCTGTAGCGCTCAACTGTTATTTTTAAGAAATTGATTTCCTTGAGATTATAAATTTCATCAACTATTTCATTTTGATTTAATTCGATAAGAAATAGGGGTAAGGGCTTCCTAGTTTTATATTGGGTTAGTCTAATTGTTTTATTTACATTGAAACCAAGAGCATTTAGGTAATTTTTAATTCCTTCAGTTTCGTAATCGAGAGGAAGTCATCGTTCCTTATATAGCCGAGCGAGGGAGCGCGTGGAAACACGTGAAAGCTTCATGAAGGATCCAGCGACTATCAGACTATTCTTTTCGCCAAATCAACTCGGCTGGCTTCAAGCTTTTTCACAACCGTCGCCAATGCCTTCTCCTTTGGCGCTTTTCCGCGGTGTTCGCCCATTTTTATTACATATTTTTTGACGCAATTCACACGATATACTCTTTGCAGCCGAAATATCATTTGTCGATTCACTGAATAAATAGAATGATTAGTGTTTGAAACAGAAAATTTTCATAATATATAACTTACTTTCATCGGCATCGATGATAATAATTCTTTTTTGTATATATGAGATAAACTCTGAATAATGTGTGGGGTTCGCTGCAGTCAGAATATTGTGCACGCTGAATGACAATATTTTGTGTATATGACTATTCATTAACGAAAAGAAAAACATTCGATGATAAATATTTTTTGTTTGATATATGTGTGATTAACTCCGACTGACACGTGACATTTGTTGTTTGTATTTTGTCTATTTCCATGGGCAATTTTAAAATGTTGAAACATAGAAATGTATGAAGACATGTGTTCGTAAAATGCATTGTGCTCAGAATAAATGTTGATTATAACCTTCGTGCAAGTGCAAGCAATAATTTGATCATGTTTCATCGCAATCGGATGAAAGATACAGTGGCGTATAAAATATAAACAAACAAAAAATGCATTATTATGTATTCGACTAAATCATTCGTTATTCAAATGCGAGCTTATTTCAAAAATATTCCGAAAACGTGAGAAATGTCCAAATGCTCGTTAAATTATAAATTTAAAAAATTTATTCTTGGAAACAGCAAAAATATATAGTAAACTTACTGAATGCTTTGACATCTTAATTCATATCAAAGTTTAGAGCATTTTAAGTACTATTTTGAAGGATAAAACTTATTACTTCGAAACGATAAGAACAGGAACTGAAAATCTGAAATAATAAGTGTTTGTAATCTGATGGCCAGTTTCAAATAATAAGATAAGGGTCAATATTTAAAACGTAATAATTTTGAAAAATATTCAATGTATTTCTGTAATTTTTTACTAAAAAAAACTAAAAATGTTGGAATGTCTATAAATATTAACATTCGCTGACGAACCACGGCGGTTATTTTTATTTGGAAGAACGCAGTTAATTCAACACACTGCTGTATTCCTGCTTCAACGTACTAAATACCAGATATACTTATTTCCCTATATAAATCAAAATGGCAAAATTTTCATGATAATATGCGTCAATTAAAATGAGTGAATTTTAACTGCTAATTAATTTCTAATTACATTTAGCTTTTAAAAAAATTATATTTTTGTTTAAATAATTAATTTAGACACTCTACTTTTTTCACCCCCAACCAACTCTTCAAGCATTTCATTTGTTGAGATGGTAATAACTATTCATCGTATTTCAATTGTTAGGGAATTCAAAATATATCAAACGTCAGAAACTATCATTGTTATGAAAGATAGCATAACTATTTATATACTCAACAAAGTTACGAATGGAAACAATCTAACAGAGCAAACAATGAATCCCTTCTCTGTTACTTTCTGCTAAACTTCATTCTCTCTTTTGCAACCGAACGTATTGCGACTTTTATTTTTACTGAGTAACGATGCTTAGTGCTATTTTTGTGAATTTCGATGAGGCTTATGCCATCATCGTGTTCCTCGTCTTCGTGACGATCTGAGAAATACTAGAATATTTCCTCTACCCCGACGCACCACCTGTTGGGGATGCTGACGTGGATCTTGTCTCAGATCCTCATACGGATACACCAACTGATCCGTCTGTCCAACCAGTCGCTGTCGTGCGATCTTACGCAGTGTTTAAGATCTGCCAGGCCCTGGAGCTGCCCGCTGAACTGGCACCTGAAGTTCAGAAGCCCGAGGCTCCACTCGTGAGATCGCTCGCGGTCTACGAGATGTGCCGCGCACTGGATCTGCCGGCACGCCTGGCTCCGATGGCAACCCCGATCGTGGAGTCCTTCGCAGTCTACCGACTCTGCGTGGCCCTCGACCTGCCGGCTGAGTTCCGTCACCGGCAACCTGCAGTGTGACAACGTAACTGTCTTCAGCTGCCTAAAAAATGTTCGAAACTGTCTTCTTCGGTTGCAAGATGCTGCACTAAGAACTGTCATCGGCGCCTATGATGCGGTTTCAAAGACTGCCATCGATTGCAAAACGCTCTTTCGCAGACTGTCGTCACTTAAAGAGATGCTGTCTTGGAACCAATGCGCAAATGCAGCGATGAAGGGAGGGTTGGCGGGCGGGGAACGCGAGTAGCACACCTCCACGTGGTGTTCCCTGGGCAACGGGGCAGTTCTCTGGAACTGCAACGGCTAAGAGGCTACTCAACAATAAATTTAAATAAAGAATTATCATTTCATCTGACAAAAAGGTGTACTTATATTTTGTCTTGAAAATATACATTCACATTTCTGTGTTCCAAAACAAATTCCTTCATTAATATTGCAGCAGAAATTGCATTCATTTACGGTGCAATCTCTGCTGAATTTTAAAGTACAAGTAATTTACAAATTTCTCGCATCAAATTTACTTTGAAGAAATACGACTTGTTTGAGTAGAATTTATATGCTGTTTCATGGATTTCAAACATACATATTGAAAACGTAGACTCCATTATCTTACTGGCAATAATAATAATATTATTTTATTACAATAAACTTGCCAGTAAAAGTAAATAAACATTTTCATTGAGAACTAGTCACTTTTAGCTACCAGTTATGACCACAGATGAATAAAAGTATACAAAATCTAAAGGATTTTTGAGACGGAACAATAAATACAAAAATACTCGAACACTATGTTTTGATACTAGTTTTATTTCTAAATGATATCTTTTTTTAGTCGTCTTTCCTTATGAAATCAACTTATTTTAATGACAAACTATAATTAGTGCACTCAAATATACAATTGAAAAATAATAATTTCGCACATAACATGGCTAATGTTGACTTTACACATCAATAATACGATGAAGTTTACAGTTTGTATTAACGTAAATCATAAAAATAATTATCAAATTTGCGATGTTTTTTTGGAACCATAGTAAAAAAATTAACACTTAGTGCATAAATTCATTGTAATGAATGAGGCATTTAAAGATTAATGTTATACTTAAAAGACTGTATTATTAAAAAAATGTAAATTAGTTAAATTTAGTACCGCAAATGCTTGCTTTTATTACCGGAAATTATCAAATATTTAAATTGTTAATGGCCTAAACTATATGCAAGCAATTCATTATCTGAAATTAAGCTTTATATAAAATTTCAATACTAAAAGCTAGTTCACCCATATGCTTTTATAAAAAACTCGTACGAACATTATACAATCAGATTGTTAAATTATTTATTTAAATACCTTGCTAAATAACACAAACAGTTTTAAAATTTCAGGTTTGTCCAAATTGAATTTAAAAACGATTTTGTTTATTGTCTTGGTTTTTTATACGTTTAAAATTAAACATGGTTAATGAATCGATTGGTTCAGAATGAATCTGGGAAAATTTTATTGAAAAATTCCTGAGATATTAAGTAAATTAAGAAAAATATTTTTTTGTGTCCATAAAGATTAAATGCTCGGAGACACTGATCTCAGTACTCATATTAAAAGATAATGTTTTGTTTCAGTAAAAAATGCAAAATTAATTGCAGTTTAATTATTTCTATTTTATTAAAAGAATGAAATCTCCTCGAAAAAACAGAAAATTAGAGGTATATACAGAATTTGTGTCTGAAGAATTTTATAATATTATGAGTGAATTATATGATTATTGAAGGAAGTGAATTATATGATTTGAAGCTATAAAATATTTTGAAGAAAAAGCAGTTAAAATAGAAGTTACACAACTATTTAATTCAAAATTCTGTAAATTGTGAAATTCAAAAATTCTGAAATTCATTCATTGAACAGACGTTATGTTGAATGTGAAAAGGCAGTTTAAAAGGTTTTTATCAATATCAGCTTGAATAAAAATGCAAAATAAAATATCTTCCATAGAATAAAAATCTTGTGTCAACTCATATTATGTTACTCCAACATTTTTAGTATCAATGGTCATACTATCGTATACCGAAGATAATGCTATTCAGTTATTATCCTGCTTAAAATATGTTGAATTTCTAAATACTAAACTTTTTATGTTCGATTAAGTATTAAATGAGAGAATAAAATCACTGTAACATCGCCTATGTCTTATGCATTCAAATCAATGTTCATAAGTGTTGCAGAACTTCAAAGATTTTTAACAAAAGCTGTTTGAATAAAAATCCGAAATCAAACATCATGCATAAAATAAAAGTCTTGTTCCAATTCATATTATGTTGCTTCCACATTTTTATCACAAAGAAAATTCGTGGTTTTATCGATGACCATACTATCACATATCGAAGATCATGCTATTCAATTATTATCCAGGTATTAAATGTTGAATATCTGTTTATATGTAATTTGGGACTAGAAATCGCTGTAACATCGCCTATGTCTTATGCACCCAAATCAATATTCATAAGCGCTGCAGATCAGGTGAGAACGCAAAATTACGCATCAGAAATTCGATGGTAATTTGAGAGCACTCCATAAATTTGCCTCAACCATTCTCCCATTTTTCGGCAAACTCCATCCCAAGGTAAATTATATTCAGATCCACTCCTATTGCATGGGAACTTCAATGCCGATCCACGGTTTCCAAGCGAGCCTTAAAACAGGTAGGAATGAATTGAGATTTATGTATAAGCAGACAGCAGTTAAAAAGAACGCCTATTCCTAAGCACGAATGGGAAGATGTGAAATCTCAAATGGAAGAAAAAAAGATATTGAGAAAACGAAGTGAGAGATTCCCTCTCGCAAGCTGCCAGTGGCATTAATTTGGAATATTAAAAATGGTTTTCATTGTAGAGAGTTTTCGCATTTATCATTAGGTTGGATATCTCTGAAATCTATTAAATGTTCCATGGATGCAGACTTTACACTTCCTTCGTTCGTAAGTTAAGATAGCGTTTCTTTTTCTTCGTTCGAAATCTCAATTCTTCGCTTGCTTAAATCAGGAAAGATTAATGATTTGCCTTATTCATATTGTTAAAATTTATGTCCAATTTTCTTGTTTAAGTAGTGAAAGAAAGTATTGTAATTGTCAAATCATTTGAACTCGTGATTTTGACAGATCTTCCCCCGAGTTCAAAAGACGCATATATAGAAGATATTCTCATATTTAGATCACTTTGGCCAAGCGAATAAAATTTGGCATACGATATTTAACTGTTTTCTGACTACACAATTTTTTAAAATCTCTATTTAGATGTAATGTTTGCGAACAAGTCCAAAAATTTTTCAAGCAAAGTGAACTGATGCCATCTGTTGCAAGGTAATAATGCAGGTTTTCTGGCATAAGAGAATCGCGTCCCCAGAGCAGAGCGTCCCGGGTTCGAGTCCCGTTTCGGGCATTGTTGTTCTTCTGTGTTCTATCTGTAAGGCATATGAATGTGCCATCCCCCCTCCTGTAAAAAGGTGCTGTGCAAGCGACTGCGTAGCTAAGTCATACTCATGGCCCTAGTTGGAGCTGCTTTTAAAACAAGAAACACTCCTTTCGGCTTAAAACTGATGACACGGCGAAGTTTGTCCATGTCAAGTGCCACTAATAATAACAACAACAGCAACATGGTAATAATATCGTATAACACACTAACCTTCTGTACTTGAATATTCTTGAAAGCATCTATGAGTAGTGATGCTATTTGTACTTTTCGTTTACAAAGAAAGCATAAGACTTGTTTCCTGGCTTACTATTACTTATTTCTGAGTGGAGAGAAAGTACATTTATGTTGAAAATAGCTCCATGATATTTGGTGCATCGGTTTGTACGCCTCGTTACAAGTTAGCCTGATCTCATTCCGAGGTAAGGCTTAGACGCTTTATTTACATCATTTATCAGCCGTAATAAAAAACAATAAATAAATAAAGGAATAAAAACGAAAAAATAATAAATATAAATACTTTTTATCATATTGGTTTGAGGTTATAGAAGCCCCAAAATGCATAGGCATCCAGTATCTGTCAGATCAAATATGGTTGCCAGTTTGTACTTTAAGCAAACACGATTATTATAAAATGAAAAAAAAGGGATGGATAAAAGTCAGTACACATATTTAACATCTGTAGAGTAGACACTTATCAAACTTGGAACTAGCGAAAGAAGAGATAGACTATCAATCAATATTTTTAGAAAAATTTAAATGCGATGACTCAAAAACGGAATGACTTACACGTACTAAATTTGATGGGTATTTTGTGATTACAAATGTAGCTTTATATAAAATTTTGGTTTCAATCAATCGGTAAAACCTCTTCTAAAACATAAATTCGATTTTTGGATACTATTACCTGCGTGCTAGGGAAAAATCGCCAAATATAAAGCGATAGAATCAGTACAAATTTTAAATTTATGTCAAAAGTTAATATTTCGTAATCATTGCACGCCAGTGCCAAGAGAATTGTTTTTTGGGATAATGCTTTTATTAGAGATTTTTATTTATTTTCGATGACTCTTTATGCAAAACAGTTTTGGGATACAACTCGAAAAAATTGATTTCTATAGCTTTATATGGTAAGTTATTCTTTTAATGGCATAGGGGTAGCGCGTCTTTCCTGTCATCTGGGCTTCCCGGGTTCCGAGTACCATTTCAGGAATGGTTGATTGTTCATCCCGTCTGTTCTATCTGTGAAGTGTGTGAAAGAGCTACCCCCCCTGTGAAAAGGGGTTTTGCCAGTAAGTGTATGAATGTCACCTTCATATGAGCTACAAGTCACAGGCATCTGCCATCGGATGTTCAGGGGGTCTTCGAATCTCAGAAGATACAACAACGCGGACTTGACATCCTCATCATTTGTGGAACGAGAAACTGAATTTATGGAAGAAAGAGGAAACTATTTATAACTGTTGCCGTAAATTATTAATCTAAATGCATATAATTAAAATTATATTTAAAATTATTTTATTATAGCATTTCGATTATCTCGTTAATCTTCAAATCTTTAGTTTATTTTTAATACTTTCTTTTCAAACATGTTTTCGAAAAATTACAGTACTTTAAAAAAATAGTAAAACAATATTGTTTCAGTAAGTAAAAAAAGCCTGTTTCGGGTTTCTAATTTACTCTAATTACAGTTCGTATTTCTAATTACAGTTCGTTTTCCAGAGCTTTCATTTGTGTTCAAGTTATTCATGTGAACAGGTTTTTCGTGATTTATGGCGGCACGACGAGAATTAACAAACTTTGAACGTGGAATGTTAGTTGGAACTAGACGCATGGGTCAGTCCATTGCGGATATCGTTAGTGAATTCAACATTTCGAGATCCACAGTATCAAGAGTGTGCCGAGAGTATGAAATTACAGGCATCCCATCCCATCATGGACAGCATAGTGGGCGACAACTTACACTTAACGACCGACACCACCGACGTCTGTGTAGAATGGTCAGTGTTAATAGACATGCAACACTTCGTCAAATAACTGCAGGAATCATTGTGGGACGTACGAGGGACGTGTCCGATAGGACTGTGCGGCGAAATGTGTCTTCCTTCGGCTATGACAGCAGAAGACCGACTCGAGTGCCTTTACTGACAGCACAACATCGCTTGCAGCGACTCTCCTGGGCTCGTGAGCATATCGACTGGTCCCTAGACCAGTGGAAAACCGTGAAGTGGTCAGATGAGTCACGATTTCAATCGTTACGAGCTGATGGTAGAGTTAGAGTGTGGCGCAGACCCCACGCAGCCATGGACCCAAACTGTCAGCAAGGGACTGTTCAAGCTGGTGGTGGCTGCATAATGGTGTGGGCTGTTTTTACATGGCATGGACTCGGTCCTCTGGTGCAACTGAACCGATCATTGACTGGAAATGGTTATGTTCAGCTGCTTGCAGATCACTTGCAGCCATTCATGGACTTCACGTACCCACACAACGATGGGATTTTTATGGATGACAATGCGCCATGTCACCGGGCCAGAACTGTTCGCGATTGGTTTGAAGAACATTCCGGACAATTCCAGCGCATGATCTGGCCACCTAGATTGCCCGATAGGAATTCCATCGAGCATTTATGGGACATCATCGAAAGGTCCGTTCGAACCCAAACTCCTGCACCATCCACACTTTCATAATTATGGACGTCTATACAGACAGCATGGCTCAATATTCCTGCAGAAAACTTCTAACGACTTGTGGACTCCATGACACTTCGAGTTGTTGCACTTCGCCGAGCAATAGAAGCTAGCTAACGCCCATGAAAATATTTTTTGCAATACAAAATTGCTAGGTTAAACTACCGATGTTGGCAATAGATGGTGCATTACGCAAATTATTGATTTTTACTTGAATGCTGTATGAAAGTGAAAATGGCGTTTACGGTTATATTACGGTTAATTTGCAGACGCAACAAACAGTGATAAGAAGGACAGTAAATTGAATAATTCCACTAGGAAATGGTTAACCATTTTTATTTCTGAAAAATGTGCAAAATATTTTTAAAACGTGCGAATTTTTGTGATCATTGAAGTCTGTTCTGTTAGATTGATTAAACTGTAAAAACTTTATTAAAATAGGCAAATTCCCACGAGAAATATATGAAATGTGATCATTGGATAATATATGAAATTTCAGTTCGTTTTTTTATGGAACTGTCAGAAACATTTTGTCTTCGGAAATTAAATAGGATACAGCTTTATTTATCGATGACGTGTCCCAAAATTATTGTCAAAATAACAGGCTGCATGCAAAATGGATTGCACTCTGAACCCTCTGCAGCACTACAATAACGATTATAATGAATTTTTTTAAGAGTTTTATCCCCGAAGATGACATCTGGCTATAGCATTTTTAGCAGGGTTTCCACTCGGTCAGTCATAAGACGGCAAGTAGCCATGCATGAGCAGAAAGGCTTGAAAAATGCTGTTCGGTCGATGTCAAATAATTGTCCCGACGGGACGATTACATGCCGCTGTACTGAATTTTTATTACCATGCATGCGTCTGTAGAATTTGGCGGGAAAAAAGTCAATTTGTTTATCAGATTAATTCTAACATCTTTTGCTCTTTCTGATGCATGATTTTGTTCTTCTTTCCTTTTAATTTCCATTTCTTCTCAACAGTTTTTAATTTTTAGTTATGTTGACATGTTTTAATTTTACCCTGTTACCTTGTGTAAATATCCATAATTTTAATACGGTACTCAGTAAGAAAGAAATATTCAGGGACGCCAAAATGGAAATTTATAGCCAAGCATGGAATGTTTCAATCTATTGTACGAAATTATGGCAAACATAAATCAGTCCCTTACTATGCATGCGCTGCCTACTTGTCGTCTTATAAGTGATGGAGTGAGATATATGTTGTGCAAGACCAATGGTGCTTCGACAAATGATAATGAGAAATGAGCACAATAATTGCTGTGCAGCTAAAATGATGAAATGATTCTTCGATAAAATGTGGTTTATTTGATTATAAAAAGGGGAATGAAGACAACCCGCTACCAATAGTATGCATCGTATTCGTAGTTCAAATCCATTTCTGTCAGGTCATGACTCGTGCTATTACAGAAAGGAGCAACCCAAGTTGGCGCGATGGTAACAAAGTACTGAACAATATAGAAGCATCTATCTTCACCTGCCCGAAAAAAAGGTAAAGTTATATGCCAAAATCGATGCTCTCTCAAATGTGCTCCTATCAACAGAATTTTATCCTTGTAGAGAGTGCTATGAATACTCAAATTAATTGGCCAACGCTGATAATATTGTAGTATGTTGTTCGGGATAGGTAAAGTAAGAAACGGAGGACCATTCAATTACTTGCAAGACAACGCTCGTAAGATGCGTGTTTTCCAGATCGAGCAAAACTTTTAAGGATTTGATTAAACATTTTTGGAACATCCACCTCTGATCACTCTCAGATTTTCATCTGTTTGGACTCTTGAGTTTCTTCGGTGGTCATAATTGTGGTCTTAAAGGAACAATATTATCTTTATCTGCTCTTAGCCGACGGTGTTCTGTGAAACTGGGATTTTCCAACAGCTTCAACGCTGGGAATGTGAATGGCAGTTGCGCAGAAAGTTCTAGGTAAGATTTTCATTTCCACTTTGTGATTTCATTAATTTCAATTCTCATTATAGGGCTCACAGATATCTGCATTGCTTATGGATAACTTATTCTTTTGATTTAATTTCATTTTTTATTATTTTTCTAGGCTTAAGTGTTTTCAGACGGTTATTTTTAAGTAAAATTCGAACTGGTTCAAAACTATCAACTTTCTCGTGACGGACCACCACTCTGATAATGCTCAATAGAATATTACAGCAATTTTATTTCTCATTACAGATTGAAATTTCCGAAAGCGCTCTTACGTTTGTAATTGAGTTATTTTTCTAATTGGAAACAACTATATTTATGTTTCCTATTTCAAAAAATTCAGGCAGTTATATATATATTTCTTTTATTTTAAGCAAAAGAAACATTGATCCTGATTATTCATGCCTTTTTTGCATCGATATTTAATTTTTCTCAACACATTGAAACAGTACAGTCTAATTTCTCATTTTTATCCGATGACCAAACATTCCAAAATGTTGATTTTATGTCTTCAAATTCTATATAGAATTTTGTTTGTCTCCCCCCCCCCTTTTTTTTTTCTTTCTTTTGAATAACTAAATGACTGGCGGCTTCAAATTTTATTTTTCAGTTATTTATTTTTCATATTTCTTTCAATTTTATTTTTAATTCTTAAATGTGTGCAGCCAGCTTCCTGTATTCATGTGTAATTCCAGAATATACAATATTAAAATCAGGTTCGATAACAAAGTTTTCTTAATTGAACCCTAGGCCAGTTACTTGTTCATGTATTAAACAAATTTACAGAAATATTACAGCTCTTCCCAAACAAGAGTACAGACGTAAGCAAAATTCTGAGGTTTGTTTTATACCCTGTTTCGCTATGCAAGTTATAAGCTTATGTTTATAATCGATTGTATCTGATGCTTTGCCTGATACAGCCAAAGACTGATTGTTTTCTTATAGTGATGAATTCGAGTACTCAGTAGCAATCAATTGTACCAGGAATTTTAAATAGTTTCGATTCCAAATCGGAAATTCGCCTTTTCAGAAGAGATTTTGAGTAGAATGTGTCGAATGTTATGGTTTTTGACAGTGTTTGACGGATGAATGAGAAGAGGAAATGAAGTGTTTTGCGAATACAGTATTATAGGAAACGGTGAGATTTCTTCAATGATATGAGCGTAATTAAATGATGAAAAAGACAATAGCTGGAGATTAAATATATAGTCAAATATACTTGTCGAAAGCTCATAGTATCGCCGAGGCAGTACGACGAATTAAATTAAATCAACCTGATACCCCAAAACTTTGAGCAAGATTGATGATGAAATCAAAAAGACAATCAATTTATATCATTTGATTCTAAAAACTGATATCAAGTAACCGATACTCTTAGTCTATTAATTTTGTCTCGCCTTGACTTTAACGTACCTTATACAAAGTACCGGTTTAATCAAGAATAATTATATCCTATATAAGACCACGTTAATAATTAAGGGGAAAACAATAAAAGAATTGTTGTCACACAATTCACAGACTATTAATGATTTCTATCCGGAATAATAATATTTATGGATTGACATACTATAAGCGATTTCGGCATACAAAATGCAACTAGAAATGGAAAAATTTTTTATTGTAATGGAACAGTTTATTGAAGTACAGATAGTAAATTTACTCTTTAATTATTTTTTCTTTTAGATTATCTAAAAAAATTTATTCTTCTTGTTTTTATTAGTTAATCAAATTTCGAGCAGTTTTTTCTCTATAGTTTAGGTACATATACTTTCATGCACTTTTATATAAAACTTTAAAAATTCATAGATATAGTTTCTCAGTAATAGTAATTTGGTTACCGTAAAATTCTTATTTTACTTTAATAAATTATAAATTTTAATAGTATTTTCAAACAGTACGTTTCATTTTCGTATTCTGAAATTGTACAAAACTTGTAAAAATCGCTCATCGATATCAAATAATTTAGAGCAATTCATTATTACTTTTCTGCGTGCAAAATTTTTAAAATTAAATAAGAGACAAATGAATCCATCATAAAATATTACTATGCAGCTATGTTTTAGTTTAGAGATCCGGATTTCTTTTAAATTATTTTTAACTTTGTACAGGACACAGCGTGTTATATTTATCCTACTTTTAATTTAGCAACTGTCATTTAGATAAATACAAAATTCTTCCGAGTGGTATAAACATTAATGCTACAAAATCTTTGCGTATGTGTATACATTGTATACATATATATATAAAGGGATCTAAACTTTTTATGTCGTATTTCATTTGTATAATAATGTTTAGTAAAAGTTTACACTATATTAAACATGACTTTAAAATTTTAAACAAAAATTTGATAACAGAAAAAAAAGCAAATCTGCATATGTGTTTCATCTTAAAGTTCGAAATAACTCAAGTGCTGATGTTAAAATGAATAATGATGGTTGAATGTACCATATTAAATAATTAGATGACAACTTGAAACTAAAAAAAGTATATTTAAATATAAGGAGATAGATGACAACATGATACAAACAAATAGCAGGCCAATAATTGTGATTATAAAAATTACTGATACTATATACCTGCGGCTACACTTACTGTAATCATCCATGAAATGGCTTAGCTCAATTTTTAAGTCGAAATATCTCTATCTGTTGTTGTCTCAGAGAAGTGAAACTTTTTATGTTGACTTCTCTAAAAGTTTGTGAACTTTTTTATTAGATACAACTGTAGAATTAACCCCTTAACCGGTTTATTTTCCTTACTATCTAATAAGATGACACCTCCTATTTTGGGAATATTTTTTTATTTTGATTCAAATGAAAATCCATGGAATACTTGGCTTATCTACGTATTCAAAGTCATTTTACTATTGAAATATAATTGTTATGAATGATATATTTTTTGTTTACAACTATCAAAATTCGATACATCGATGCACGTATGGCGTACCGGCAAACCGGTTAAGAGGTTAAAAAAATGTATGAAAAATTAAGATTTTGTAATTTTTATAAAATTAATATCTTATTAATTTGAAAAATATTATATCAAGAAATATGATCTCCTTTGAAAGGTTTTGTGAGTGAACATACATATCTACGGCGGTTGAGGAAATTGAAACGAGGTAAAGTAGAGGGCTTATATCCTCTATACATACTTGCACTCTCTACCATACATTTGAATATTTTCAAAAAAGATTCTGTTTTTAAATATTTTTTATCGCTAGGTCTTATGAAAATGTTCAATTCATTTTCTGTTTCGAAAAAATGATTAGCATAAAATCTAAAACGTAAACTTTTCTTCATGCGTCGTCACTTCTGAGTAAGAGAAATGACAAACGAGCGTGTTTCGACTTGCGTTTTGAAAGGTTGCACACAGGGAGCATTTCGATCCTTTTGAAGTCTTGCGTTTCACGAATCGGCGACGTAAAAAATGCCGGCGCCTGGAATCTCCTCCACGAGACAAATATTTGACAACTGTATTAAAGCCGGTTCACTTTCAATTTTATGAATGGAGGTTTCTTTTCGCGCGACATTTTGGCAGCATTTGATTTTTCCTTTAGTTCCAATCCTTAAAAAAATACAACTGTAAGATTGATATTTTCAATATTTCTTAATAATATATATATATGGAAATTTTTCTAATTGTATCTGAAATTTATAAGTACGCTAATACAGTTTTAAAATTTGTTTAAAACTGAATTTGTATTGGCAAAAGCTCCTTTTTTTGTACATAAAATAATTTTAAAAACAACATTTTCGCAATATAAAGTAACTGAAATTAAATTATATTGCTCGAAGTACTTAAAGTGGCGGGGGGATAGATTAGCTTACTGAAGTTTTCACTGCATTCAGATGACGAGAATGACACTTGAACTGAGCCCTTTCCTTGTCTTCAAGCCTCATTGCATTCAGTCCGTAATTGAACTTAACGAAGTTAGCGTGCACCAGACTTGATTACACGGCCGTTCATCTGTGATTATCTTTCGAATGCTTTAGGATACTAATAGTTGTTACTAAATGCTATTACTAACTAGGAAAGAAAAAGAGAAATGAAAGGCTCACGAAAGGTTTGAAATTTAAAAAGTCTGTTATTGAAATTTAACATATCGATGATTCAAAAAGATTATTATTATTATTATTATACAAATACTATATCCTCAGATTTCATATTATGAAAATACAACGTATTTTTGTAAGAAACAATGGAATATTTCTGAATTCCAACTCATCTATAAACATTGAAGAAACAACACACATGCAGCAAAAAAAGTGCTTTTGTTCTATTCATTCAAAGGGATGAAAATGGTAAGCAAAGAGATAAATCCCAAATCTAGAGTAGTTCTCCTAAAACGTACTCTGGGAAAATACTTCATTCCTTTCTAAACCCAGCAAAATTCCTCGCTATAAGCCGAATCAGGAGGTGTGACGGGGCTCTTTCATTCTACAGGATATTCCAGTCTTCCAAATGGAAAAAGGAACCGAAACGTTCCGAGGTTCCGACTTCGAATGGAATTGGACTTTCTATTGGCTGGAGAGAGGGATGGCAGGAAGTTTTGAATGGGAAATTGTGTCCCGAACGACGATTTTCAGATAAAAATAATAAACACGCATGAAATCCTTCGCTCTCGGTAGCTGATGGGGTTTAATAGTAAGAAGAAACGCCGGATAATCTGGTATTTCTCTAAGATTAGTGATAAATTTTTACACGACAGAGCCGGCCTTCTCTATTATGGGGTCGTTTGTGGCTTTATATTTTTAGCGATGTAAAAAATACGAAGACGTTTTACTATTGCAAGTTTAGTTTAATTCGTGATTTTGCTGTTAATTAATTTCGGAAAAATTAGTTTTTGAAATTTTTTACTATGCAAGTGCGTTTAAGCGTTATACACACTTGTCGAATTGTCTTCGGTCAAGCAATTCATTATTAATTGTAATTTATCAAAAGAGGCTCAGCTTTTACTATGTATCAGGTACTGTAAAGAAAAGTTTTAACTCAGTTAATACATTTAAAAATCAATCATTATAATTATTAATTAATATATAATGCAGTATCTGTAGAGGATTATTTACACACCTTTCATTCAAAACCAAATCCCGTAGCAAAACAATTATTCGGCTTTCTTATACATTGCTATCATAAAAAGTTACAAAGTTTTCGGAGGATTTTTCTAATTCATCTTTTCTAATGTTTTTATATCAGTGATTAATTTGATATACTTTAAAATCTCTCTCTGTCTCTCTCTCTCTCTCTCTCTCTCTCTCTCTCTCTCTCTCTCTCTCTATATATATATATATATATATATATATATATATATATATATATATATTATAGTCTGTACAATAACAATATCAGCTACAGAGTTAAAAAAATAACTTCTAAGTTCCTCGACCTAGTTTTCTATAATTTAATGTTCCATTAATTCGAAATGCAATTTTTCGCTTTTTTGAACTCCTTTTTCAAGAAAATATTCAAAAAGTTTCAAATTAAGTACTATCGGCTTTTGCTTCGTCTAAAAATGAGTTAATGTTTGAATTTCAGTTTTAATTTTATTGACTAAATTAAATCCGCAGTCTAAACAATGATTTTTACTTGAAATTATATTCATAGTGATAATTTTGAACAATATTGCAAACCATACTATTAAACATAAAATAATTACTTCATCTACTGAATCCAAAAGGCCTTTAGCTTCGAATACAGCTACATAATTGTTATTTGCATTAATAATGCATAATAAGCTTATTCGAACTGTATATACTTTGCTTTAATCATATTAATTTTGTCTTCTTAACTAGAGTCCCATTATGGTTTAAGAGCAATGTTTAAATCCTTTTGTAGAATTTCCCATCTTTTGTAGATGCAAAAAATAAGCAATATAAACTTACCAAAGACTGTGCATCATTTTGACGTTTTATTTATTTTTCAGATTTAATTGTTAAAAAAGCCTACATAATGGTTAAAAAATACGGATTAATTTTTCAAAAAAATTAAACTTAAAAGATTTATGTACATTGATTTTTCATAGCAATAAACAAATATTTGTATAAGCTGAATGATTTTGGATCTGATTATTTTTCGCAGTGCAAAGGGTTAATAACTTAAAAGAATGTCATAGTTTGCGAAAGAGTCTAAAGAAACTATCTTAGATTGTACCCTCTTTATATTTCCTTCTCATGTTGCTGCCATTGTCGTATGCCCATCCTTTACAGTCCATAATATATAGATTAAACGCCCTTAATATTTCCAATAGAACTTTTGCTAGTCTTTTCTACGTCACATCACCGGGATGGCCTGGTTGGTAGAGCGTTGGACTCGTACTCCTTAGGTGACGGGTTCGAAACTCACCGGTCAAAACAATCCTCGGGTGTGTGGCGATTGGCGCTCGTCAAATCTGTTCGTGGTCGCAAAGTCCTCCATATCGAGAGTAATACCACTGGGGGTACTGGGGCAGAGGTGATCGTTCTCTGTTCCGGGTCTAAATTACGATCTGAGATGAATGAATGAATATGCATGAATCTAGTCCGCCCCTAAAAAGGGTTGTGACAAGTGTGTAGCTAAGTCGTACTCTTGGCCCTGGATGGCGCTACTTGTAAAACAAGAGACGTATATTTCCGGCTTAAAATCTGCTGATGTATCAGTGGGGTGTCCATGGCAAGTGCCATAAGTAACAACAACAACGTCACATCAATTAGTTACTTCAATAAACACTATAAATGACTCATTTATGCTTAATCTTTTCTCTTCAAAATTTCAAAAATACACTAACTGATTATAAATTTCATGATTTTAGAATTAGAGAGAATTCGAATATTTCAACTTATGTTCTGAAGATGAAGTTCAAAATGTATCTCAAAAGCCGAAAGGACTATTATGCGTTCAAAAAACATCTCGAATTTTGAAAACCTTTGACAATTTTGTTCTTTATTTATTGTAATATTTTATTGTCTGCACAATAAATGCCTGAGTTCAGATTTCTACGGATCCATGTAGTAATATCTGTTCAAGAGAACCATTTGCCCTTCATCAAAATCTGAAAGAATTCTGATAGATTCATGTGACTCTATCTGAATTCTTCCAAATCATAAGAATTCTTTCATCAGAATTTTACTATATACATCAGATGGTTTCATTTTTTTACATCTGCCCCATTGCACTTCAACAATTTTGCTTGCTGTAGATTTTCTCAAGCTGTTGTGGTATCACTTTTCATATTCTGAAAGTTTTTTAACTTTTCTAAAAATATGGACATAAGGACAAAAAGTGAAAGAGGCTGTGAGAAAACATTCAGAATTTATATTTCTTCAGGATTGGGATTTTACGTACATCTTGTTGAGAAAGCATTTGATATATGCAAGTAAGTGATATAAGCAAGTAAGCTATTTTTTGCTTGCATCCGGCAAATGTAAAACTACCAAAATAAAACTTAATAGAAATTTAATCCGTAAAACGGTATTGAATAATGGGTTTGCTGTTTTGTTTTATTTTAGCTACACATTGTAAATAAATTGTTTTTAGGTTAGTTGCGTGGGTTAAGCAATGATATACAACCATTTGGTGCTATGCGAGGCTGGAAATTTTTTGGAAGCGCTTTATTGTCGTCATTTTTTGTTGTTATTGTAATTCGATATCTCCTGTTCATTTCCCTTAATTATTCCATGCTGTTCAAATTCCTTTCGCCTCCTTTCATTATTTTCGATTAAACTTTTCTGCGAGCATTCCATTTTTCTGTATTTCCGTTAATTTGCTGCAGCGCTCATTTAAACCATATGAATGTAAACGCTATTGCTTCCTTTCGCGGTTAATTCGGCCATTTCGCTAAAACTTGGCGACCAACTTTTTTTTTTGGCGAAAATTATTTTCAACAGCAACATAATGATACGGTTTGATGAGATATTACAATGCGATCAGACCACCAGTTCTCATACATGCACATCAATATTTCTAAGCGTACGAAGTCGCAAGTAAAGGCTAGTATATATATATAATAATTTTTTAAATCTTTATTTAAAATTTTTCTCGCTAGCAAACAAAGTTTTGGAGCTCGACTGATTTTGCGATGAAATAACAGCTATGGTATCAGAGCTCTACGTCAACCTTTTAAAAATACCTTTGGTGTCAAAGAAATATACGTAATTTTATAGCAATACAGGTAAAAGCAGGTCAATCTTTTGAAAATGCCTTCGCATTCAAAACTGCATGCGTAATAATAATACAATACTTGTAAAAGCATGTAACAAAATGTTAATAAATATTTCCATTTCTGCTAATTGGATACGTGATTTCGAGTTTCAATCATTCAAAAAACCCTAAAGAAAACAAAACCATGTTATCACATGATAATAATAAAAATTAAATTATAAGCTAAAAGAATCCTTTTTCTTAAGCCATTCCTAATTCTAAAAATATTTTAAAATACTGTTACTGGAAAGAAATGACCATTTAAATAGTTTAGACCAAATAACGTTTTTAATTCAAGATTTAGTGACAACATATATAAATAAAACATATATAAATAAATCAAGTATAATAGGACTGTCAAATAAACAAAAATTGACTAAAATATAAAAATCTCCTTTTATTTGTTTCATCTCCAAAATATCTAATTATATTGTATTGAAATAACATTAGAAAATATACTGTTTGATAAAATGAACATTTGAAAGGTTTAAAAGAAAAAAATTTATACATATTTCATTTTTCTCTCAAGTATATATTTTGGTTACAATAAAATATCTTTTAAATGTTTTAATTTTTGCAGAAATTAAATTAGTTATAAATAATTCGATAAAACAAGAAAACAGGGTATTTCATATTTCAAGTTTTTTAGGAACTGAAAAGTCAGTTTTTGTTCAAAAAAATATAATATTCTCATGAAAATTCAATGCACGTGTCTCAATTCAGTGTAATTATAACAGTAAACTCTGTTTAAAGATATTTCAATTATTTTTTTAAATTGAAGTAAGTCACTATATATTTTAGTCTTTTTTTATCATGTCAGAACATAATGCTGTTTTTGGGAAGAGGTTTTGGCGTCAACAAAAATCCATAGGCGAAAAATAAATATTTTATTATCTGCACGTGCATCTCAAAAAATCAGCTTTCTATAACATGTTACCATTGCATTTACTTCGTGTTATTGCTGATTTTTAAAAAAAATAAGTTAATGACTACGGCAAATAAAACCTAGAAAAATGTCATTTTGAGTAGGTGATTATATAAAAGGTTATTTCTTTATTATAGGAAATAGGATATTTTTTTAAACAATAAATGAGAGACATTTTTTTATCGTTTGCAAAACTAAAGTGACTCATTCAATGAAACAGTTAAAATGAATAAAAATATAATTTAACTTGCTCGAGCACGTGGTGCTTGGTGGTTCAATAAATTATGTTCTGACATGATACACTGAAATATGCATAAGCGATATCATTTTAATCTTTTTTTTTTCATTTAATTCCAACTACCAAGTACTCTTAACCTCATATTTATTCTATTGATCCAATTAAAAGTCATATAATACTTTAACTCTACATTTTGTTTACAATAAGTCTGATTAACAATGCCTTTATTTAGGATGATAATAGTAGTATTTTTCTTTAAACGAGGATCATGGTGTACTCATTTAGGGAACATTAATTTAGCATTTTTCTCTAACTCGAAGCTATTCTGGATAAAATTATTTCTTTAACAATTGTTTCGATGGCTAAATTACTCTCTTGATATCCCCCAAATGTAGCTCTGAAAGCGAATTCTCTTAGCTTAACAAGTCTAAGCAATTTAACAAATGGGTCAGCTCATTAAATGAAAATTAGAATCGCGCGAATTCCAGAAAGAGTATTTAACTCATAATTAAATGCGGTCTTTCGCGTTATGTTTATTCCTCTATTAAAGTTGGGTACAAAGTATAAATCTTTCAGTAATGAATTCTACATGAATTACTGGGCTTTATAAGAATGGACTCAGATGGCATAAATTTCAGATTTGTAGTTAAAAATTACAGATAATTTACTTCTGTTAACCTGATATTTATTGACTAGTATTAGCTCTATGATACCAGGCCCATGGTCTAAAATTCGTTTAGTGTTCGATGGAGGAATTGTTTAGACATGCATACTCAGGTACTAAGTGATAAGGAAAAAAGCATTTCTGGACATTTAAGCTTTGGTGTAGTTAAAATTTAATAAAAATTTACTTATTTATTTTTAAAAAGTCTCTCTACTCTATATTACTTTAAAACTATTTACTATTTTTTGAATTTTATTATAGAAATAAATATTTATATTTATTTATTAATTAAAAAATAAAAAATATTCTATTAATAAATATATATTTTATCTTTGTTCAACGTTTTTTCTCATTTTAATTATTTTTTTTAAAAAATTTAAGTCTATATCACATTATTTATTCTTTTAATTATTTATTAATTGTTATATTCACGTTATTTCAATTATTATATTCATGTTGCAAAGATTTTATAGGAGTTATTTTTTTGTGTGTATGCACGTTTTCTCGATTAATTAATAAAGTATAACTAAAAATAAGTATTGTTTTATCAATAGTAAAACATTATTCTATAATGTTAGTCCAAATTTCGTTAAATGTTTCAGCTGAACGCTTAACTTTCTTTAAGATAGCAACAGATTCATGAAAAGATTATATGTGTTGTTGTAGTTACTTGCCATGACCAAGCCCCCCACTGATACATCAGCAGATTTTAAGCCGAAGGTAAGCGTCTCATTTTTCAAGTAGCACCAAATAGGGCCAAGAGAACGACTTCAGTTAAATACTCATCACATTTTCTTGCACAGGGAGGCACATTCATACATCTCACAAATAGAACACAGAAAAATAACCATACCCGAACCGGGACTGTCAGAACATGAAGAAGACATGCTATCTTTGTGCCAGAAAGCCGGCGAAGATTAGCACGATGAAGATTATATATAAAAAGATAGATTAATTTTCTAATAATCTTTCGTTTTCAGCTATTATTCTCAGAGACGAACTAAACTCATTGAAATATTCTAAAGCTGAAAATTTTTTTTGATCATCGAAAATATGCTTATAACCCATAATGATAATAATACCAATCTGATAACCCATAATGTTGCCGATTGATTGATTATATCGAAAGGATGTAGATTGATTTGTTAAATTAATAACCTTTTGGAAAACTACGCACAACGTCGAATTCCCGAAGACTTTTCAAATTTTTGAGTATGAGTCAAATAATAAGGATGATATTTATGAATGCGTTAGTAAAGTTAATTTTCTGTTCCCGATAAAGTAGCTTTAAATTTCATATCTCAAAATTATTAATGATCTATTTATGGTAAAATTAGGGACGTTTTAGAAAGCAATATTAAGTAACGCAATTATCTGTATATATTTTAGAAACTATTAAAAAACAGAAAAAGACATTAGATATTTTAATAATTGATTGGAATAAAAAATTAGATTCCAAAAGATCTCCAATAAGCGATCTAAAATAGTGAGATTACGTTGAAAATTATGAGCAAATTAGAGTATTCATGAGAACTATTTATGAACCTGTACATACCTGACAATTATATTTTAGTTTGTAGTGAAAGCCTCATAAGCCATTCGGCATCAACCGGACAAGAGAGCTTACTTTTGTATATATCTATGTTACTCAGCTGCAAGCCCTACCGTTGCAAGTTCGATCCTCGGTCTGAGGACAATCGAACCATTCACCTACTATGGTGACCCATGAGCTTGAATAAGCAATCTTCGTATGTGTTGTGGTGCCCTCTACCGGCAGCAAAAGTCGTCAGACGCATTCAATACAACACCAACCATCACCATTATTAGTACCAACATCTTACATACGTTCTGGTAACATTGTTTCATCACCGACTCACTGGTGGGAGAGTATGTAGTGTGCGCTTCATAAGCTATATAAAAACTTCCGTACACAAATAATTACTTTTGTAGAGTGGCTATGTTACTCGGCTGCAAACCCTTACATTGTGAATTCTGCCCTCAGTGCAAATTTACACATTCATCCACAAGCTCATAATTTATCATGTTCTAGCTCTTCATATGAGCAAAATAAATAAAAGAATGAAGAAATTATTGCCGATTACCATTAATTTTCCTCGAATACTGATTCGAGGGGAAAGGGGGGTACCTTCAATATGGTCAAGAAGGTCATGGCTGAATTTTCTGATCACAGCATATTTTGTGTATAGTTTATATTCCTTTTATGCTATCTTAAGAAGTACATTTTTTAAAGTATTCCTTATTAAAGGAATTAAATTTATTAGTTAATTCTAAGTATAAAACATAATTTTCGGTTTGTTTTTCGGAAAAAAAACTTACACTTAAAAAGAGGAAATAAAAAAAGAAGATAAATCGAAAAGAAACAAGTATTCGGCGATACAGCAGTCGAAAACGGTGTCCCAATAGCCGCACGTAAGAAGGTTTAACTGGATTACTTAGGAAAGAAAAAAACTTGCTTCTCGTCTCCATTATTGCTGCCGAAAATAGATGCAGCTAATAAAAAGAGGGAGTCGGTAGCAAAAAGGGAGAAGAACTCAATGCAATCTGAATGTGGGACTTTTCAGTTAGATGAGAAGGGTTGCCGATTTTCCGTTTCCCCAATGGACTCCTTCATTTGGTGAGATATCGAATGCAATGGATTTTTTTTTCTTCCTCCACTTTGTATTTCGCTGTTAACAAAACAAGGCAAATGCATAAGTTCCCACTCTGAAAAGTTGATAAGCTAAGTTCTTTAATTGCTTGGAGAGAACAAAGAATTTAGATGAAATTGGAGAGAAGAAATTCTTTTTCTATTCTTGGATTTATTTTAGTGTTCTGTAAAAACTATTTTTAAGAAATGTCAATGAAAAAGTGTAAAGTTTCAGTCAGCAAAAAAGAAAATTAAGTCAAAAAGATATGACATAACACTAAAAATTAAAAAATAATATTATAAAAATCATTTATTTCATCATACTTTTCTTCATTTCAATACGAGATTATTTCATACTTTTCTGAATAATTTTAAAGCAGATTCAATAAGAATTTTGCCTTTATAATAAGATAATGGCTAGTTCTAGAAATGACAACAACTTTTCTTATTTTTTTTAATTAATATAAAAATAAATAATAATAGAAATAATTTATTTCATCATACTTTTCTTCGTTTTAATTCTTTTCTTTCGTACTTTTCTTCGTTTTAATACGAGATTATTTCCTACTTTTCACAATGATTTCAAAATTTCCTATTTTAAAGTATATTCAATAAAAATTTTGTCCTTATAATTATCTAACCATTATCTCCACCAGATAGCAAAAACTTTTTTTATGTTTTTGCAGTTGCTCTTAAATTCGTGTAAGGAATTGAAAATTCTCTTGAGAAACATTAATTTCGGTACGGTAATAAAGCTTTCAAACCAAAAAAGTTTTAAGAGAAGCAAAAAATCTGTTATAATTATTTTTTTAATAAAAATTTTGGGAAGTTAGGGATTTCTTAGAAAACTAGTTTTTTTTACTTGGTTTTTCCAGGGGGGGGGGGGGGAATCAACATACTAATGTACTTGAAAAATCTGAAGCTAAATGGTGCTTAAAAATGAAAATCAAAATCCAGTTCACAATATCTGCTATCTAATCTATGGACAAAATTGGCATTCGGTTTTTATATATTTAGTCATTGGTTGTATGGCAATAGCCAATGTCTAAACAAAGTTCAAACAAAACTGAATAGAGAGCTGCTGGACTGAAAGAGGACCGAAGCCGAAGCAAAGAGGACCGATTTTTAAAAAATTATTTTTTACAGTTGCCAAATAAATAATTTTGTACAAAATGCACATTCTATAAACGCCCAGATTAATTCGAAATCCTAATCAGTCTTCGGCAGTTAACTTTTCATTATTAACTATTTATTTTTTATTTATTATTTTGCTTTTATTTTCTATTTTAAACAAACAAATTTGAATTGCTACCAAATCCAATTATCTGATAGGATATCTGAAGGTCAAATGTTCAAAAATATTACTTTAGTGATTTTGCTGTTCTTCTTGAAAGGATTCAGAGAAAACCATCCGATTTGTAGTGGTAAATTATCATTGTTTCTATTGTTTCTATGCCAAGACAATATAATCAATCCTGATTTAGTGACTTTTCAGTCGTTTATGTCTAGGTACCATATCCATGTTTTCAGAGCGTTTCAGAGCTCATCTGATCTTTACCGTTTTAACCTATTTTTATTCTCCAAGGTTAAGTCCGCACTGAAAGAGTTTAAAATTATAACTTTACACGAAGTGAAAGGAAAAACAAAGTTTGTGTGTGTTGATATGATATCTGAAGGTCAAATATTCAAAAATATTACTCAATAGTCTTTGCTATATTTCGTGAAAGGATATAGAGAAAACCACCAAATTTGTACAGGGAAAATATCATTGCTTTTACACCTAGATAATGTAATCAATCTCTATTCCGAGGCTTTTCTAGGTAGCAGGTCCATATTTTGGTATATTGGCCTGCTCACCTGATCTCTACCAGAATAACCTCTTTAAATTCTCCAAGGTCAAATCAGCAATGAAAGTATTCATTTAGCTTTATGACTTTAAGCACAGTGAAAGGAAAAACGAAGGACACTCATGTTGATATATTTGGAAGTCAAATATTCGAAAATATTAATGGAATGTCTTTTCTATGATTCACTAGAGTATTCAAAGAAAACCACCAGATTTGTAGAGGGAAAATATCATTATTTCAACTCCAAGACAAAGTAATCAATTTCGGCTGTGCCATTCCAGTCATTTCTGTCTAGGCACCAGAGCCATATTTAGAACATTAACCTCTCTACCAGAATAACCTCTTTTAATTCTCCAAGGTCAAGTCAGCACTATAAGTATTTAGCTTTATAACCAATGAAAGGAAAAATGACGGAATTGATGAAAGGACTTCCGAAAAGGACTTAAAAATTTGTATTGAACGGAAGGAAATTCGGATAGAGCGGGATAAGGATCAAATAATGGTGTATGGTGAAGATAATATAAATGAAAATAATAAAAAAAATAGAATTTTGTACCGTCAATCTGAATATTTTTACTTAAACCTATCATAAGTTTTACTAAAAAATCGGAATAAGACAATAATTCTGGAAACTATGGAAAATAGTTACATTCGATGAAATCTGTGCGAATGAAATTATTCCCCTGATTTAAACACTATCGGAAAACTTTTTTCTCAAACAAAATTCGTCACTTCTAATCACACTATCTTTGCTCTACAATATCAAATACTTTTTTATGATCTTACGGGAGAAATGCGAAAAGCATTAAAAAAACTTTAAATAACTTTTAGAAATAACTTTTCTTTTATTTAAAAAGAAAATTTTAAATGCATCGATCTCTCTAACGTTCGGTGTTCAGAAAGAGTACAATAAGTTTTGCTTGCAATGACTGAAGTAAAAATAAAAAAATATCACATTAACCACATAGGTGACATTTTTTCAATGTGAAAGCAATCAATCATATTAAAAATGTTGCGAAAAGTTTCTAAGAAATAGTTTCTCTAAATTGAAGACGTGGCGAGTTTCTTTGAAAAAGCGTTAGTTTAAGTTGAATAATATAAAGCGATATCAATCACTGTCTTGTTATTTATAACAGAGTGCTCAGGATTTAATGGCTCATTCTAATTCTTAAGACTAGAATGTACTTGTTTTTCCTTTGTTTCTGAAGTCATTGCCCGTTTGAATGCTTTGTTTCCTCGAATAATTTACAAGGAGATTTATTAAAAATTACAGACTAGAATGCTACGCTTTTATCCAGTATTTTTAAAAGGGAATAAAAGGTTGAAAATGAAACTCAATTTGCGACGTAATAATTATTTTAAGCAGGTAAAACACTAATTTTTAATGCTTTTCATAATAACAATTGCCTAATAAACAATCTAGGAACGATTTTAATTACCACATTGTAATCTGAAATAATAAAGATTTTTATCTTGCGCCTTTGGCAACATATTAACCCCTTAACCGGCTTGCCCGTACGCCGTGCGTGTATTGAATTATCTCATTTTTACTCTTTCAAACGACAATTAAACTATTCATAATTGTTAGATTGCAATACAATTATGCATAGAATGAATAAATATCTGAAGTGTTCTGTATAAATTCTTAAATGAATCGAAACGACAGAGTATTTCAAGATTGGAGAATTCTTCCAATTTCGTAGAAAATAAAATAAGCCATTGAAGGGGTTAATAAAGATGCTAGAATTGAAGACATAATGTTTTAAACATTTACATTAACTGCTCATTTTTTTTAAAATTCAAGACAGTGGTAAAAATTTTATGAATTTGAGGGCTTATTACAGCTTTGATCTTCAGAAAATAAAAAATTTGGAAACGTAATCTATTTTCAATATAATAGTCCTTTTCAGAAGCTGAAACATTAAATTCATAATAATTTACATAATATAAATGTTTAATTTTTAATATCTAATTTTATTCACCGAATCTAATCTGAAAACTTAAGAATTTTTGAAATTCAGTTTTCGCCTTTTCTTTGGCAACACTTTATTAAAGACGCTAGCTCTTTTTTTCGTGGGGGGGGAGGGGGGAGCATATATAAATTTTTAACGTTTAAAATGTCAACTAAATATAAAATTATTTTATAATATGAAAATAGTGTATACTAAATAACTTCGGTGCTTATTTTAATTCCGATTATAAAAATAAAATATCTACTTTAATGCTTTTGCACATATGTTGATATATTGTTTTTAAGCCTACATGTAAAATTTTTAACATGTAGATTTCACCTCAATATAGGTCAGAACTTAAAATCTATAATTAATTAATTGAAAAAAGGTTACTTTTCAAATAGTAGATACTTATTAAGAGAGGATTTTAAGAACTTTAACTATGATTTTTACTAAAATTTCAGATTACAACTTTAGAGCATTTTACTGCACATATTTTGAGAATCAATTTGTAGATAAAATAAATTTCATATCCACTTGATTTTCACCACGAATTCGATTTGTTTAAAAATTAATTGCTGAAATTATTTGAAACAATAACTTTCCAGTGCTAATGTAACGCCAACAACTTCTATCGCGAAATTTATGATTCGTGTGCTCTAAATAACACTTAAGTTAAAATTGAAAACACCTCCATCTTTTGATGTTAATAGATCACCAAAACACAAATAAACCTATATATACACACCTTTAATAAAAGTAAAGATTTATATATTAAGAGTAATTTGAAAGCACAGAAAGGTTTAAATTAATATTCATGACCTACATCATAATGCCTTGTCCATAATAGCGCAATGTTGTTATAATAATCATATATGTCACAATATTGATTAAACTTGTAACATGTTATAAGCAATAACTGCATTCAAAGTTAAACCTTTAATCCAAAATGTACAGTAATCTAATTGCAAGCAGATTTTAATAGTTTTTATTATAGAATAAGATCTAATGGCAGAACTAGGCTTTCTAAATTTTATAATCTCATTCAGGCTTGCATTTTTCAATTTCTACTATATATATATATATATATACTTGTTCAAATTTTCAATCGTTAATAAAATACTTTTCATTCATTCACTCGAGTCCAAATATATTTTTTAAACTTGTAGTGGATGACACTTGCTTTAATTAGTTGCTTTTTAATGCAGTTTTTTTTAATATTAATCTATTAGTTAAATTTTTAATTCTTTAAATAAAATTTTAGCCGTTTGTAACGAAGATTGGAAAATCGATAGGCTGTAGCTCAATCGGTAAAATGCGAGGATTTCAATATTTTTCACGTGAAGGTATAGAATGCGAGCTCATTTCTTGCCAAAGTCAATAATTTTGCGATAAATTATTTATATTAATCGTAATTATTTAATGAAAAGCGACTTATATAAAATTTTTCTTTATTGACCTAAATAGGAATTTCTTTTATATTACTTTTCTGCTGTTGTCAAAGTGTTATAAATAAATTTATAAAGAAAATAGAAATATTTTATAAAGAAATTTTCTGCAAATTGATCCATAAAACGTCGTCCAGCTCTATGAATAAAAAAAATTAATCGAATTTTATTTTTGTAGCATGATAAGGCTTTAGGCTTGACTCGTTCAACATTATTTGGCTCTTGGAACTTTTTTAAAATTATATTATAGCGATAACATGCTATACAAAGAATTTATTTCATATTGTGGCATCGGGCAGAATTAAATTTAGTTACCAAAACAACAAAATACAGCAATCAATCACAAAGTTTTTGTCAAAATATCCGAATATTTAGTTCTTTTTTTATTTTTAAGTTGGCATAGAAATGGTTTTACTATTTCGAATTTATTAATAAACAATTCTAAATTTTGGTTATTTTTTAATTAGTTTAGTCTTCTTTCTAATCGAACAGTTCGTAAATAATTTTTTTATAGTATTTTGATTAACTTTCCTAGAAAACCAAATCCATTCGAATTTTAGTCGCCCACAAAGGAATTCAAAGTTCAAATAAGAAGTGTTCGATGCTTAGACACATTCGTCGTTCTCCGAGCGGCTCCAACTGACATGTAAGTTCGAATGTATAAACTAATCAATATTTTGAATTATTCCAGTTGATTTTCTCCTACTTTTTATATTTAATTATAAAAATACTACTTTTTTTATGTATAAAAGTTTCTTATTTTTATTCTATTTTCAATATTTATCATTAGTTGTCTTCTGAGACCAGCTGTTTTAGGCGGAGATATTAATTCTTTTTAACTTCGATTAAATTGCTTGGATATAATAATGTGCATCCTTCCATCAAATTTAAAAACAGCAAACAATTTTAAAACAGTTATATTTTACTGTCTTATATATGCTCTTTTCAATATGTATATGAAATTTTCTGCTGGAGGTCAATTTCTTGACATCATAGAGAAAGTAATTATATAGATTAAATGCTCATATATTTTTTTAAAGTTTGCGGTATTATAACCTCTTTTTTTTCCGTCTTGTAAAACCTCTTGGATATTAAAGTTCTTCTTTAACTTTCAATAATAGTAGAAAATCATGTGATTAAATATATATATTAATATTTTATACTTCAAATAAATTTTTGAATAGTTTCAAAAATTCATAGATCTATTAAAGATCAATAGCGGTTCTTATCCTGACGAGACACGCTTGACACACATTTCGCCCTCCAAAATATTTCCTTTGTTGATAGGACAGCTGAAGGTCAAACATTCAACCTGATTTGAGGAACTGTGTCCTTACCATCTTGCAGGTAGGGAGAAAGTTGCCAGATTAGAGGGGTGGGGAACAATGGCTTTTTCATCAAGACATTACTTCAGCCATACCTCAAGGACATTCAAGTTTTAACTCCATACCCCTATTTTAGAAAATCAGCCTGTTCCCCTGATTTTCTGTCTTGTAACCGTAAGTTCAGATAGATAGATAGAAAGACAAAGCTAATAAAAATGTAAATGAACGTCTCTCTTTAAAGTTCCGTAGTATTGACATTTCACTTTTTGATTTGTTTTAATAAAAACTACTCGGATATTAAATAATCCTTTTACTTTAGATTTCCACAATGCAATAAAATCACGTGACTGAATACTTGATGAAACAATGAAAATAGAAATATTGCAATTTGTTGTTAGAAATAAATCGATGTAAGGTACAATTTTGAAAAAATTTCGGAAGCTCAAAAACATTTCCTCGAATACCAAATTAGTATCTTTGAAAAGAAATTTTTTTTATCATGTGAGAGCACGATGATGCTTAAATTACGAAACCTAGGTATCTCCGATATTTACGGGCAAAAAAATATTTTTACCAGTATTGCGTTATTATTATGTATGCTTCTTTGAAAGCAGATGCTTTTTTAAAAGGTTGACCCGCTTTTAACAGTATTGCTTTATTATTACGTATGCTTCTTTGACAGCAGATGAGTTTTTAAAAGGTTGACGGAGAACTATGATATCATAGCTGTTATTTCCTCTCAAAATCACGCAGTCCAAAAATTTGTTTGCCAACTTGAAAAATTGAAAATGAAAGTTTAAAAAATTATCTTAATAAAGAAAGAGAGGGATAGAAACCGATAGAGAAATCTCGTGAATTTTTCAAGCCCGTTTAAATAGTTTAATGACTTAAATTAAGATAAATTATGACTTAAAAATAATGTTGTTCTCACATAACTTGAAATTTTAGACCATAGATTTCCTTTTAATTTTCCAGTTTGATTATTTTTCCTTTTAAGTTGGATTAAAAATTATTTTTTTCTAATACAATAATTTCTGAAATTATACGGGTGATGTCAAAATGTCACTAATTTTTATTAAATAAAAATTTTAATTCAAATTTCAGAACAAATAGTTATTAAGTACATTTTACTCCAGAATATATACTTACTAAGTTTGGTAGCTTTAGTTCAAATGACTTAGCTACAAAGCGTTAACAAGTATATATATATATATATATATATATATATATATATATATATATAATATGGTCATTACAGAACCTGAGATTCCCACATTACAAACAAAATGACACGTATGTATACTATGTCTAATATCTTATATTTACATAATAGCTACGGTTATCGTCTTAAATGCCAGATACGATACCGATTAAATAGCTACATGTTTGATATCAAGTGTATTGACTTACCCAAACTAATGAAGCACAATAGCAGGCTCAAACTCGTCCGCATCATTTTAGAATAAAGTACGAGAGACAAAAGAATTTGGAATAGAAAATTTCGTCATTAGGGTTATTTTATAATTTTAAATAACCCTAATACAGTTATATTAATGTTCTATGTATTCTGCTAAATGGACTTCCCAATTCAGATTAGTTAAATGACATCAACATGCAACTTGTAAAAACACAATTGTCCAGATCATCTACATTCTAAAGTTTGAAATATTGTGATTTTCTCTATTTCTCTCTCGCTCGCTCACACTTTTTATATATGGATTTAAACGGAACCCTTCTTTAGCATTTAAGAATAGGAAAGAAATCGCACGATTGAATATTTGATAAATTATTGAAAACGATTTGAATTTTATTTCCAAAGTGTTGTTGCTTTTATGGCACTTACCATGGAGAAGCTCGCTGAGGAAGTTGGTGATTTGAGCCTAATCACCGGTCACAAAACAACCCTTCCCGTAGCAAGTACGTCCCATTATCGATGGCAGGAATCTATCTCCATCTATTAGTGTACCCAATAGGATAGCGGAATCCAACTACTGCCGGAAGCCTCTCATCCTCATTTCTAGACCCCTCCCTGGGGGATCTAAATAAAGATAACTCTGGTTAAAAGAGATAATATATGAAGATAACACCAACATAAGTTCATTCACATATATCTTTGCGCTATATAAACATCTCAGTTTGCATGCTTATCAAATCTATCTATAACTTCAGTACATTATACAGCTTCAAATTAAACACTCCATTTGTATATCAGCTGAAATTTGTAGCTTTATCATAAAAAACGTGCTGCTTATCTTGTTTCAAATTAGTAAACAGAAAATTGGATGGATTTTATATGCAAGAAGAACATAGTCTTTAAGATTAAAACGGTAATTAACAAAATACGACGCACACTTTGCAAAGATTAATGGACAGCAAATTAATAAACCAATAAAAATTAGCGCTTCCCCACATTTTAAACATTAATACCGTGAAATTTTAGTGGAATGACATTCATTAAGACCAGCTCTTCAAGCTTCAAGAACTCAGTATCTGTGTGTAATGAAAATTTTCGATATCGTTGTTTTCACTCACTTTGACATGTCACCCTTTAATTTTATTTGATATTTACTGTGGTTCTAACGCATGTGCTCAATTGAGTTTTTGTCTTTTCTGTACATTGCGTTTAATAAACTACAAAAGAATTATATTGATTTCGGGAGTGATATCAACTTGCCAACAGAAATCGATATGAAAATGACCCATCTCAAAATCTTAATGTGATACAGATAGAATATCTGTTCGGTTAAATTTTAAAACGTTGTAATAGTGGGAAAGAGTGGTGGGGATTTTTTTTTAATATTCGAATTAATGCTTTCTATTCAGTGCTTATTCTTTCCAAAAGGAATGTTGCTAACGTTATTCCATTATTCTTCATCAAACACATTTTATTAAATAAAATCTAATTATAAATTTAAAATTAAATTAAAAATAAAATTAAATGCTATGTTTCAATAAATATAAATTCCACAAAAAGGCTTAAAAATAAAAAAAATTCCTGGGAAAAATATCTATAAAGCTTCCTAAATTTCTTTCTATTCAGCTATTCCTATTTCCTACAAAAATATTTAAGATAACAAGAATTATGTTTACACCACTATTGATAGTAAACAAATTTAAAACTTCTGAAATAAGTGTTAAATTTATGAAAAAAAATCATTTTTGATTCGTAAATATAGGCATTTATAACATTTTGCGAAGATCTAGTAGAAATATGGATCTTATTTAAATACTTATTAAATTACCTAAATTATGTAAATTTTTTATCACAAAATTCAGGAATTCGCAAGAGGTTGTCTTTTCAACTATACCAGTTTCATTCTGTAATTTTTTTTCTTTTATTTTGATGAATTTTTAAATTTTATTTAGAATGAACTATGTATAACGATGTTTCTATGAAATTCAGATAACGTTTCATCAAACAAAATATTTTGCTTTATGGGCATTAAATTCAATGTAAGATTTTCAATTAAAGCATTCATTTTGGAATATACTCACATATCAATATGCACACTGTAATTTGTACTCGATTAAAACCATTCAATTTATACTTATCAATCTTGTCAAATAGTAAGTTTTAGTTTAGTTTAAATATTTCAACGTTCAGTTATAAAGCAACACAAGGGATATTTTTGGGATGAATCTCGTAATTTTGAACCACAGTCAGATGGCGAGGACGACACCAGAGCTGGCTCCCACCCTCTCTACATCACACCACATCTTTATTAATTTGTAACTTTATTACATAAGCAGTCGTTTTATTTGGTGGATCCATTTCTTTCAGAGCATTTGAAAACCAGAAATCAATCTAATAAAGTTCTTTTCGAAATATAGTCGAGTAAAATTTCTTTAATATTTGAAGTAAACTTTAAAAAATTATCGTCAAAATAAATATTACAAAAAACACTTGGCTTTATTGGAATAGAGCGTTCATTGTCTTTGTTTTCAACAGCAAAAATGTACGAGCATTGGATTTTTAAACATTTATCCTTAGAGCTAGGAAATATAACACATAAATAACTGATTTTATCTAAAATGAGGATTTTCTTCATTGTCATTTTTTGACAAATAGTTCTGTTTGAATCACTTTTTTGACAGATAATTTTGTGATTTCGGGCAGTGAATCAAATCCGATGCGTAGTTTCTTAAAGAACTGAAGGATTTATTATCAGCATGAAGAAAATAAAAGATATTTGAAGTTCAGATCGTCTTGAATTCTGCGAACAATTCGCTCTATGAAATCTCTTGTAGAAAAATAAATAATAGTTATATAAATAACTGGTTATTCCATGTTTGTAAATAAAAAATTTTAATCATTTTTTTTCTTGCTTCCTAAGTTACTGTAGTTTCGAAATTTTGTGTATAATTCTACAAAGGCTTTTTTTTCGAGGTCAGATGAATAGCTAACGGGAAGCTTCGGGTTAAATCCGCTAGTCTTGTACTGTGTCTGTAGTTGGGATTGTGTCACTTGCTCTCAGTCTCATAAGCGCTAACTCATTAGAGGGTGTCCTTTGTGCTCACATGGTAGGTTTACTGCAATTTAATCACCTTTGGCAGGAAAACTTGGCGTGCGTCTAGAGGGGTTATAGAGAATGCACGTTTCTCGCATTGATAAGATTAAGTGAGATAATTAAGGGTCATTTTCTTCGAAATATTCCCCCTTTTTTTTTCTCACGGTAAAACTGATACATTTTCTTTAAGAACACTAGGAACATTTTTGGTGGTTTATTTTAGATTAGGGGTTAGATTAAATTTAGTGGAAAAACGGAGAGCGAAAAAATATATAAATCTAGATAGATAGAGGAAAGCGTTGGTTCAAGGTTCTCATTTCTGAGTGCGTTGGGTACACATAAACATGCTTCAAAGAATTAGTCTCCCGCCAAATGTAAGTAGCGTTCAGTCATTCGGTTTCTGCATATTTAAGGAAGCAATGCAGCTGAAATTCATACACGAATGAGTAAATTGTAACATGAATGACAGCAAAGCGCGGGAATGGTGCTAGAACTTTGATGCTGGACGCACAGATGTTCATCATGCAGGCGACCTTCGAAACCGATAATCTTATTAAGCGCGTGGATCAGGCGATTCGCGGAAATCGTCGGTTCACAATTTCTAGGTTGATCGATTTGTTTCGGGAAGTGTCACGGTCAGCTCTCTATACCATTGTGAGAAAATGTCGTTAGACATTGTCCTTCTTCATGACAATGCAAGAACACACGCTGCAGTTGCAACAACGATCCTCCTAGGTCGTTTTGGATTGGAAGTTTTTGATCACCCGCTGTACAGTACTGACTTGGCACCCACAGATTTTCACCTCTACCCAAATGAAACGTTGGCTAGAAAGATTAACAATTGCCAAAGGCAACGAGCTTCAGACCAGAGTACAGAACTGGTTGAAAACATAGGCGGCTGATTGATGAAGGTATTGGAAAAATCGGTAAAACGGTACTGCAAATGTATGAATCGGAATGGCTATTACTTCGAAAAGTAGCTTAACACATTGTGTCACATTGTTCCATATAAAATTTTCTAGATTCTGACTGTGATTTCTCCTAAGAGACCAATTGGAACTTGAAAAAAAAATAACCTTCGTATATTCCCTTTATAATATTTTAATGTATTTCATTCATTATGTATTTAATCCGGGCACTTTCACACGTATGCATTTTTTTTTTTAAATTCTTCAAAAAAAAACTATACAAATTGTCTTAAAATGATTATCATGCAAAAAATGTACTCGAAACTCATGAAATAAATTTTGTGGATAATAAGATTTTTTATATCCGATGGCTAATTCATTGTAATTTATTAAAAATTTTAATTTATAAGCAGAAGAGTATATAGCATATTTAAAACTTTTTGTAGTACTAAGTATAACTATTCTAAGATTCAGGCATGAAAAATATCAATTCAGGAAAATTCTAACATATTTTAACTTCTCATTGTGAGAAATTAAAATGCAACTCAATATATGCCATTCTTTCTTTTTTTAAATTTTAATGATATTTAACTTCATATTTTATGTAAACCTGCCTATATAATTGGATCTAAAGTCATGAAATCTATGATATATCCTATTTCACGCATGCGCAGATAACATTTATTTACAAAAAATTCAAATATTTCCTTGAATATTTATAGAATTTAATTTAAATTATAATATAAACTTTTAATTCATATTTTGTTATAAACAAAACAAAAAATGAGATTGTGTGAAAAATTTTCATGTACATGAATATGCTTACTATTTTTATGAAAATGTTTGTAACTTTTAACCATAGAAAGTAAAACTACTATTGAAAGTTCCAAATTATTATCAGTTTTTCAATGAAACAAAGGTATATTTTGCTTTTAAAAGTATATTTTGCTTTTTAATGAATTTCTTATCGGTTTTCTAAACACTCTCGTAAACTAACATCATTACAAGTTCTTTTTTTTTTTACTTTCTCGTTTGTGTGGGATAGAAAAAAAAAATAGCAATCGTTCCCAAAATTCGAACACGAATTGATTTAATGAATAATTGACGACAAATTTTGACGAATCTCTACTTTTTAGAGCTTTCTGAGTTCGACGAACATATTTGTGGAAAATGTTCGTCCGTCTTTCTATTCCCAAAACGCTTTGAACTAGATGGTTGCAATTTGGTATGCGGTCTTTACACCTTCCTTGCAGTTTCCTATCTAATTTGGAGTAAAACTTGTTCAGAGAAAGTTTGTCTTTCTGGTTGTTTGAATATAATTTAACACGATACCATAAACTTTGTAATATTATTAAAAAAGAGAGCTAGATATATTAGATTCAGAACTCAGATTTAACATCTGTAATATAGATATTTGTCATATTTTGAAACATATTCCAACAGGGATTGATTATCTGTTAGTTGGTGCTTTCAGAAATATGTAAACATATCATTCCAAAATGGAATGACTTAAATAGATCAAATTTAGGACTGGATATTATGTCTACAAAACTAGTGTAAAGTACAAATTTTTTTTCAAATACTATTAACGCTATGTTAAAGATTAATTGCCAAAACGCTTGCCAAGTATGCCACAGTAGATTTAGTAAAATTGCTAAATTCACGCCAAAATTAATATTTCGTAATTATTGTATGCCTATTCCCTGCAATATGTTCATATGGTATGACTAGTATGTTAAAGAGCGTACAAATTTCACTGATCTAGAACACAAAGAGGGGAAGGTCCCTCCCGCTAACTTTCGTGGACGATGTCTAAAAACATTTCTTTCTTACATTTTAAATGAATTTTAAAAGCGACAGGATAATTACAAAGTGTATAACTGCTTTTCTCAGCTAATTAATTAATTTTAATAATTTTTTATTCAATATGAAAGACGCCATGCCGGTTCCATATTGAACTCTAAGATATAATGAAGATTTAAATTTCAGAAATAATGAAAAAAATTAAAGCCCTCTTCCTCAGCACATTAGAAAGTAGAAAAAAGGATTCATAAAGACGTTTAAAAACGAATGTTCTAAAAGCTTGAAACTACCTTGATGCATCAATGGTGGTAAACTAAATGGAACCATGGATTCGATTATATAAAGACATTGATATTTAATATTTATTTAAAATTAAACATTATTAAATTTAATGTGCCTTGATAACACTTTAATGTAAGCTCTAAGCAAAGTAAATAAAAGCTGTTTAACTAATAGACGATAACGATACCAATTGGAGTAAATAAATTGATAAAAAACTGAAATAAAAAATTATAATTATATTTTGCAGCTTACTTTACATTATATAAGGCACATAACATTTTAGCATCCATTGATTTTCATAGTCATTCAACGTATTTTCTCATTGATGAATATTTAATTATTACTGTACGAGAAATCGTAAACTTATTGCGGAAATTATACAAATCATAAATCAAAATATATGAAAATAAAGTGTTTTAAATTACTATACATTTCAATTTCTAAAGTTAATGAATCTGCTCAAGCTGCTATCATTTGATTGCACATAGTATGGGTAAACAATTTCATGTTATATATTTGCAAATGCTAAATTTATTACACTAAACAGCAGCTGTTGTTCGTTGCTTTAAATCCCTACAAATTGCTGCTTGGCATTTTATACAATCTTTCCACTGTTCGTTTAAGTATTTTAAGACGACCACTTTTCGACGATTCTATCTCATTAAGGGGAGAGACGAGGAAGAATGAAGGTATATCCGGAATTCTTCGTCATTGACCTTGATTTTTGTCCTATTGGATACTTTTTTGTTCAGGCATATGTGAGTATTGCGTCGTTTCCGACAGTATTATTTTGACCCTTATGTTCATTTTGTATAGTATACCATACATACCACTTTATAAAAATATACAATAACTATAAAATAATTTTTAACTCAGTTTTATTAAACACATGACATTTCTAGACGTTTATTTATACTTCTAAAATAAAAATAATAGTTTATCTGTCATAATTTTAAATCAGTTCTGAAAAATAACCGTCAAGATGCGCCGCTCAGGTTTATCTAAGGTAAGTCTTATTCTACTTTTATGCTTGTACCCCTAAATGTGTATGTTTATTATTAAATACATTTGCCCAAATGTTTGTTCTTAACACATTTTTATTTATATGCTGTTGTCGCTATGAGAATTAGCATGTTTTTGTCGTGTTTTTTACTAACGTATATTATACTATACAATGCCGCAGTTAAAGTAATTTACCTTTCGTTGGTGGTGTATAGAATAATATACATTGCTAACTTCACGGGATCAATATTTTTTGGACTTTACTATAAAATTTAAATTGCAAATATGTCAGCCCTATATACTAAGCCAATTTTATTACAATTTAAAAGACTTCTGTACTGATGTTTGACTGCCTCGTTGATATAGTGGTTGTAGAAAGCAGCCCACAAAATTGTGCGTTCAATTCCCACAAAAAATACTACTGTTATTATTACTACATGACTACCTACCTATATAAAGAGATAAATAACTATATATACATTATTTACCTATCTGCAATACAATATGGTTTGGTTTTACTATGTTGATGGTCTTTTCGGAAAGAAGCAAAATCTCGTGTTGATGAAAAATGTCCTAAAATTGTTAAAGACTATAATCGTCACACGGGAGGTGTCGATTTTGGCAGACATGCTGATTGCATTATATCGCACTGGAATAAGATCGCACAGGTGGTATATGAATGTTTTCTCGCAGCTTTTGGATATATGCATCAACAACGCTTGGCCTTTACGTCGGAGACATTACAAAGTGATCAACACCATTAGAAAGCAGGATCGCCTAAAAGATTCTAGGTATGAAATCTACAGTGGCCTACTGAAACGAGATCAAAACGTTTAAATGGAAAATTTAGACGCAATTCCCGACAAAGCAAAACAAAGCAACAACAAAAAAACGGTATCTGAACGACCATGCGATGATGTCCGGTATGACAAACATGACCATTGTCCGCAAATAACCGAATATCAGAGGTGCAAGTATTGCAAAGCTGGCCAAACAAATACGATATGCACAAAATATAAGGTTCATATTTGTTATGCGAACAATCGAAATTGTTTTTTGCAGTACCACCGCAAGCAATAGGGTCTATGAATTATTATATTACGATTATTTTGTTTAAAAAATGTTCAAGGAAGATTTATTTTATTAAACATTTTTACTTCCACCAAGACAGCAATTTTTATTTAAAATCATGTTATTTACAATAATCTCTTGGTATATGTTAAAAACTACCAGTACCATTCCAACTCTCCCTAAACATAGCAATGTATAGCATAACATACATTCCTGAAAATGCGTTAATCACTGTACTTGTAGCAATGTATAGAATAGTATACATCTTGTTTTTCCAAGATTTTCATATTACGATTTTTTTTAATGTTTTTTACAGCCCAAACGAGATACCTATATCCACACACATATATATAATATGCTTTTCTTCAAAAAAGCAATCTTGCCACGATAAGGGTTAATTCAATCCGCAGATAATCCGCTTTTATTTTATTGTTAAATGTGATCTACTCCTTTCATTTTTCATCTCCCCTTTATTTCGACGAATTAAACCCATCCTAAAGCTTGCACAAAAGCATGGAGGGTTTTTAAAGTCCATTGTCAAACAATATATGACTACATAAAATAAACCTACGTCAGCACTACATAAAAAATTTAACCCGGCAGGACAGGCGCGGGGTGTTTCGACACCCCACGCCCAAAAATATTCATCTGCTGTCTGTCTCTATAAACCGAAGTGGTCTGGTTCATCAATACCTACCTCTAAAGTCACTTTCCATTCATAGAGTCTGAAAACGGCGAATTCAGACTCCATTTTCGTCATATAGAAGGATTTTGGGGTGTGCGGACACCCCGTGCGAGCGCTCGTGTTAGCATTTTTCAGTGCGAAATCATGGCTTGTTCCAGTCGTTCTGTTCAGTCTTTTCTATGTTTGAGGTATAGGCAAGAAATAAACAGACTTCAGAAGATGTCAGAGGAGATTTCGTCACATGAAAAGAATATCGAAGAAGGATTAAACGATTCAGATAATGATGACATGTTCAGCGATCAACAGCCTGAATTAGAAGAAGAATGCGATTCTTTAGAGGAAGTTTGCCACCACACTTTATCGGAAAAGGTATACAGAAAGCTGAGTGACGGACGATGCTATTTGTGTCCAAGAAACAAGGATATTAAATCGAAAATCATGTGTGTCAGGTGCGACTAAAAAATATATGTCGAGGACACTCAGAAATTGAAGCTGTATGTAATAGCTACAAAAATCTTCAGTGTCCCCAATTATTAAGAAAATTGATTATTATCAGTATTTAAATTTACAATAATGTATAATTTTTATTATAATAAAAATTGTAAAGAAAAATCAATAAGAGCTAAAGGGGAAAATTTCCGTTTTTCGAACTGAGACAAAAACGGTAAGAGCTTTTAATTTATTCATAATAATTTTGAAAATTACGATAATTTAACGTATTAGTTATCCGTTTTCTCGCAAAAAAGTGTAATTATCATACATTTTCTTAGGAATTCAAATCTTTAAAAAATTTCGCAATTATGCCATTTAATATGTTTGGGGTGTGCTGACATCCCATGCCCGTTCTCGTGTTACTTTTCAACGCGCCCGTCCTGCCGGGTTTTGAAAATCCCATGACATGACTACTTTTTGAAATATTTTTATTAAACATCACCAAACCATATATAACACCATTTATACGATTTTAGGGTATAACAATGTTATGAAAAAAAACTTTATGAATCATTTCAGTTGTATGTAACATTGGAAAAGAAATGGTGTTATTCTTGATATTCTTTTACAATGTGTCGTCCTAGAATTCTAAGATCCCAGTAATTCGAAGAAAAATATGGAATGCATTCATCCCAACTAAACTTGGTGTACCGTTGACCTTTATTTCAAGTTGCTTTTCATGTGATAAGTAACCTTGGAGGGGATTACTGCTCTCCCCTCCCTCTTGCCCACCCCTAAAATACTATCACAGTTCGAGGGAAGTAAAGTGATCTATCATCTATTGAAGCCCCTCCAATATTACTTTTTGTTGTTGATTATACTCCATTTCACATGCTGTTTGTTTTCATCTCTGGGATTGACTGAACGGAGCATTAAAATACATGAACAAAACAAAATGATACAAATTACAAATGTGACATTTTAAAAGATAACGGTTTATTTCTTTATTTTTTCTGCGTAAAAGAGCGAAAAAATTATGAACAAATCTGTAATGAAAAAAAAATTTGCTCCTCGATTCAGCATTACGAGATAATTATCTCAAATCACGAGACGAACGCCTCCAATGTCTTTGCAGAAATCCACCACTGACGATAGCATGTTCTGACTGTGTCATTTAAGAATATCCCCAAATTATATGCCGAAGGTAAAAGTATTTCTTCTTTTTTTACCGTCAACGATATTTCCCTTAAATGGTTCATCTTTTTAGGATCAGGTGTTAATTTTCGACTTTTTCTTTTCAAAATCAATTAGCACGTGTTACAGAGCGATAATAAAACTGTTATATATATATATATATATATATATATATATATATATATATCCGCGACTTCGTACGCGTGGAAATTTTGATGTGTATATGTGAGAACTGACAGTCTAAAATGTTATCGAAAGCGTATGCATGCACACATTATCTACGTCAATTGGAGCAACGCAAAGACGTGAATTTTAAGCACCAGTTGGGGTAACGCAATGCAGATTAGAAAATTTTAATTTCAATTCATCTGTTTTATTTTCATTCAAAAGCACTTCTGAAGGAATCAAAAGATCTATTAATTAACAATGTTTAATTTTTAATTTATATACACTAGAAAAATAAACGGAATCGTTTGAAATAACCGTTAGGTCTAACATCATTAGCGTGGGGGGATATTATGTTATTAAAACCATAAGGTTACTTTTCCGTTTGTCGGGCGCAAACGAACAATCGCCAAAGAAATTTAGGAAAATTTGGCGGAATTCTAAATTATTTGCTAACGGAAACATACCACTTTAAGCATATATAAAAAATATATAGCTAACACAAATACAATTTCATTACAAAAACACATAGTGGAACAGTTTTAATGTATAGTCATTTTCGCCAAAAAAAAAAAATAGTTTGCCACCAAATTTTAGCGAAATGGCATTTCCAATTACGAGGTTTCGATGCCCGTAGCCGCAAATTAACGGAAAATAGAAAGAAATATCAATAAATGCAGTAATGTGGAATGCACTAAAAAATTTAATCGAAAATGATGAAAATAGGCAAAAGAAATAAGTACAGCAAGAAAAAAATCAAGAAAAATGAATAGGAAATGACGAATTATATTAACACAAGAACAGCATAAGAAAAAAATTTAATAAACATTCCTTTAGAATAGTAAGATAATATTAAAAGAACACCAGAAATAGAAAAATAAAAACTATCGATTCAAAGAGCTCAGTTAGTTTATAATTAATAAAAAATTAACCACTCAATTAACCGAAATAAAAATTAGCCTATGTTCTTCTGTAGACTATAATCTATCTATGCGCTAAATTTCATTGAATTTCCTTCAGCCGTTCTGGCTCGATTGACTAACATCATCCATCCATCCAAACTTTCACATTTATAATAGTAGTATAGATATATAGCAATAGGTTTTTACTTATTCGCATTCAAGCAATACTATTTTCAAATTTCCATTTGGAAGAAGATAGATTTTAGGTCGTTTCCAAATGCTTCGTTGACCGCTTCGATGTTACATGCACAGCGAAATAAACTATCAATGGCTGTCAGCTGTTGAATGTTCTAAAATTCCATCTGTCTTCAGACCCTATAGCAATGAAACGCATTCTTGTCTCCCCCATCGAACCATTGTGAGTTCTTCTGCTGAGAGGAATTTTTGCTTAAACTCTAGTTCACTCCCTTGCTCTGCTTTTGAAGGTCACGGCTTGACCAAAGGTATCTATCGTCTTGGACAAGTCAGTCTTATAGAAGCTAATGCACAAATCAGCATATAGTTTTTCAGCTGTTCCATCGAAAGTTAAAGCGTTTGCAAAAAGGATAAAACTTCAAAGAGTTTCATATCTGCTTTTATTTAGTGATCCGTGTCCCGTGTTAGACATCAGCTTCCAGTCTTTAGTGTTGTCGTACACCTCTGAAGATGCTTGAATAACCATCGTGACTTTTAAAAATAGATATCTGAATAGCATTTTGACATCAGACGCGAGTCAGTTTTCTTGCAATTTAGAATCTGAGATTTTATCGCAAATGGATGAAATAGAAAAATTAGATATCTACAGATATTTATTTAAATTTGAAAGACCGCTCATTCTGCAACAACTGATGAAGTATGGAAAGAAGTCTCTAATCAAAGATCTCTTAGGCGAAGATAGAAAATTGATAAATTACTGTATACTTGTTTCAAAATTTAAGAATATACCTTGTATATTCAAAATCCAAGACACTGTTCATTTTGGACGACTAGATAGCAATTCCTATGAAGTAGCACTGTCAGGCAAAAAGTAAGTGATATTTTATATTTCTTTCTTTTTTCCGCCTTAGATTAGAGATTAAATTTTTCAGAGACACCATTAATAGGCAGTGTTATTTCATGGCGTTTTGTTGTAATTTTATAAATAAAGTATTAGTGTTTAAGAGAGGAGTTAACTGATTATATGCATAAAATATTTTTAAAAAATATTTAAATAATTAGATATGTGAATTTTGTATTAAATGTTTAATTTTTATAGGTAATGTTTAGGATTGCCATTCTGGTATTTTTCTATTAATTTTATAGGAAGATTTTTTACCTTTCTGTATTTAGAACTCCCCAATTTATTAAATAGAATTGTTTTTAAATAGTTGTATTAATTAACTCTTTTTTTACTTACTTTAATAATCCAGTCATTTGGTAATATGTGTAACTATGTTTTTACATAAGACATTAATATTTTGAATAAATTTGAAATTACGTTCGATTTTTACTGTAAAATAATTTTCTGGTTTCGTGAAATGGAGTCACAGTGATTGCTGCATTAGATATTAACTTTTAATCCAGTCAAGTGAATTTGTGTTGTCAAATGACAAATTTAATTGGTGATTAAATTTACATATAAAAAATTTGCTATTTAAAACACTATGCATATTTCTATTTTACAATAACTTACGCTTATGCTATTTAACCTATGCTATTTTTTCGAATGTGAATACATTTTAGAATTCCGTTTTAAATTTGTTGATATCCAAAAACCTTTTTTTTTCTCATTTGCGCTTAAAGACTTAATTATTAAACATTGTATTAGAAATTGAAATAGAATTTCAAGGCCAGCACTTTCATCCTATTTTACTATTAAATGATTCTAGGTGTTAAAGGTTGCAATTAATTCAATTCCTGAAGAAAAACCGTTTTTACTTTTAATTTGTTCTTACTATATTGTCCATCTTTCTAAAAGTGTGTGTGTGTGTGCACGCGCATTTTTTTCCATGCCATATAAAAATTATTCTGTTATCTATAATATTATAATTTTATCTATAAGTTATAATTTTTTGCCAACGACTTCTAATGCTTTTTGACAAAATCTGGTGCTCGTGTTACATAAGCAAAGCATTTTTATTTATTTATTGTCAACGATCTTCGAGTGTTATTTGACGAAGTTTGATCTAGATCTGTCAAAAATCAGTTCTTTCTATTTTAGGCATAATAATATTTTTTAATAAAATGGCATGTATATATTTGTTTATCAATCAAAGAAACATAAACAGTTTTATTGATGATCTAATTACCTGGATTTTTTCATAAATTTAAACAAAGGCAACATAATTTAGTATCTAAAGTAAGCACATAATAATATTGAATGAATCAAACGATGCTTGAAAACAAAAAAAAAAATGTCGGTAAAATTAAAGACATTTACAATTAGACTACTATAATTTAATTGCCAAAAAATATATATAGAAAATACTAAATAACTTTTACAACAAGCATAAGAACTGTATTTATCATTTAAGCGCAATAATATTGGATGTTCAATTTGTCATCATGTTTTGACATATCATCATGTGAGCATAAAAAGAAGCCATTAATAATTGCTGTACTTATATTCTTTAATTCAGTACTTTTAATTCTTTGATGTAGGTTCACATATTTTTAAAGTAATGTTTTATGAAATATTTTATTTAAAAAATAAATGTGAGAGTAGATGTAATATTATATTTACTATTAATGGAAACTTTCAGTAGATTCTGTACTGTGATATCGACTTAAAAAATAAAACTATTTGTTGTATATTTTTACTTTAATATTAACTTTAGATTGTGAACTTTGAATATGATTTAAACAACCTTCCATTAATTCACTGTACACTGAATTTATGTTGAAACTGCTATATCAATTAATTTTAGGTATGCAGTTAGCGTGTTGTAACACAATATCTTACCAGGAACATGTGTTTGGTTATTTCAGTACCAGGAAATTTGTTATTTTGAAACAAATCCATGATTGTGAATTGCAGTCATTGATGATTTTTGACATTTGATGTCCTCTTGACAAATTTTCCCAACGTAAAAGTAAAAAAAAAATGTTTGACCCTCTACGTCAAATTGAATTACTGTACGTCAATGGATTCTAAAGGCCCTATCACACGGCGAAATACCGTCAGCACTTTCGTCGTCAGTTGTCGATTTGAGCTCGCAGGCAACCGGTCAAGCAAGATTTCCGTCATCGTCAACTTTTTCTAACCTGCTTGAAAATGTCCACGATAGTGACGGAAATATTGTTTACAAACGAAATTCAACCAATCATGTGAAACTTTGGAAGTGACGTAGCGTGCCAAGAATGGCGTAATTGGCGCTACTACAGAGAAGGATATGATCTTTCTCTGTGGGCGCTACTATAACTATACTAAAAATGCATACATTTAATCTTACATATTTCTAAATACTAAAAATAGTTTCGGTATCTCTTTCCCATTCTGTGGGACAACTTATACTACCGTATGGGGAATAGTTCTCTAGAAGGATCTTCGAACTTGTGATGGAATTTATAGAGATCCAACAGGATATTTTTAAGTAAATAAAAAAAATATTAATGCTGATGTGAATTGTTTTCTTTTTGTGAAATATATTTGGCCATATTCAGCCTTTATTTATTCAAATAATAGTATGATCTTTTGATTATAGTAATTCCTTAAATAGTTTGTAAACAGCTTCTATATAATTAAAAAATTTTAACTCCAATGTTAGAGTGAAAAATATAATAGTGATTTTAAATTTTAATACTTAGATGTTCCTTCAATGTTGCAGAAATATAAAACATATTTGGTTTTGACAAAAATAGAAAAATGGTCATACTTTTATCATTAGCAAAACACTAAATCACCTTTTGTATGATAGACAATAAAATTTAGGCTTCTTTTTCTACATTTTTTTCTTTTAAATTTAACAAATTAACAGCTAATTTAGAATGATTTCTGATTATACATTTGCATTGAGAAAGTTGCATAGAATGGCCACACATTTGGAAAAAGTCAGACTAAAAAACAAGTGTTTTATTGCTTCTCATTACTGATGTAATGTGGAGGTTATTATTTTATTTAAATGCTTGGCAATTTGAAATTTTACGACAAACCTGTTTTTTAATATCCATGTAAAGATAAATGAAGTTTTAATACTTTAGCTTTGAAAAAAACTAAGGAAAATGCAATAACATATTTTGGAAAATTATTTTTTGATTATTATTATTGAATGAAAATTATTTAATGATTCCTATTTATCACAAATACTGGTAATAAATCCAAAAAGATTTTTTTTTAAAAAAAAAGCTCTGTAGTTGCAAATAAAATGAAAACAAAACATTTAACAAATTTTTTTAAAGAGCAATTTTAGAAATGAGCGAGTCTAAATAGTGTAATGCCTTAGAATTTACCAATATTTATCAAATGAAGAATCGTATTCGATGAATTGTTTTATAATTTTGAACTGATGTGGGAAAATAAAAATTATTTAAAGGAATGATAAATACAAATCAAGTCCAACATACATTCTCAAAAATTATTTTTTTAAAATAAAAAGGAGAAAAACATTCAATCAAATTTAAAAGAGTAAAAAATACTTCTTATTCAATGATATGGTGGTAATGCATTTAAATCCTGTTTTTATTTTTAATTAAAATTCCAAAAAAATATGTTCTTAGCGAATTTTTTATGATCCAGAATCAATTTCTTGCCATATTTCAAATTCCTAACTTTAATTTTTTGTACTTCACATCTAGAAATAGTAGTTTTTATTTTTATACTATACACAAAACCTAAAATTTGTCGAGATGGATCCAACAAATATCAGTTTTCATGTAGACAAAAATCATTAGATTTCAAAAGTTATTTAATTTTGTTTTAAATGTATTGGCACTCCTCTTCTGTTTTATTTATGAATTTTTGTTTTATTTTCCCTTTTATAGAAAAATAAGCTCTTTTAAGGTACTTAAAATTGATTTTAAAATTTCAGCACTATTTATGATGGTATGCACCTTTTCAGCTTAATTGGATGCACACCCACAAATCATTTTTCTTTTCAATATATTTTTGTTTTAAATTTAATATTGATAAGATGCATTTAAAGGAATTTATAAAATACAAACACAAAAGGAGCATTTTTTTTTCCGCTTGTCATTATTACTACAAAAAAAATTACAAAACAGTTACTAAGAAAAATTAAAAAGTTTCCTTATTTTACAGAATTCATTGTTACTAATTTTGATACTAATTTTGATAAATTAGTAACAATTGTCATTATTACTACAAAAACTACTACTAATTTGTCATTATTACAACAAAAATAATTACAAAACTGTTACTAAGAATAATTAAAAAGTTTTATTATTTTACAGAATTCATTGTTGATAAAAACATTACAATTAGTAGAATGACGCGATAAATATTTACAATAAATAACAAAAAGATTGATACTATTAGAAATGAAAATGACATTCAAAGGAAAAAATGGCTAGAAAAGTATTTTCAAATTCGATAAATGTACAACTTGTCTCATTTTACAATCCTTATTATATTCATTGTATTAAGCATTTAAAAAATTAAATTTGAAGCAGAAGTGATTCAATTTCAATTAATTCGATAATGTGTCAATAGAATTGCAATGGACAAATTTCAATATAGTTTGAATTCTTAAAAAAATTACATCTATTATTGTAATGCTTTTGCATTCATTGAAGCCTAATGGGATCACTTAAAAAAATTATCCCGGATTTAATTGCAAATTAAAGCAACGTCTTGACTAGAATCCCACGAATTATGAAATAAGAAAACTGCCGATATTTACTAAGTAGGAGAAACGGATAAAGAGCGATAAATACATTATAACGTGAACCTAAGTTTTTAGGTTTACCAGACAGCAAATCCTCCAGTGACGTCACTTTCGTCATCGCGTGCCGTCGAAAGTGCTGACGGAATTTCGTCGTGTGATAGGGCCTTTATTCGACGGTTCCATCTTATCAAGGGGTGAAACGCGGAACGATGAGCACATTTCCGGAATTCCCTCTGACCTTGAATTTCTTTCATGAAATACTGTTTAGTTACTGTCTGTCCATAACAAGATCTCTGGCCGTCAGTCGTCTATGTTTACGGCGGGTGTTATAGAAACAGGTGTTGATGGGGAGGATTCATTTTGAATGGGTGGAATCGGACGGAAGTCTGGGGGGGGGGTATTCTTTATCTTGGCGAAAAAATGAAGCGATAAAAAAACAATTGCTCATTCGTCCTCTCGCTTTAGCCGCAGTTGCTCGTATCTTTATATTTGCTTAGCTTACTTCTTTTATATTTCATTAATATTTTTTTTTGGGGGGGGGGGCTAATATTAACTGCATTCCATTATTTAATTATTTTTGTCTCTTGAATTTTGAGATCCTTTAAAAAAATTTCTTGTTGTGCTGTCATTAAACATATTAATTATTCAGTTTTCTATTTGATTTACTCTGTTCTTTATGTGCTATTCTGTATTATTCTGATAGGAATGAGATATATTTTCAAAATTCCAAGAACGCAAAGGATTTTCAGCCCAGTAAATTATTTTTCGAATTTTCTTTCGAAAATTAAAAGCAATATATCAAATACCACCAATTAGGCGCTAAACGCGTCAACGTAAGAAACTTGAATGAATGTCTACCTCTGCGAAATGGACTCTTCCGCAGTAACCTGTTTCTATAACGCCCGCCGTAAACATAGACGATTGTTAGCCAGAGATCTTGTTATGGACAGACAGTAACTAAACAGTATTTCATGAAAGAAATTCATGGTCAGAGGGAATTCCGGAAATGCGCTCATCGTTCCACGACTCACCCCTTGATAAGATGGAACCGTCGAAATGGGGTGTCTTAGAATCCATTGACGTACAGTAATTCAATTTGACGTAAAGGGGCAAACTTTTTTTTTTTTTACTTTTACGGAGGGAAAATTTGTAAAAAGAACATCAAATGTCAAAAATCATCAATGACTGCAATTCACAATCGTGGATTTGTTTCAAAATAACAAACCTTACCTTTTTTTTTCACTTGTATGTGAGTGTCGTGTTATTTCTACCCGCATTTTATTTAAACTCAAAATTTCGTATTGTTCTGTGACTAGTTTAATTGATAAAAAAAGCTTTCAGGAGCGATACGAAGAAAATTTTATATAATATCCATTAAATATTGTTGAAAATTTTATATAATATCCATTAAATATTGTGATCAAGCAGCACAAAACGGAGAGTTATTTATTCTTGCCTCACATTCTTCGCACATTGCATTGGTATCTTCTGTATTACAAATAATCTGCAATGTTTACGACTCATAAAACTTCAAGTCCTCATTGTTAAATGCGAGCATCTTCTCCTTTCACCCCTATTTTGGCGAATTAAACCCTTCCTAACGCATGCGCAAAAGCGCAAGGGATTTTACAATCTGTTGTTGAATAGTATTATGCTCGCATAAAGAGTGAAAAAAAATTATGAGCGCAGTAATGCAAATGTTAAGTTTTTGATTTCTATGAAATATAATCCTATAACTCTCCCTTAAAACAGAATTGGTAATTTATGTAGATCTAAATGAAAATTTATAAGAAACAGTTAAATAGATTTTTTAAAATTTTTTTATCACATATATCATTTGTAAATTTTGTTTACTTAGTGTTTTTTAACTAATGGTTCAATAATTATTTATATAATACTTTATTTTTTATTAATTGTTAAATTAATTGTCTTTTAATTTTATTAATTATCGATCCTTTTACTAAATATCACTGCTTTCTTTCTCATCTGGCAATAAGGTTTCTTACGACAGCAAAAAGAGGAAAATTATAGAGAATGAAAGGATTGAATGTATTATAAAATTTTATATAAATGCTTTAATTTTTTGCATTCCGTGGAATGTTAATATTAAACACGCTTCTGCTTATTATCATTATATTATGTAAACGCAGCTGCTCTACTTCTGCCTTTCTTTTTATTTTTCATTTTTGCCCATGCTGTTTGTACACAATGCGTGGCACTTAAGATTGAATAATAAAAATTCAACCTATCATCACCCTGATTTCGGCCTTGACTCTGCTTCAAACACAGAATTATTATGAATTAAACACACACACACACATCTATATTAATAAAAATGGAAATTATTAAAATGGAAATGGCGCAAAACTAGAGAACGGCGATTGGTTGATTTTCGATATCAACCGATTTGGCTAATTTTTTAAAAATATTTTCGTTAAGACACGAGGAAAAAATGGAAAAACTGCGAGGAAAATAGTTAAAATGACACTTTTCTTACTTTCCCGTCAAAAATCTATATCTCCTTCCCCCACACCAACTGAGTAAGATAGCAGAGAGTAATAAATTATGAATCAGTTGGTTTTCATTTATAGATAACCGTATGTTTAAAAAAGAAAGAAAATAATTGCTTTTATTATTAGTCTGTATGGATATTTAATCTATGCCTGCTCAAAATAAATTCTTGGCAGGGAAGGAAAAAAAAAGAACAACAAAGAGAAAAAAGGGTTTGTAGAAAGAAAAGTAGTGAAGAAAAAAAGGATAGAAAAAAAAGGGTCCGTGTGTCACCATTATTTCCTCTGTGTGCGGCATTTTCCAAGCTGTTTTTAAATTTTCACATCTCTTGAAAACCAATTGTGTCTTTATTTGCTTAGTGTGTTTACATTTATGAAAATTTGAATCCCATTATTCTATAAAAATGTAGAATTTTAGACCTTTCCCTCCACCATTTAAGTAAAATATTAATTCCGGGACAATCACTGCTCGGATAGAAAGAGAAAGATGGGTAGTACAATGAACAGAACATCTGAAGAAAATAATACTATAAATGAATTATATGATTATCAAAATTTGTTTGGTTTAAAAAATATTTTGGTAAAAAACCTGTTATGAGACACAGCTACATAAAATATTATATGAAAAGTTTAGCGAGCATTAATACTGGCGAACCAAAGGTGGCTAGTATATAATATCGTTTTGAATAACTTTTCAAATTTTTATGATGATAGTTACGCAATTGTATTCTCAATAAAAAAAATTTTTTTTTCTAGAAGTGAGCTTACTGGAGCAGTGCTTGCAAGATTGCGGACTAGTTTGATCCCAAGAAGATACCAACTTATACTCCAGATCTTGTGGATTTTCTTCACTAAAGACACGAGCCATTTTGACGCTGCCAACGCCTTGCGTTTGATTTGGGCCTCCGTACCAGATCCCCTATTCAACCACAAAGAATTCGAAGATGCTTTGAAGCAGGTGCTCGATTCAGAAGAAATCAAAGATATTTTCCGTTTTTACGTGCAAAGTGTTGGCATCGAAGATTCCGAGTGCGAATTCCGAAGTTTGAAGCAACTTTGCCGAACAATGATCAGAGGACAGTTGTGCAGCAAGCATCTGTGGATGCCGGACGTGATAAGTAAGATGAACATACCCCAAACACTGAAGGAATTCTTAAATCTAGAAAACTAGCTGTGCTCTTATACATTTTAATAAAAAAAATTGTATTTTATTGAAAAAAAATATATTAATTGTATTTTGAGATAATCTTTTAATATTTGTGAAGGAATTTTTGTATCCGCGCTTTTCATTTCAATGAGTTAAAATCGTTATAAACCCAGATTAAAAATTAATTTTAATATAAAATTATTGATGTAATCTATATTTTGATTATTAATTAGAATGTTTGTTAATAAATCTGATTTTTGTTATAATTATGTATTAACAAAATTTTAAACGATTGAGAATTATGGATGGACAACTGAAAACTTTCTCTTTCGAATAATGTATTTAATATGTTTTATGATGAAATAATTACAAAGCCTTTTAAAAGTTGTCATATACAGATTGTTTTTTTTTGCATCAGTTGAATGTTGATATGTTTTAGTAATAATCGGAATAGAAACTGTGAAACTACATAACCATGAAATATGTATTTTAATGTATGAATAATAAACTTAATTAAAAATTATCAAAATGTGTTGAATCTGCTCCGAAGGAAACTATGCAAAAACTTCATTTTAATGTGCTTGAATCTAATCTCTTTGATTAATTGTGTTAAAATCCGATATCTGATTAAAATCTGATTTATGTGATTAAAATGTTAAACAATAATGTATATTTTAAGTGCCGGCATCTTGGCACAGAGGTAGCGTGTCTTCTTCTTGATCTGGGCATCTCGGGTTCGAGTCCTGGTTTGGGCATGGTTGTTCTTCTGTGTACTATCTGTGAGGTGTCTGATTGTGACCTCCTGTAAAAAGAGGCTGTACAAGCGAATATTATGAGTGTGTGGCTAAGTCGTTTTCTTGGCCCTAGTTAGCTCTACTTAAAAAACAAGAGACTTTAATTCGATTTAAAATCGCTGACGGCCATTAGCACTCTTGTCCATTATGCCATTAGTAACAACAACATTATATTTAGTTTCAAATGAAAGAGCAGAAGAAAATACCAACAAAAGATTTACAGTATAAGCAATATAAAAGTATTTCAATTTAATAAGTGTTTCTTTTTTTGTTTCATTTGCAATATTAATCGATTGCTTAAAATATTTCCTTGCCAAAGAATATTAAAACGAGAATTAAAGCTAGAGGAATTGAGAAAATCATTTTGGGAGTAATTATTTATTCACTTATGCGTCAACATAAATTATGAATACATTTTTATTTTCTCTACACCAGCTCAGAAAGATTTATTCAATTGCGAAATCAGTAAAACCATGCACTTCTATATTGTGATTAAGAATTGCTTAGTATGACGAAGACAAAAACTGAACAATGTTAATAATTTTGATGTCATTAAGTGATACATCAGTCGGAAGTTTGACACATATATTCTAATTTAGGTCAGAGGAAACCAGGAAAAATAAATTTTCCTAAGACATTTATTTTTAATGCCTCTTGATAATACTAATACATTAACTTTGCGATGAAATTACTTAGTAAATGGGGATGCTTAGGTAAATATATTACTAAAAAGTATTAAGTAAGTAAATTTAAATACTTTTAGGGATTAAATTTAAATAAATACTTTTAGGGATTAATTTATTTTGATTTAATTAATGATAACTTATATTTTTAAAAAAAAGATAAAGAAGGTAGAATTTTTCATAAGTATCTTTAGGGCAAAACCGGGTGGCGTCCTGTCGCAGAGGTAGCGCGTCTTTCTCATGATCTGAGTGTCCCGGGTTCGAGTCCCGGTTAGGACATAACTGCTTTGTGAGGTGTGTAAACGTGCCTCCCTCCCTGTAAAAAGGGGCTTTTCAAGCTAATGTGAAGAGCGTGTAGCTAAATTGTATTCTTGGCACTACTTCAAAACCAACAGACGCTCATTTGGCTTAAATCACTGCACACTTGTCCATGGTAAGTGCCCTTAGTAACAACAACAACAGGGCGAAATCAGTCCAGAGTCAAATCGGTGTAATGAAGCTGTTATAAACTTAGGTAAGAAAGTGATATCAAGATTTCACAGTGTTTTTTCGGAAGAATAATATTAGTATTTGTTTTCAAATAAAAAATTCTGCGACAAATTTAAAAAAACTTTGGTCACGGAGAAGATTAAATTTGCGAGCATTACTGGATAATTTTGTATAAACTTCGAAAGCGGTAAAATAAAAAAAAATTTTTTTTTCTTTTTTTTTCCATAGGAAAGCAGAACCAAACGATATAATTGGTTAAGAAAATACCAATGTAACAATAGAAGCACGATTACTGAAAAAAGAAAAAGCATTCATGAATACTTTGTCGGAGGGTAGAACCGTTTCGCTTTTCCTCTTATAAAGCTGAACTTAATGAAATTGCTTCAGGACAGCTCTTGAGATGGTATTTGCTTTGAATACATAAAGCAAAAAATCCGGAAACAATCATAGACAAAGAAAGGTTATAACTGAAACCTTATTTTTTATTGTCGCCAAATCAAACAGCCATTTCGTGTTTTCCATGATTTATACAGAGTGAAAGGAATGAATTTCTTTTACTGTCATTTTCAAAGCCTTTCTGGTTAAGTCCAAGGCTGAAAATTACTTTAATGAAACCAAAAACTTCAGAATATCTTCAGGTATATGAATACATTCAGTACTTTCCAAGGTATTAAATATTTTCTTGATTGGTTTGGCTGCATTAGAAAACGATTGTAAAAGAACGTAAAGCATGTAAAGATAATGTTGTACCAATACTTCTATGATGACAATTTGTAATTGGAACATGTTAGAAGATTATAATGATCATTAGCAATTAAATATGCCAAAGAAAAAAGTCTAAATGAGGAAAAAATAATAATTTTTGGCTGTTATTGTATTCTTTTCATTTGTAATAAGGCCGTTACCCATCAAATTCTTGAAATATTCCTAGAATAAGATTACAAAAGAATGTAAAAAAATATCAACCAGAGTAGAGGATATCTAAGTAGAGAGTAGCAAATTATCTGATTGCAGATTACAGCCTGTTTCCAGATTTTAACATTAAAAAAACTTCATTCAAGAATGCAGAAATAAAAGAACAGAAGAAGCAACATTTGTTTCATATTTTACTTCTTAAATAATCTATAGAAAATTTACTTGAGTGATGCGAGTTTTTTTTAATCAAATTATTTTGCGTAAGTTTTAATGAACAAAATTTATAACTACGCGCTTATAATTTAATCTTATTTTAATATATTAAATTAAAATATGCAAAGAATATGTTTTACAGGTAAGGGCTGATAGGTAAAAATTAAAATCATATCTATACTAAACATACGAATTACAAAAACAGTCAATTTGTATTTTATTGATACATTTTGATAATTAACTCTAAGAAAGATTTTTGTCAGATTTACTCAAATTTTCCACCCTCATTCGGTGGAAAAACCACTGAATGAGAGGTTTTTTCACAGAAAATTGAAATCAATTGAAAATTGAGTCAATTGAAAAATGACTTTCAAAACTAATTCAAAGTTAGAGGATTGACACATGATTTATTTTTTGCAACGTGTTTAAATTAAACGTGTAGAATTCCTTTTAGTACTTAGCAAAGGAGTTTATGTATTGAAATAAAAAAACTGATACCATTAGTTTTTTAAAAAAGCGGTGAAGAAAAATTAAGCTGATTCCCCAATTCAATAATAATCAAACTTTTATAAACTCGATTAGATAAGGAGCTGGTATATTGCATTTTTAATATATTCATTAAAGCATTTATATGTATGGTGGGAATAAACTTTTATTTTAACTCTATTCTCTTATATTTTCGTTTAATTATTTACACAGACATTATAAATTGAAGATTAATAATAATAAAATACCATTGTGACTCTGTATGTATAAATATTCCACATCCTTTCCTAGACGTCTATGCTGATTTCCACCAAATTTTGCAAACTTTAAATTTTTAACACCAGAGAAAGAAAAGTCACAATTTTTAAAACTGTAAAAATAATTGAATATTGAAATAAATAATTTTTCCTTTTTTGCAGTAACTTTGGTCCATAATCTTTTTTCACAAACCTTAAGCATTCTTAAAATTCAAATCTTTAACTTTTCATCGTTACCAAATTCCTCTCTACATATTTTTTTCATATTTTGAAGTTCGTTTTTCATGAATTCTTTTAAAATTTAATGTTGACGATTTTGAAGTACAGTAAGATTTTGATCTAATACCACTATTTTTTGAAATTCCTGTTTTATATCTTTTTTTGGAATTTTTACTTCCGATTGAAATTAGTTATTTAACGATGCTTAAAAGATCTGATAAAAAAAAGCTGATACATCTTTCATATTCAAGCGATGACCAATGACCAAAGAATTCAGTCAAATAAGGTGGTATTACAAAAAAAATGTATGTATTATAAAAGTTTGTACAAAATTAGTTTTTACTTTAATAATTATACATAAAAATTTATAAATCTGAACCAATGCCAGGCATTGTTGTTGTTGTTTTTTATGGCACTTGCCATGGATAAGCTCGCTGAGGTAGTCAGCGATTTAAGCCTAATCAGCTGCTCTTGTTTTTGAAGTAGAGCCAATGAGGGCCAAGAGTAGGACTTTAGCTACTCACTCATCACATTTGTTTGCACAGCCTCTTTTTCACTGGGGTGTTCATTCACACTCCTTACAGATGGAACACAGAAGAACAACCAGGCTCGAACCGGGACTCGAACCCCGGACGCCCAGATCACAGGGATAATGCGTTATCCCTATACCAGGACACCACCAATGCCAGGTATAGTATCAAAAAGTTGTATATACTACATTTCAATCACGTTTTCATACAAAAATTAATATTTAGCAAACATTTTATAATAGATATTTTTTAATGCAATCTAAAATTTTGGGTTCATTTCATTGGCTAGCGTACTCACATGTCTTGACGAGTTTGTGGACAAACATCACAAAGCTAAACCAAAGTGGGATTTTCAGTTATTATTTAATTCAAATGTTATTTCGCTATTGTAGAAATAATTATTACTATAAAGTGGCCTTTTTTGCCACATTTTCAAAAAAAAATATTCGGAATTTAAAATTGTTGGAATAAAGAATTGATAAAAATAATTAATATAAATCAAGTTAAGAGATTTAGTTATATTTATGAAGCAGTTCATTCTTTCCTTAAACCATCGTATGAAAAAAATTACAATTATCTAATATATATATTATATAATTCAATTTTTAACGTCTTGTTTAAAGATATTTAGGTGAGGGTAAATAAAATCTAATTAAATTTCCATTACAAAAATTTTGGACAGGGGGAGGTAGGATTCTTTTTTTTATCGTCAAACCATTAAGTTCTTAAAAAGAGTAGCGCTTTTTAACCCTTCGCTACTGCAGAGTTTGCGTGTCTCCTATCCAGCTCAATCGTACAATAACTGACTCCAAATCAGGCTAAATGGATAAAAATTTTGTGGATCAAATGAGCTTAACTGAAATGAATTGATAATAAGGGATTTAAGTAATAAAATTAATAAATGATTTTAAAACACTGAAACCTTAACTTGCCTTCATCTTTTCTTGTAATACAGATTTCATAATTACGAATGCTAAACCGTAACAGGGAGAAACAAATGGAGCACTAAGGCGACATTTTTTTTTAAATTTTTAGTAAATTCCTCGTAGGAGTAGGGCCTATTACAATGGTTTTAATTACGCGAGTTTGAGAAAGGATTGATGATATATATCTTTTCCTTACTTACTTCCTTTTCAGCCCATTAAATTTAAAATGGCCTCTCATATGGCCAGGAAAGTAGCGTTTACGCATATTAAAATGACTACGCTGAATGTATTGAGAAAGGAAGCAGCACTCCTAGCGGCGAAATAAGGTAGTTCCGAAAGTAACTCCAAAAATGAGGAAGATCGGACAAAAAGACCAACCGGAAATATCATACCATAAAATGTTTATTTTCAATATGTTATACTACGCTCAATGAAGAGGAGAAAGTTTTCCGTGAATTGGCGAAGGTATTTGTAATCAAAATTATGAGCACTTCGTGACTTAAAAAAAGCTAATCTAAGGGGGTGGGATCCTCTGTGTGTGTGTGTGTGTGTGTGTGTGTGTGTGTGTGTGTGTGTGTGTG
>JAOUZG010039494.1:681132-723904 GCA_026289955.1 Argiope argentata
TGTGTGTGTGTGTGTGTGTGTGTGTGTGTGTGTGTGTGTGTGTGTGTAATAACTTTACTTATCTCTACAAATGTGTTCATATTTATTTTGTTTGAATAATAAAAAATCATCATAAAACTATTATCATGCGAAGGTGATTTTAATTATTCGTTTTACAATATAAAAACAATATAAAGTTATTCTATTCGGCATATGCTTAGCAAAATGCTGGCGTCCTGGCGCAGAAGTAGCGCGTCTTCATCGTTATCTCTTCATCCCGGTTCGGGCATGGTTGTTCTTCTGTGCTCTATCTGTAAAGTGTGTAAATGTGCTTCCCGTAAAATGGTGATGTTCAAGCAAATGTGATGATTGAGTTGCAAAAGTCGTTCCCTTGAACCTAGTTGGCTCTACTACAAAACCAGAGACGCTGATTAAACTTAAATCGCTGATTACCTCAATCAGCTTTTCCATGGAAGAGCCATAAGAAAAAGCAACTTACCAAAATATTTCCTATCACTGCAAGATACATAATTTAATTGGAGCGAGGTTTTATCACAGAATGTTTAGAGATTGAATCTAAGTTCATTCGTGTTTTACCACAGAAAATTTCCAACGGTATCTTCTGAGCATAACATTTTTAACATGGTAATAAAATTTTATGCTGAATCATTATCTGAAGAGAAAGATAGTATTTACAATGTAGCTAAGAGTCCTTTTTTTGCATTAAAATCTAAACATAGTAGTTATCGTAAATCTTGCAAGAGAATAATCGTTATTCATTATAGTTATTTTAACTATTAAAGAACCCACTAAACTTGAAATAGGCTCTCATAAACGTTCAACTATTAAGCTTAAATCTAGTAATATTCTCTTCAAAATTATTTTAGAGGGAGGACAAATTCATAAATGAGACTTATGAAATGACTTGCTTTTCATTATACCGTAAGACTTAAAACTATAAGATAAAGTCCAAATTTTTTATAAATGAAATTTATCATTACCTTTTTCTATAAAAAATATATCAGTAATCATAAAGAGTTATCGGAAAATCAAGACATGGCATAAAATTGTCCTTCTAGTCACAAACATTCTTACCAAACTTGATATATTTTAGTCACTGTGTTTTATATCACGTTAACTTGTTTTTGAAAATACAGACTGACAGACAATAAATCCATTGTTGGTTTTGTCTCAGATTTTGACAGGTGTCTAACTATATAAGTTAAATCTGCGTACCAAATTTATATCTATCCAGCCTTCTCCGTTTTGCAGTAATCGTGTTCTTATATTCGAATAGTCGGACAGACAGACATCCTATAACTATATTTTGCTCGAAATTTGGTAAAAATCAACAGATTTGTTTTAAAAACCCTATACCAAATTTCATACGTCTAGCTCAAAGCCTTTTTGACACAGACGGGCATAATATTCTTCAAAATCCCGAGTTAGAATTTTTTGAGGATTACAAAACATTCCCTCTATTTCTTATGCAAGAAAGTAAAAATGTATGGAAATTTTAACAGCATCTTAAAAATTATTTTTCTTCGAATACAATTTATAAGACAGCATGAATCAACCAATTTGCATTGAAAATTATTAAAAATTTGAACTCATAAAGCATTGTAATATGATAAAGTTTCAAACAATTCATCAGAATTTATATTATTTTAAAAAAATTACTCTCAATTATGCATCTATTATAGACTCTAAAGAATGCGTTTAATATCGTCTCGAATTTACGAACATTATTTATAATAAATAATATTAGGAATTTATTTAAAAAAACAATGTATGTATATAGGATATCTATCAGCGATATATCACTGACTAAAATTTTCATGAGTTGAAAATATCACTCTATTATAAATTAAAATTTTTTATCATATCAGAACATGATGTTGTTTTTGACGCCAACAAAAATCCGTAGGAGAAAAATAAAAATTTTACTATCTGCAAGAGCACCTCAAAATTGCAGCTTTTAATAACGTGTTGTCATTACATTTACAAAAGCTCTGATTTTAAAAAATAAATTAATGACTATGGCAAATAAAACCTGGATAAATGTCATTTTGAACACTTGATTATATGAAATGAAATAAATAGAAAATGGGATATTTTTTTTAACAATCAATGCGATAAAAAGTGTTTTGGATCGTTTGTAATACTAAACTGACTAACCCGATTAAACAATTAAAATGAATAAAAATATAATTTAACTAGCACGAGACCTTTGAAGAAATTATATTCTAACACGATACATTGAAATATATATGCATGAAATAAGCATTTTAATCTTTTTTTTCTTATTTTGTATTACTCCTCATTTCGTTTAAGAATTCTTTAATACAACTGTATTTTGTTAGAGGAAAATTCATATCTTTAGTAGAGATACACACATCGTACAAATTACTTCTTCAACTTTAAGCTTTAACATGCTTCTTTTTATGGATATATCTTTGCCTGTTAGCGTTTACAAGATTTTTTTTTAAAAAAATCCCACTTTTAAACTGATAAACTAAAGTAAAAAAATTTATATTACATATCTTAGCATTCACAAATTCTCTATTGAATTGAGCTGTATTTTGTTCTTATTCAGAAAGATTAGAGTAAAATACATATCTTTAATATAGATACGCCCATCCAAAAACTACTTTTCACTGAATTGATTATCTTCATGAATATCTTTTAATTAAAGAAGGATATTTTCAAATCCAAAAAAATCTTTAACGGATCGCGAACCATGCGTTATTATAAGTGAAAGATCAAACTACAGCACACAATTCCAGCAGATGAAATATGACCTCATAATTATTTCATCCAGACTCCTCGCGTACGGGGAGACAGACGGGTGCAACAATACATCAAAGGGACATGCCGATTCACCCTTCTTTACCCTCTTTAAGACAGGTTATTAAATATTGATATGATCCGGAAAGGGACGGACCAACCTGCTCTTGGAACACTTCCAGCAATCTTATAAAGCAGTTCTCTGCTAAAGTAATTGCTTTAAATCCTTCTGGGTTCTTTCGGGGAGCGATGCATCACTTTTAGGGAGAAATGGAAGGAGATCATTCTCCCCACCCCCTTAATGGCGATGTGTGATAATGTTCGTGAAGAAGTTATTTCCTTCGGAACAGACTCTTCTTAGAAAGGTGCTATTTGTTATGAGGAGTTGATAGAACAATTTGAAGGGAATGAGGATTGTTGGGGAAACAGTGGGATTGTTTGTAAAAGATGCTTTCTTCTTTGTAATAAGTGGAGGATTTTCGAAACGAGAAATTCGAAATAGGAAGGAAGGTATCAAAGACAAAAAACAGCGAAAAGACTGAAGATTAATTTATTATTAACTCTAAAATTGGAGTTTTTTAAATTTAAATTCACTATATTGCAGAACTCAGTAAATGTTATCATACTTCATCTGAGAAATATTTAAATAAATGAATTAAAAGTTCATATATAATTAAAGAATTAATTATTTAAAAAGCTTTGAATAGATATGAAATTATAAATTATATATTTTGATGCTGAATTCATAATTTTTCTTTTAAATTGATTCATATAAAGGGAGTTTCAAAACTGACGCAAGATTTGATTTCCACCATTCGTGAATTAAAGTATTGGCAATTTTGTTTTAAAAAAAGCTTTGACAAATAATAGTGTGAGTGAATGGTTAGATTTAACTTGGACCATGCGAAGACCGAACTCGCAAAGTTAGGGTTGTAGCCGAGTAACATAACCACTGGTCAACAGTGACACTCGTGACCAGTAGATGTTATCTGGCTTATGAGACTCCCATCACAATAGAACAACGCACTTTTATTGTCGAACAATATTTCAAAAATAATGAATGTCTAGAGGCTACAGTTCGGAAATTTGAGGGTTTGCCTCTAGATCGTGTGATTTCAATCCATTGGATTTCTTTTTATGGAATTATTGGAAGTCAAAAGTCTATGTAAAAAAGTCCACAAGTACACATGCTTTGAAAGAGGAAATTCGACGTTGCATCAACGAAAGTCACTCATATTTTCACAAAATGATCTTGGAAGATTTCGTCAAAAGTGTGCGTATGTGTCAGCAAATCCGTGGTGGTAATATGCCTAACGTGCTATTCCATACATAACCTTGGTACTTTTCCATTAGCCGGGCGCAACCGAAAAATGGCCAAATAAAGCAGACTCTTTTGACAGTCAAACCCGTTGACTGTCTTGTCATTCGCTTTCTATTAGCGACTCGGCTCCCGTTTGGCCCACATTTGGCGACATCTGCGCCCGGCTTATGGAAAAGTACCATAACTTTATCCTGTGTACTTCAATAAAATATATAATTCAATAAAAATATAACAATGTAAAGAAAAAGACTGTTATTTAATTCAAATCTTGCGTTAACATTTTGTCCTATAGTGTAACGCTCTTTTTTTACGAATTCTAATCTAACAGCTATCAAAAGTTTGTTAATAGAGTTGTCAACACTTTACAGAGCTAATGGAAGCAAATTCAAATCTTGCTGTCATTTTGCGGCACCTTTTATATTGGTCACATAAAGATTATTACATCCTAAATAAGAGTATAAGCTGGAAAGAAGTCTTTTTTCAATAAGTAGTGCCTGAACATTCTTTTAATATAAGTTATCTGTGGACCAAGAATAAAACTAAACTAAAAACAATTCTAACGTTTAATTTAGGCTTGAAAACTGCTTCGATTCAGAATAAATATTTAAAAAACAAAGATTTATTAAGTAATCCAGAATATTCTGCCACTTTGTACTCATAGAAAGTTTAAGAATTCAAATCTAACCTTTTTATTAGATTTTTTAAAATTTAAATCTGGATAATGCCTTTTATTGTGATTTGTTTACTAATAAGTAATGCTTGGCCAACCTGGCAAGCATATTTCGAAATAGAAGTAAAACTAGAAGAATATTTTAATTTATAAATAGTGAGGGTAAATACCTTTATTTAAACTGGGAAGTTTGCTCATCTTAGTTATACTCTAATACTTTTTCGGAAATATTATGGAAAAAAAGAGAGATTATGTTTAGTTTTGAAATTTCTTATTTCTATCGTATTATTCAACATTGCTCCAACAACAGTTCTCCAACAAAAGAAATTTTATCTAGTAATGATGGATTTGTTATCAATCATTGAAGAAATTATAGCTAGAAAACTTTTCATATGTAAATTTTAAATATGCAAGTTTTTATCAAAATGAAAATTTTTTGTACATGGGGTAAATGAAAAATATTCATTATACAATGTGGTAAAATACATACTGATTGTTCGTAAATTCGCCATTTATAGAAATACTTTTATTCGTGTCTTGTAGATACATTTAAAATATCCGTAGCCTAAACTGGCTGTTCTGACCCACCCTTGGGGACACGGAAAATCTAAATGACCATATTCCTTCTACAACTATTGAATCCTAAGAGCTATCACCGATCCCAGGACAACCCTTCCCTTAGGAAATAAATCAAGTCATCGATGGGATTCAGCATACTCCACTAATTTCTGTGCCAACAAAGGTGTTGAAAACCAACCACCATACCGGGAGCTTTGCATCCTGAATTACGAGGTGCACTCCAGCAAGAGATATATTTGGAATTTAAAAATTCCAATATATTGTTACGAAATTTTTCTCAAGAACGATGCGAATCTATAGATAAAATGCAGATTTTATTGTATACGTAACATGTATTAAATTCTCACAACATATACAAATACACAGCGAATAAACACAATTCAATCCACTAATTACGGGCAAAGCTCTTATTAGAACGCATATCAAAAAGGAAAGACGGTATCTCAATCCAAGCCAACTATTTCAGCTCTCTCTCTCTCTCTCTCTCTCTCTCTCTCTCTCTCTCTCTCTCTCTCTCTCTCTCTCTCTCTCTCTCTCTCTCTCTCTCACCTACTGATCCTCCCACACTTCGCCTTATATAGAGGACGCGCCAAACGCAGAGACAGTGCGGAGGCTTCAGGCAAGTGTGGAAATTTCTCCAACGTTTTCTAGGAACAAATCTTTATCTCTTGGCTTCCACTACCCATTTTAGAGCATAGTAAAAAGCGTTAGCGATCTCATTATGTCGCCAACACACCTGCATCGCCAAGTTAGTCGAAGATGAGGATCTTCTGTATTAAACCCCCTTAGATCATTTTTTTTTCCTTTCTTAGAATTCCCTTAGAAATCCTCAGTCTTTTCCCACTAACGCACGATTCCATTACAAATAATTTTTATACAAAAAAAAAAACTATTTACAAATAGTACTAGGTATAAGTCTAATTACACAAAATTCACGACAATATTTTCAAGATGGGTTTAAAGGAGATTAAGAATGAAAAAAGAAATCAGCATTTTGGCTTCACAATAATTGCAAGAAATTATCTTGTCTCTGCCTACAAACATATGCGTTTTCTACTTGGAATATACTGAAGATTATTAATATTTAAAAAAAGTGTGACTAGAGTTGAAAAATAGATCATTTACCATAACTCCAATAGAAAAAGATTCCTCTAAAATTTTGATGAAGCTTTCAATATGAGTTGGAATCTGAATGTTGTCAAAATACGATTATGCTACTGGCTACGCGCGATTACAGAGACGATATTTTAGAAAGCCGGGTTAAAAACTAAGAAATTGTAAAAGATGTGTTCACAAATTATTTCATGGATTTTTAGAGACACCCCACTTTACGATAAGTGCTAAAACTCCAGGCATCTAAAACGCAAGCCATCCATAATATTTCAAATTAATGCCAAGGGACAGCTCGCGAAGGAGAATCCCATTCCATTTTCACAAGACTTTTTTCCCCCTTCTACTTAAAATTTCCAACACGCCCTTACGTGCTAAGAGCAGGCGTTCTTTTAAATTGCTTTCTGCCCATGCATAAATCTCAATTCATTCATACCTGTTCAGAGGCCCGTTTGGAGACCGTGGGCTGGAACGAAGTTCCCGACAAATAGGTGTGGATTTGAAAGGAATTATTCTTCAGGAGGCGGTAAACGGAAACTAAGAAAACAGTTGGGGGAAATTTACGGAGTTTTCTGAAATTACCACGGAGTTCTTGATGAGTAATTTCGGCTCCTCGCCAGATCTGCAGCATTTATGAATATTGATTGGTGTAAATGTGTCAGAAGCGGTGTTATATGAGTAATTGTTGATCGCTCTTTGAGTAATAGCTTGGAGGTAAGAAGTTTAAGATTTTGGGTTACGGCATAATATTTTAAGTCGAATTTCAACTACATTGATAGGCTGGATTTGTCATGATAACGATTTTTGTTTTATCTTCATCATTTTGAAATAATATGGCCTAATGAGAAATATATTAATGTATCCAAAAGAATTCTATATTTGGTTATTATACAATTATGATCTTTGTTTCATATTCAATATTTTGAAATTAAAGTGTATAAGGAGCAAAGTATTATTACGTATTTACTCCTCCTTCGGTATCCTTGTTGTTGTTGTAGCTTCTTATGGCACTTACCGTAGAGAAGCTCGCTGAGGTAGTCAGCGATTTCATTCTAATCAGCGTCTCTTATTTTGTAGTAGCGCCAACCAGGACCAAGAGTACGACTTTATCGCTTGCAAAACCCCTTTTTTACAAAGGGGGGGGGGGCACGTTCACACATCTTACAGATAGAATAGACAAGGATCAACCATGGCCGAACCGGAGCTCGAGCCTGGAAAGCCCAGATCGCGGGAAAGACGCGCCACCCCTATATCAGGATTCCGGCTCCGTCTGGGTCTTTTCGATTTGTTGGCCAATGGAAAGAACAGGTCTTTAGTGAAAGACTACAACTTTTATTAATACGAATGTACAGCCGAAACGAACACAGGAAACCCACAGCAGCACACTACAACAAACAGCAGCACAAGTAGTAATCGGTAGCAATAGCAACCACAGCACACAGAAGCAAACGACAGAATTCAGCATGAGAGAATTCTCATAGTTTCACTCTACTGCCTTTCCAAACGTCTGTAAATCTCCACTCTCTCCTCGCTTATGATGTATCCAACTGGCTACTCCATACACAACTAGATGCTGCTTCTATAATAAATAACAGGACTTGGCACACATCTTAATTCGGCAATTGTTTAAACTCTTCACTGGACTGATCCAACTAATCATCGTAGATTATTTACACGATTCATTTCATCTTGAGACTGTCAGCCTTTTATAGTTTCCAGAAGTAGGACGAGAAATTTCTGGACAAATCAGGCGCATCTTGGTTTCATTTATCTATTTCCAGTAAAATTTTTATCGCCAAATTTGGCTTCAGGTCGTCGAATAATTCTCAAGTATGTCGCCAACTCACTAAAATGCTTAAAAGAGGTTAGTTTCATGATAACAAATCGATTCAACCAAAAATATTTATTAATTTAATGTAAAAACTTCGAGATAGCAGTTAATTAACTATCAAAATTAACTTGATCAACCAGCTTTTTTGTACCGAACCTGTACGACCTAGTTATTTCCATAAGCATCAAATTTCTGAAGATACATTAATAAATAGCACAAGCGGGAGTGGTCTTCCCCAAACTTTCTCGCGTTCTCTCTCATAAAGATGCCATACCAGAGAACTGCTTTCTCAGAATTAGCTTATAAACGTTAGCATTAGTAACAAAATATTAACATTTGACTTGAATTAGCATTTTTACTGAATCTATTGTGTCTTTCTTGGCAAGTTATCAAATTATTTGGCGAATGTCATTTTGAAAGTTACTATCCTGGAGGATGTTAATAGAGCCCAAAAATTTAAATTGTGTTTTAGAAATCCCATACTAAATTTGATGCATTTCAATCATTGCATTTTCGAATTATTACGTTTTCATGTTTCTAAAAGAACAGACCAATACTTCCTCAACCGCAATTGTTTTTGGCTAAAAGTGTGATATATATATTATAGCATTTATGTCAATTCTGTGTGCCTAATTGCATCTATCTAGCTCTATTTGTTTTGTAATTATCATGATAACTTATGTCGGCTTTCTGGCATAAAGGTAGCGCGTTTTCCCTGAGAGCTGGGAGTCCCGGGTTCAAATCTCGGTTCGGGCATGGTTTTTCTTCTATATTCTATCTGTAAGGTGTATGAATGCGCACCTCCCTCCCCCTGTAAAAAAGGGTTGTGCAAGAGGCTGTGATGAGTGTGTATTTATGTCTTACTCATGGACCTAGTTGGCTATACTTCAAAACAAGAGACACTCTTTTAGGCTTAAAATTCACTGATGCCTCGACGAAGTTTGTCCATGTAAAGTGCCACTAATAACAACAACAAAAATGAAGATGAAGGATTTCGGTAAAACTAAATACATATAGACATTTAATATTTAAAACATTACTCTAATCAGAGTTAATCACTATTCGTGATTAGCCATTATCTTGTCGAAATCATTTTACTACTACTTGAATTATCATGACCTAGAATTCTTACCTATCAGATGCTTTCGTGATTTCTTAAGCAACGCAAGGTATCTTAATAAATTAATTCTATATGTTCAGGGACGAATCCCTGCAAATCAGCAATCAGAGCATTTCTTTCTTTCTTGCAGCTTAACTCACTCTGCTTCCTAGAGATTAATTCCTTGCGAGTACTAACCCTCATGGAAATAAAAGATAAAAACAAAAGTCGCAGCCTTTTTTGTCTTTTATTTACCATTCTAAACAGCCTCTTTTGTGCGAGAAGCCCGTTCCATTGTTTTTGACTCTCTCGGGTAATTCCTTAATCTCACATTAGAAAGAGACAAAAGTTATCAAGCGTCTGCTTTAGAGAAATTTAATTGAATTAGTCTTTGTTTCAAAGAACAAAATGGAAGTCCTTTTTTTCTTTTATCAGGATCTTCATTTCCTGTTTGTTCAAACATTCTCAAAGAAATAAAATTAAGATTTTCAATGGTGTATTATATTGCTCAGATATTATGGTTTTATTTCAATATTTAATTTATGATTTATTAATATAATATAGAACCTAAATTTTTGAGAAAACTGGATAGGCCTTTCTTTTTTCTAAGCTTGCGAAATATGGAATCACTAGTCTTTATTATTGAAGATTAATTGGTTTATTTTTTGAGTTTTAATTCATTGATCTTAATTTTTATAGTGAATAATCAAGCAAATATTAATGGAATTAGAATATTAATTGTAATCTATACATGTTCTATAATTAAATAATATAATATACTACTCGACTTAAGCGACTATATAAATTGCTATCATATTAATGATATTAATTAAATAGTGTAGTACAACTACGAATTTAATAATTCTTTAGAATAATATTGAGCAAATAAGAAAATTTAGAAACGGTAAACACCTTATAAATTAGAACCCCAATTCTGTTCATGAAACAAAACCGAAATGCACCAAATTGGTTAAGAAGTATGAGATAAAATTACTTCAAACGTTAGAAGATTTTATGAAGATTTATTGATATTTCGGTGCAATGTAAAATTCTAATTTTTAATTACAATTATTAAATATATTTTAACTAACTATATAAGCATATTTATACCTTCAGTCATCGTTCCCGTGTCCCAAATTATATAAAAAGACTCGTAATCATCAAAAACTCAAAATTACTACAGATTCTTAATTAAATCAATTTAAGAAATTATTCCTGAAATAGAAGGTTCATTTAATAGAGCTTGGAAAAGCAAAATACTTAAGGAATTTTTTGGGTCTAAAAAGTCATCACAACGCTCCGCCTGCTAATTTTGTAGCGCCATCAAATGGCCAACATTAACACTTTAGTGTGTGCATGTGACTGTTGAAAAAATAAAGCAATGGTTCTATAGACCAGGATTTTGTGTTTATTTCTATGTGATTGTTTGTTTATTTAAAAAATGAGCTACCAGGGTCAAAACAAAGTTAATTTAGTTATAATATATAAATATACAATATAGCCTCTGAGGAATATTATCTTGCATTAAAAAACGGATAAATTTCAAACCTAATATTGAAAAGAGAAATATACTTATATTGAAACTTATATTGAATAGATTCAACAAAAGCTTCATACGTTAAAATAAAATAAAATCCCTCAAACTTTTCTTCAAACATTTTTTTAATTAACTTTTTATTTATCATTATTTTTTCCTTGGTTTTTCTTTGTTATTTATTTTAAAATGTTCTAATTTCATTTCTTGAATTAAAAAAATCATAAAGGCCCATTTTCTAATATCATTAAGTGCTACATCTCCTACACTACTTTTCTTAATTAAAAGCCCTTTTGAAAGAAAGACACCGTTTTGTAAATGCTAGAACTCAAGAGAAGGTCATTGGAACTAAGAGAAACCACAAACATTTAAAATTCTTCCAAAAGAAAACGTATGGGTAAAATTTCAGAGAAACCTATATTTTTTCTCACTTTTAGCTTAAAAACTAAAAAAAATTGTATTAAATACTTATGTATTTATATATTTCAATATCAAATAATCATTAAAAACTTTATGCACTAAAACGTTTAACGCCTGTATCTATATAAAATTTTAATTACTCATGTAATCCCACTAAATTAGCAAAAAGATTTCATTAAAAATTTGAAATTAAAAGGAGAAAAAAATAATACAGTGAATCCGGTCTGAAAACTTTTTCAAGGGTCAACATTAGGCAGGGATTCAAACCAGGGATTTTTTCTGTGAGAGGTCTGACAATTAGTCAAAAATCGATCTCTCGTGACCCAAAAATCCCAAGAAAAAGAGATTTTTAAATAAATTTGTATCACAAAAATAAAAGAACAACTTTAAAGTAAAAAGGCACCAGAAAAAGTTTAAATCACACAAAACGAAACAAAATTTACAAAACAAAACAAAATAATTTAAAAAGTTTTTATAATCTAAATGGAATTAAAAAGAAACAGAAAAATCCAAGAAAATGAGGTCTTGGAGATAATTAATACCACAGAAATATAAAAACTTTAAGATACAAAATGTTAAAATCAAACATAACAAAACAACATATACTCAGAACAAAACAAAAAAATGTAATGTAAAACGTCATGTAATCCCACATTTCTCATATGAATCCAAATATATTTTCATAAATATTCAAAGATTTTATTTATCTGAAAAGAGAATGAAAAATTACATTGCAAAAATTCTATATATTTTGCAGAAACTTCATAAAATTTTCGTCTACTGTTTTCCCATTAGCCAGTTCCTCAGTGGAGAATTCTATTCGAATCCATATATATTGAATGGAAAACTCCTAGCAAACCACTGACCCTCTAACAGGTAAGGGCGAGTTGAAATTTATGCATAAACAGAAAGCAATTTAAAAGAACATTTGTTCTTTTCACGTAAAGGTAGGTATGGAATCTTAAGTAGAAGAAAAAGAAAGTTCTTGAGAAAACAGAATGGAATTCTCCCTACTTCAGATGTCGAGAATTTTCATACTCATCATATAGATGGATGTCTTTAAAATCTATTAAATACTTCGCGAACCCATTATTTCTAGTTTCTTCGATTATAAATTAAGCTTGGGTTATTTTTCTGACTGTTGAAATTCAAATGGTACGAGTTTTAACTTGTTAGAGTAGTGATAATAATTAATGCCTTCATTATGAATACGGTAACAATCGATCTTTATGAAAATGAATTTGCATTTTCAAATGAGTTTCTGGCTTTTATTTAAATACTCATGAATATGTATGAAGTATAACAATTTCAATTATTTTACATTTTTCATAGCATGGTTCATAATATTTTCTCAATTTTATTAAATATTATTTCCCATTTCAATTTTTCGAGCAAAAATATTCAATTTTGTTCAATTTTTCAACATTTTGTATTATCACACAATTTATGCTCATCGCCATCAAGAACTAATTGCAAATTATGATGGGAAACAATCAATAAGGGGGTTTCTTTTAATACATTCCAAACCAAAATGTTGAGCTTTGTAAAAATTTGAAGCCATTTTAAATTTATGTTATTAAAATACTTAATATTAGGTCTTTCGGTTTTTAAGGAATCATGATTGCAAAATCAATGCCACTGTGAAATATATAGACGAAAGAGAATATATTTTTGACTTTTTCATTCCAATACTTTCTATGCCATATTCCTAAGTAAAAGTTTTTAAAAAACATTATTTTCCTTTATATGGATTTATTATTTTAACTATCATTTGATCATTTGTTATATAATACTACCATTGCTTTTCTTCGTTCAATGTATCATTTTATGTATTTGATATTTCCATGATGTTATGTCTATGTTCTGAATGTATATAGTATCATGATGATATTTACAGAATTGTCTAATCACTTTTTGCTAATATGAAAACAATTTTAAAATTTTAAATTACAAAACTAAATACAATCTATCTAGTTATTTTATTCTTAAACGTCTTCTCATAAATAGATAGAGTATATCTAAAGTAACCACATTTATCAGAAAAGATTTCCGAATTTGCAGCAAGCAAGATAAAAAATATTTTAGTTTTCAAGATTCTATTTATTATTACATAATTTGTAATAAAAAAATTTTTATTAAATTTTTTTTAAATATCTAATAAAAGTGTTAAATGCAAATCATTTTTTTCTATAAATACAATGCTGCCAATCATTCCATATTCTAAAATCAAACATAGTCTTGTCTTCTTCTTTTCTTTCAGACTCTTAAATAGATCTGTTAAAAAATACCAAGAATTAATTGTAAAATGTATTATTTATGCTTTTATGCATCTTCTTACAGTTTTTAAATCGTTAACTGCCTCATTATACCTGTATTATCAATAATTCAAAATTAATTAGTGCTGAGCAATCGAATATTATTTCCTGGCAATGTGTTTCTTCTGCAGACTAGATTGAAGTTTTTTTTTTAAAAAAAAGCGATTATTTTATAGTTAATAATAAATGTTTCTGCTTTTTATTCTTGATGATTTCCCTCCTATTTCGAATTTCTACTTTTGGAACTCCTCCACTTATTACAAACGAGAAAGCATCTTCTACAAACAATCCCACTGTATCCCCAACAATCCTCATTCCCCTCAAATTGTTCTATCAACTCCTCTTGACAAATAGCCCTTTTCCAAGAAGAGTCTGTTCCGAAGGAAATAACTTCTTCACGAACATTATCACACATCGCCATTAAGGTGGAAGAATGATCTCCTTCCATTTCTCCCTAAAAGTGATGCATCGCTCCCCGAAAGAACCCAGAAGGATTTAAAGCAATTACTTTAGCAGAGAACTGCTTTATAAGATTGCTGGAAGTGTTCCAAGAGCAGGTTGGTCCGTCCCTCTCCGGATCATATCAATATTTAATAACCTGTCTTAAAGAGGGTAAAGGAGTGTGAATCGGCATGTTCCTTTGATGTATTGTTGCACTCGTCTGTCTCCGCGTACACGAGGAGTCTGGATGAAATAATTACGAGGTCGTACTTCATCTGCAGGAATTGTGTGCTGGAGTTTGATTTTTTACTTATAATAACGCATGGTTCGTGATCCGTTAAAGATTTTTTTGGATTTGAAAATATCCTTCTTTTATTAAAAGATATTTATGAGGATAATCAGTTCAATGAAAAGTAATTTTTTGATGGGTGTATGTCCTCTAAAGATATGTATTTTACTCTAATGGCCCTGAATAAAAACAAAATACAACTCAATTAGAGAATTTGTAAATGAAACAGAAAGTAATAACTCTTTTCAATTCAGTTTGTTATTCTAAAAGTATGAATTTTTTAAATTTTGTAAATTCTATCACATAAAGATGTATTCATAAAAGGAAGCCTGTTTTAGCTTGAAGTTAGAAGCTGAAGGGTAAGCATTTTGCAAATGTACCAGACATCCAACGACGTGTAATGCATACTAAACTCCATTCCAAAGGAGGCCTCCATTGGCTCATTCCAACAGCTTTATCAATGATGTCAAAAATGTATTACTGCCAATTATGTTCATTTAATTAATTATTTTGAAGAAGAATAAAAGTACAAAAATTTGTTTCCATAATGTGTTATATATAATATATATAATAATATATATAATTTTGATTTAAGGCAGATGCGTGACCGAAATCAGGAATTAAGAAATTCATTAGGATTAAATTAAATTTTAAAATTATCATTTTATAGATAGAGAGAGAGAGAGAGGGAATTCTAAGATTAATTATACTTAATACGTTTGTTATACTTTAATAAATTTTAATTAATTAATTAATTTTTTAATTTAATTAATTTAGTTAATACTTTAATTATACTAAAGTGGCTTTTTTCTATGGTCAATGCATTTTACACTCAATGACATCAATATATAATTTCCTTAAGTATTAAAAAAGAAAAAAATATGAAGAAATATTTCCTTTCCATGCTTATAACTATGAATATAAAAATAAATAACGATCACTTCAAAAAAATTTAATTGATGTACTTCCAACTTGAGCTGTCTGAATTAAAATGAGACGAATCGCTTTTAAAATAAGTTGAAATTATCTGGTGATAAATAAAGAACTTCTCATATCATATATTAACTGTTCTGCGCCACTTCTTTGCATTAGTTAGTTAATAAACTTAATTAGTTAACCATAATTTAAAATTGCGCAAACATAACTTTTTATAATAGTAAGTTTCGTAATGATATATTTTATGATAGTAAGTTTATGAAATTAGTTTTATAATTTTATTAAATTAATTATTTCTATTTTCAGATATAAAATACTTAAAATATTGAATTTAATCTGGTCATTATTTTTTTGATAGGAGCAAAACAAATCGAATGAGGAAAATATTATTACTTAACATAGTAGACAACTGGAGAACAAAATATTCTTTGTCTTACTCGTGAATAAATTCAAACTCTTAATTTTCTATCGTCTTTTCTTTCAAATTATGATTTTAACTATCTATTCATTAATTTAATTATTGTAGTTATTAACTTATTATTCAATTTAACTGTCTTCATGTGTTATTTCCTGAAATAACTAGGTATTTTTTTATGAAATTATATACTTTTTTAACTGTAGCATCCACATAAGCACAGGAACATTTTTATTTAATTTCCTGCATCGATGTATATGGGAGATAAAATGAATAATTGGTTAATAAATCAAATAAACGTTCATTTCCATTTGGAACAGATGTTTTAAATGCACTCTATAAATACAGTCAAGGTGGTTACAAATAAAATTATGCAAATCTCTAGTCGATAAAAAAAATGTTTTGCTATATTTTATGCTTTATCCGATATTGGGAAAATCTAATTCGAGTGGAGAAATAATTTTCTCTCGTAGAAAATGAAAATAAATTCTAATTTTATTAAAAATAAATATCCAAAATCGAACGATTTCGTGCTACGTCGTTTTAACAATGTTTAATATTAGGCAGTATTCTTTTTTACTGATGCATCTGTATCCCATTATTTTCTTGAAAAGAATTTCAAGTTCTGTTCCTCCCATTATTTTACCCTGCTCTGTTTTCAGTCAATATAATTCATCATAACTAATTTTTATTTCAATTTATTAGTTCATTCTCGTTTCAAATAAAATTGGAGAATGCTTTCTTTCATTTTTTAAGATAATTTATGTCATTATTACAATTATTATTTGCATAGGTCGTTAAAATAGTTTAGACTATCAATGAAAATTATTTTAAATTTGATGTTTTCATAGAAAGTTAAGAACAATTTTGGTATTGGTACTCATAAAATTTTAGCAATAATTTTATCAATACATGAAAGAGCATACTACAAAATTAATCGTACCCCGGGGATAAGCTAGTTGGTAGGGCTTTCGATTCGCATCTCTTGGGCTGCGAATTCGAACCCCCCAGCCAAAGACTCTCCGCGTGCGTGTAATGCCTGGCGCTCGTTAAATCTGTTGTGGTCACAAAGTCCTCCATGTCGAGAGTAATAGCACTGGGGGTGCTGGTGCAGAGGTGATCGTTTTCTGTTTCAGATCTAAATTGTGATCTGTGGATGAATGAATGAAATGCATGAATGAAGTCCGCCCCGTAAAAAAGGTTTGTGACGTGTGTGAGCTAGAAGTCATACTTCTGCCATCGGGTGCTCAAGGGTCCATATCCTGAGAAGCTATTGCACCCTTCCTTCCATTGTTAAGCGGAACACTAGAAAAACAATATCAACAGCAAAATGATACGTAAAATTTTCCACAAATATTAAGGTATTTTGTTGTCTTCACCCTGAAAAAAAATGTAAGCGAGTGTTTCCTTCTTTATGAACTATAAAAAATTATCAAAAACTATACATAACTGCAAATTTCGAATGAGCATTAACGGGAATGAGCCAAACCATATGCATCGAACTAATTTAATTTGAAATACAAACATCGTATAAAAAATTTTCGGATTGAATATTTATTGCAAGGAAGTAAGTTAATACATATTCATGCTTCATTCGATATGCATTAATCTTCCTGTTATACAAAACATTAATCTTCCTGTTATAACTTAAATAAAAAAAACTCTATTTACTAGGAGCAGTAGATGGCATTCTGCAAAAAATTAATCACAATGCTTTACTGCAGACAATAAGACCCAAACTATCAGATGAGGCACGCTTTTACTTCTTAAGGCCCTATCACACGGCGAAATACCGTCAGCACTTTCGTTGGCAAACGACGATGAAAGTGACGTCACTTCAGGATTTGCTGTCTGGTAAACCTAAAAACTTAGGTTTACGTTATAGTGCATTTATCGCTCTTTATCCGTTTCTCCTACTTAGTGAATATCGGCAGTTTTCTTATTTCATAATTCGTGGGATTCTAGTCAAGACGTTGCTTGAATTTATAATTAAATCCTGGATAATTTCTTAAAGTGATCCGATTAGCTTTCAATGAATATAAAAGCCCATGGTAGCAATAATAGTTGTAATTTTTTTAAAAAAATTCAAACTATCTTGGAATTTGTAAATATGTAAATTACGAAGCCAATGCAATAAAATTCCATTGCTTTAATAAATTGCAATTATATTGATGCATTATTGAATTTATTGGAGATGAATCACTTCTGCTTCAAATTTAATTTTTTTAGTGCTTAATACAATGAATATAATAAGGATTGTAAAATAAGACAAGTTGCACATTTATCGAATTTAAAAATACTTTTCTAGCCATTTTTTCTTTTGAATGTCTTTTTCATTTCTAATAGTATCAATCTTATTATCAGTTATTGTAAATATTTATCGTACCATTCAACTAATTGTAATGTTTTCATCAAAATCAATAACAATGAAATGTGAAAAATAATAAAACTCTTTAATTATTCTTATTAACAGTTTTGTAATTATTTTTGTTGTAATAATGACTAGTTAGTAGTAGTTTTTGTAGTAATAATGGCAATTGTTTCTAATTTATCAAAATTAGTAACAATAAATTCTGTAAAATAATGAAACTTTTTAATTTTTCTTAGTAACAGTTTTGTAATTATTTTTGTAGTAATAATGACAAGAAAAAAAATGCTGATTTTGTGTTTGTATTTTATAAATTACTATAAATTTATCTAATCAATATTAAATTTAAAACAAAAATATATTGAAAAGAAAAATGATTTGTGGTTGTGCATTCAATTAAGCTTAAAAGGTGCATACCATCATCGATAGTGCTGAAATTTTAAAATCATTTTTAAGTACCTTAAAAGTGCTTATTTTTCTAGAAAAGAGCAAATAAAACAAAAGTTGATAAATAAAACAGAAGAGGGGGGCCAATACATTTAAAATAAAATTAAATAACTTTTGAAATCAAATGATTTTTGTCTATATGAAAACTGATATTTGTTGGATCCATCTCGACAAATTTTAGGTTTTGTGTACATAAAAATAAAAACTACTGTGTCTAGATGTGCAGTGCAAATAATTAAAGTTAGGAATTTGAAATATGGCAAGAAATTGATTCTAGGACATAAAAAATTTACTAAGAACATATTTTTTTGGATTTTAATTAAAAATAAAAACAATATTTAAAAACATTACCACCATATCATTGATTAAGAAGTATTTTTTACTCTTTTAAATTTGATTGAATGTTTTTTCCCTCCTATTTATTTTTTAAATTAATTTTTGAGAAAGTATATTTAACTCAATTTGTATTTATCATTCTTTTAATTAATTTTTATTTTCCCAAACAAGTTCAAAATTATAAAACAATTAATTGAATAGGATTCTTCACTTGATAAATATTGGTAAATTCTAAGGCATTACACTATTTAGACTCGCTCATTTCTAAAATTGCTCTTTAAAAAAATTTGTTAAATGTTTTGTTTTCATTTTATTTGCAACTACAGAGCTTTTTTTTTAAAAAAAATCTTTTTGGATTTATTACCAGTATTTGTGATAAATAGGAATCATTAAATAATTTTCATTCAATAATAATAATCAAAAAATAATTTTCCAAAATATGTTATTGCATTTTCCTTAGTTTTTTTCAAAGCTAAAGTATTAAAACTTCATTTATCTTTACATGGATATTAAAAAACAGGTTTGTCGTAAAATTTCAAATTGCCAAGCATTTAAATAAAATAATAACCTCCACATTACATCAGTAATGAGAAGCAATAAAACACTTGTTTTTTAATCTGACCATTTCCAAGTGTGTGGTTATTCTATGCATCTTTCTCAATGCAAATGTATAATCAGAAATATCATTCTAAATTAACTGTTAATTTGTTAAATGTAAAGAAAAAATGTGAAAAAAGAAGCCTGAATTTTATTGTCTATCATCTATTAAAAAATAATTTTTGAGAATGTATATTGGACTCAATTTGTATTTATCATTCCTTTAAATAATTTTTATTTCCCCACACCAGTTGAAAATTATAAAACAATTCCATTCCAAAAATATTTCTAATGGTATCTATAGTAGTTTTTTGCTAATGATAAAAATATGATCTTTTTATATTTTTGTCAAAATCAAATATGTTTTATATTTCTTCACTACTTAGTCTCACTCATTTCTAAAATTGCTCTTTAAAAAAATGTTAAATGTTTTGTTTTCATTTTATTTGAAACTACAGAGCTGCTTTTTTAAAAAAAATCTTTGTGCATTTATTACCAGTATTTGCGAAAATAGGAATCATTAAACAATTTTCATTCAATAATAATAATCAAAAATAATTTTCCAAACTATGTTATTGCATTTTTCTTAGTTTTTTCAAAGCTAAAGTATTAAAACCTCATTTTTTTACATAGATAATTAAAAACAGGTTTTTCTTAAATTTTTAAATTGCCAAAAAAAAGATGAAAAGAATATTATTTTTAAAAAAAACCCTCTACATTACATCAGGAATGAGAAGCAATAAAACATTTGTTTTTTAGTCTGCCCATTTCCAAATGTGTGGCCATTCTATGCATCTTTCTCCATGCAAATGTAGAATCAGAAATATCATTCTAAATTAAATGTTAGTTTGTTAAATTTAAAAGAAAAAAAATATGGAAAAAGAAGCCTGCATTTTATTGTCTATCATACAAAAGGTGATTTCGTTTTTTGCTAATGATAAAAGTATGATCATTTTTATATTTTTGTCAAAACCAAATAGTATGTTTTATATTTCTGCAACATTGTAGGAACATCTAAGTATTAAAATTTAAAATCACTATTATATTTTTAGCTCTAACATTGAGTTAAAATTTTTTAATTATATAGAAGCTGTTAACAAACTATTTAAGGAATTACTATAATCAAAAGATTATATTATTATTTGAATAAATAAAGACTGAATATGGTCAAATATATTTCACATAAAGAAAACAATTCACATCAGAATTAATATTTTTTTTATTTACTTAAAAATATCCTGTTGAATATCTGAAAATTCCATCACAATTTCACAATCCTTCTAGATAACTATACCCCATACGGTAGTGCCAGTTTTTTTAAAGTGGGGGCAATAAGTTGTTCCACAGAATGCAGAAAAGATACCGTAGTTTTACTTCGCTTTTTTCATTCTGTCGAAACTATTTTTAGTATTTAGCAATATGTAACATTAAATGCATGCTTTTTCAATATTATTGTAGCGCCAACCGATGCCTTTCTTGGCACACTACGTCACAGAAAAGTTCCCCATGATTGGTTGAATTTTGTTTGCAAACGATATTTCCGTCAGTATCGTGGACATTTTCAAGCCGGTTAAAAAAAGTTGATTATGACGGAAAACTTGCCTGCCCGGTTGCCAGCGGGCACAAATCGACAACTATCGACGAAAGTTTCGCCGTGTGATAGGGCCTTTATAGAAATAGATACTCGCACGCAATTTTTTAAAAAAAATTCTATAGTTCTTAAAAAAATTAATTACATTTTCAACGCTTCCTTCGATAACTTTGAAGCATATCTACATAAAAAATCTTGCACTACTTTAAAATTTTGAAAAGATTAGTGATATCAAATATTTTTTTATCGTACAAGTTGTATTCTAATTTTAATATATTTTTACAATATTTTTATTCATATAACAGTGCGATTCTTCATTTAAATCACTGATTATACTCATATGCGGCCAGTTCCTTGGCACAGAGGTAGCGCGTCTTCCTCGTGTTCTGGTAGTGCCGGGTTCGAGTCCCTTTAGGGCATGGTTGTTCTTCTGTGTGCTTTCTGTAAGATGTGTGCCTGTGCCCCTCTGCAGAAAGGGGCTGTGCAAGCGAATGTGATGAGCTAAAGTCGTACTCTTGGCCCTAGTTGGCGCTAATTGAAAAAAGAGACGCATATTTTTCTGCTTAAAATCTGCTGATGCATCAGCGGGGCTTGTCCATGGCAAGTGCCATAAGTAACATCAACAACTCATTTGCATTCCAACGATATAAAATACAATTTTACAACCCTATTATCATTGTTTAAAATTAATATTATTTTTTAAAATATTATAAAGACAGATGGATCAAGCCTAAAACATTTCCATTCTATGCTTCTTACAAGAAATTCGCGTTACCTTTCCCCTTTAGCTTGGCGTCAGCGGAAAATCAACCAAGAAATTTGACAGAATTCTACATTATTTGGCGATTTTTCGCTTTAAAATCACTGTAAGAAATTTGGCGGAATTCTGCATTATTTGGCAATTTTTCACAGGGGTCCGGCTAACGGAAAAATACCAGGTTCGAATTCCCTTTAGTGAGGATTAGTTTTGCATCAATAAATTTTACGAGGTTATTAAATTCCAAAGGAACTTTTTGGTTAAATTTACGAAGCCGTTAATAGGCAACTCAAAAACTTCATCTTTAATAACTTATCTCTTAACGTTTTTCGTGCCAATAATTTTTAAAAAGGTTTTCATAAACTACTCTATAAAGATAACTGTTATAAATAGTAATGAAGTAATTGAACTTTAACCTATTTTTGGTTGAAAAAAACTGTTGACCATTTTACTCTCTTAAAACAGAACTTTTCGATACTTCCTTAATATTACTTGATAATATTACTAGAAGAAAAAATTAATGTTCTTTAAGAGTAAATGTCTTTTTTTTCCAGCCATGTAAAACAGATTACTGCATTTTAGAAATAAAAACCTACTCAGATAGATCAATATGTTTTAAGTTACACATCATAGTGAAAAGTAAGTTATTTCATTAGTTCCATTTTAAAATTCTAAAATATTCATTCCCTCTAAAAGAATTATGAAGAGAGCATTATTAGACTTAAACTTCAAGGCTTAACATTTATGAGCACTCGTACTGAATTTAGTGGATACTTCAATAGTTAAAAACTAAAATAAATAAACATTATATTCTGGCCAGGTTTATGGTAACTGCTGTGTTTTAATTTTATGTCCCAAAAAAGAGACGCTTGTTAAAGTGAAGAAATTACCTTTCGTTCTAGATAATGATGCAACGTAAAAGTTTATTAGCAGGTTTAAAGTGTTTTGCTCAAACTAGATCCGCTATAAACTAAAAATAAGGTTTAAGACATTAATTTTAAATCTTTAACATAAAGGTTTCTTGCTCGCATTATACCAATTAAGAGATTTTTCCTATAGTTCTAGAGAATGTGTTGAATAATATATCGAATAGAATCACAACCTAACGCTTTCATATTGTAAACCAAGTAATATAAAAAAGTTTTTAAAATAGATTCCTACTTTAGATATTAGGAAACATTTTTAGTTATTTTTAATTAAATAATTACAATTTTTGTTCTCGTGTTCCGCTTTACAACAAAAGGAGGGGTGCAATAGCTTCTGAGGGCCCCCTGAGCACCCAAATAACTATCACCTATGACTCAATACACCCCAGAAGTATAACTCCCGACATGGAGAACATTGAGACCACGTTCGAACTCTCCGCATAAGGGATGCCCAGCCAACCAGGCTATCTCAACCTAACAATTCCAACTACTATAAAGAACTATCATAAAGGCGAGAAGGTTGGTTTTTAAATAATAAATAAAAAAAGTAATGAATTAATATTTGAAAAAACTGTACTAGCATCAAATGTCCTCTTCTACAAGTTTTAAAAAAATTACTTGAATTTTATTGGATGAATAGAAAGTATTTTATTAACGACTGAAAATTGGAATTTACTAGAAGAAGGTAAAGGGTTCCTATTTCTCATCCATTTTTTAACCAGCATTGCTCCGAACTAAGAAGACCGATATGGATTTCAACAATTGATTTCTCTCTTTGATGAAGCCAGCTGTTGAAACTTTAGGTGATAAACTGGCAACGATAAAACTTTTTTTCTTTCCAAGCAAAACACACATGAGCATCAATTTCCCTTAAAAGTCCGACACCCAAGAAAGACAATTTATGGTTATATATTGAAACTAATGCCCTCGTATATTTCAAATATTAAGACTTTTTGGGAGTTTTGACTAACCGAGTTAATTAATCAACAGAATTTGTAAATTCTTAATACATATAGACAAAACTCTAATAGAACCCACAGAAATTACACAATGCACAGATTTCTTAAATGTGAGCTACGTTTGGATGAGGGACGCAATCGCAGCAGTAATTGGAAATAAATACAAGATTCAAGCCCCATCTAACAATAAAATCATAAGAGAAAAGATAGGCAATCATTAAATTCATCTGGTATGAAGGCATTAAAGAAAATGGCAGGTCATTAAACAGCGAATCCGAGGTTCTGCAAACGGCTTGTTTATACTTAGGTCCTTCGGAAGACCAAATAGGAAAATCAAACAACATAGAATTGAAAAATATGAAATATGAAATTGAAAATAACCAGCGAAAGTTGTCTCTTATCCTTGGCTTTTTTGGCGATTAATCCTTGACATGGGATTAAAAGAACCCAAAAATAGAATTTCTGTTTTCGATTTTCAACCGATTTAACTAAAGAATTGACACCAAACTATATTTGCAGTCTCAAAATCTCCTGCCAAATTTGATATATTTAAATCCTTGCGTTTTTGAAATATCGGATTTACATGTTTCTGAGGGTACATATAGACAGACAATTAATACGTTCTTGTATTTAGTTCAAAATTTAATTCATTTCTGAAGTATAGATGTTAAATCTGTGTAAATATTGGTATCCATCAGGCCTTTTTAGTTTTGTAGTTATAGTGTTAACTTATATTCTAATAGTCGAATAGACAGATTTTCCGCCAATAGACATTGAACAAAATTTGATAGATTTCTACAAATTTGGTGTAAAAGTTGCATGCTAAATTTCATTTATCTAGCTCAAATAGTTTTTGAAACCACTTTGTCATAGATGTACTGGCTTTTTTTCCAAAAACGTGGTTTTCGAATTCAGAGAGGTCAGAAATCTCTAGAGTTCGAATATTTTAACAAACGACTTGTATACTTTCTCTATATTTCCCATACAAGAAAGTAAAAAGGATTGTTGGTTATAATAGAAGCTCAGGTAAAGAAAAATGTGCATCTATTTTTTTTTAGAAAATGACACGCATTTTAAAGAAAATGAAATATTTTTTCAGCGGAATTCAATATAAATATTTATCTCGTTTTGTAAGGAAAACCTTTTTATGTGTTCTGAAGGCTGTTTAATAAATAATAGCTATTAATATTTGTAAATATTTATTAACCGTTATAGAATGTTTGAAAGAGGAGGAGAATTCGTTTTCAAACCAAATTAATATTAATTATTTTTGTTAATCGATATTTATCCCTGCGATTTTAATTTGTTTGCAAGTGGTTTTTTCCCCCAAATTGGTGGAGAAAAGACCGAAAAATTTTACAATCTTTGTATTAATTCATCACTCATAACATTGTAATTGAAAATTCAAACTGTAAAAATATTTTTTTGCCATACTTTCGATTTTAAATTTATGTCTACTATCCTGTTGAATTCAAAATAATTTTAAAAAATTTTCCACTTAACAAGTAAATCAATCTGTTTTATTCTATTTAACCCTTTTCTCACCGAAAAAAAATCAGAAGCGAAATTATTCACCTAATACAAAGATTTGTTTACTGCTATGACGTAAATGCTATGAAAAATAAATATACATAATTCTTTTAAGTCAAATTTATCTGAAAAATCAATCTACATCTCTTAACCATTATGCAGGCGTTTTTAACAATTAAATTTGAAAAATGAATAAATAAATAAAACGACAAAATGATGCCTTACTTGAATGGGGAGTCAGAGGCACCATCGAAATACAAAGGGTTAATAAGCGGTTTAACAAGTAGGCATTTTTACGGTAAGATAATACAGAAATCACATTGTAATTAATTGAAAATTCAGCTATGAATTATTGATAATTGCTCAAAATTTTGATTTCATTGAGCCTGATAGTAAAACCTAATATATTTTTCCTGAATGTAAGTTAAATTACCATATTTGTTTCCATGCTGTTTCAGGTTAAATTACCATAATTGATGCACGAATGTTGAATCAGGAATTCAGTTGAAAGGTTAATTGAAATTCAAAATCAAGTTTCATTTCTAGGCATTATTGTCGATTTATTGCATTGTTTTTGAAATTTTTAATTTAGTATGATCAAAATAATTTGAGATATTTATGAAGAAGTAATATTTGTTATATATGATTTATGTATTACATTCCTATAAAATATCTCATAAGTATTGCAATTGAACTATTCATATGTTTAACAGAATTCAGAGATACACGAATTAAGGTGCCTTGTAGAAATAGGAAATGGATCTAGACGCATGCGTTAGAAAAATTCATCCGTTGAGAGGTTGGTTGAGATTATTGGCGCAAGAGTCGTGTATGGTCATGCTACAACAAGATTTTGGTACAATCTTTGAGGAAAATGCTGCCCGTGGTTGAGAAAATTGCGCATATTTGCAATCAATCCAATAGCAGAAATAGTGATCATTTCTGATTGACTCACGTAATCCCATGACTTTCATTGATGTTGTTGTTATTTCTTAGGGTACTTTCCATGGACAAGTTCACTGAAGCAGTCAGAGATTTAAGCCTAATCATTATTTTGTTATAGCGCCAACTAGGGCCAAGAATGTCTTTTGCAACTTACTCATCATATTCGCCTGCTTGGCCCCTTTTTACGGGGAAGGAGGACAAACTCACACACCTTACAGATAGAACACAGAAGAACAACCGTGCCCGAACCACGAAGTCCAGACCACGAATAAGACGCACTACCCCGTATGCCAGGACGCCGGCCTTTCAGATATGTAAACAAAGCCATCACAAGAGTGGGGAAAATAGAATCTTGCACATATACTTTTTCCACTATTTATAGGAAAATACCAGCAGAACGAATTATTAACTTTAATTCCCACATTGCCGTAGTTCAATGATACTCTTTCGAAATCGTCATTTTACGGGATTTCACTAGCCAATCAGAAGCGAATTCAATCTATTACATGGATCTGTGGAGATGGGTCTATCTTTTAGAAATGTGGAACCACATTCTTCAAAGCCTTATCATAATTTTGTTTAACCCTGATCGAATTCATCTTCATACTGATCCCTTGACGAAGGTTAGCAAAAAGTCAGAGTTACCTGAATTGACTAGCCCAGTGGTCGGCAAAGTGCGGCTCCGGAGCCGCATGTGGGTCTTTGGCTCCTTAAGAGCGGCTTTAATTTCCCGTTAATAAATATTTATTAAGTATGAAATTTAACTTTATTTAGTGTACTACTTATTTAGTGTAATAAAAGTTTACTCAACAAGCAGATCTGGCTCCCAATTTCTAAAAAAAGTTGTTGTAATGTTCATATTTCTCTCTTTGGCTAATAAATTTGCAGACCACTGGGCTAGACAAATTGTTCTAGAAACAATTCATAGCATTCCATGTTCGACTCTGAAAATGTACACCGATGTTAGTAATGGAGATGATGGCGTTTCTTATAGAAGCGTGCACATAAAAGCTACTGATCTTTTAGTTAGAAATCCTGACAACTGTTCTGAATTCAGGTCCGAACTTATTGCCATCTATTAGAGCCTTCAATACATCAACACGTCCTCTTAAATTGTCTTCAGGGACAGTTGGATTTTAACGGACAGTCGTGGCTCCATACGGCACCTTTATCATTGGACAAAAGTGGGGGACGAGATTAGCATGAATATCTTAGAACCTATATGCCAGTCTCCCTGCAAAACACTCTGTACGCTTTCAGTGGGTCCTCTCACATGCCGGTTTAAATGTAATGAGATAGCTTATAAACTAGCTGAGACAGCCTCAACTCACATATTTCATTGAGGCGACACTAACTTATTTTGAAATCTCCTCTATCAAAAAGATGGAATCTGGTGAACTTTGGAGGGTTCCACTGTAGCGTTAGCCTCAAAAGCCAGATAACATCTACAATACCGAAGTCGACTTTTGTATTATGGTCATATGACTCGGCTACTGGCCCTAGCGTCGCAGGTTCGTATCGCGACCTTCAATCGCTACATTGGTGACCCTCACAACGCAACCTTCCACAACAGTCGTGGCGCCATTTACCCGCAACAAAATCGTCAGACTCACTTGACGAAAGCAAGCAAACAAACAAATCGTCATACTCACTTGACGAGCGAGCAGCAACTCGCCATAACGCTTGGCGCAATATAAATCGTTCGCTTTGTCGCCGACTCACTGGTGGGGGAGTACTGTAGCTTTAGCCTTATAAGCCAGATAACATCTACGATACCGAAGTCGACTTTTGTATTATGGTCATGTTACCCGGCTACTGACCCTAGCGTCGCAGGTTCGTATCGCGACCTTCAATCGCTACACCACATGCTCGCCCTTGGTACTTTGGTACGAGTTTTTGGTTGACGTCACCGTCTGGATATCTCTTGAAAACAGCAAACGGCTCTCTCTCTCTCTCTTTCAGTAGGTCCATGAAATCTCTCACCTTCCAATAAGGCCGGAGGATGTTTCCTGAATGTCCTTGTTGCAAGGCAAATTTATTATATTCTTAAATGTTAAAATTTTATTATTTTTGAAGCTTTAAAGGATCCATTATTGTTTTTGGAATTTTTTTTTAGATATCTTTTGTTTCATGGAGGTGGGAAAGCGCTGGTATACCCCCCTGGGATCGGAAACAACAGCAACAAGGATCTGTAAATATGCATGTCATGTGACTCCTTAGAGCCCCAGGAACTTGTTTTGATGTTCATTGGTAAGACTGATTATAGGCTAATCTCAATGATGATCGCGTGACTTGGGATTGCATCCATTTACTGTGCCATTCTAAATGTAGCTTTAATGATGTTCGTCCCATTAGTAACTATGAATGTGAACTATTAAATAATCTAATAAGAAGTTAGATATGTTGTCCATTGAAAAACTTTCAACTCAACCATTTGGACCAATTAAATACCAGGTTATCATCTTGAGCTAACTTCTGTAAAATAGTAAAATTATTCATAATGAAATGACAAATAAAAAGTAGCTATAACAAAGGAATATAGTAATGAAATAAAGTTGAGAATATAGTAAAATATCAAATAAAAACAGTTATAGAAAAGGTAGCGAGAGAAAATTTGTTGCAGGTACTGTCTTTTATATATTAAGAGCTATATAATTGAAGTATCGCTGCCAAAGCCTTGAATTTCGGCGGAAAACAATAAAATTGAACTTGAACTTTAACTTACATGTTATAGTTTTCGATATGGAAAAATTGTTTACAAGATTTCCAATGATGAAAACTCTTGTAAACAAAGGATTTTTTTGTGCGTGAAGTTCTTCAGAAAAATAAACCAGGAAGATTTAATGAACGTAACAAGTCAAGCATCTCGTTCTTAATGAAGTGTATGTTATCTCGTCTTTCAAGAATATCCAGAGGAAGATAGTGGTAAGCTTTTTTATATGTACTTAAATATTTATATTCATTTATTTTCAGAAAATTCAACGCTTAATATTTTCATGTAACACATCTCAGAAGAAAATAAATGCCTTACAGTCGTCAAAAACGTTTACCAAGGTCTTTCACCTTAAAAATTAGATTCTTCGCTCACTTATTATATGAAGAATTATTTTCATGTAAATGTAATGGCTTGTTTACAGAGTATTTAAAGCTGAAAAATTTAACCCTTAATTAGTCTGTCTTACAATTTAAATTGTGGCTGTATTCAAATCTGTGAGTGATCGGAATTATAAGACTAACGTTAGTGTATATTTTTATATTTGTGAAAATAATGAGAATAATTATGTCTTTTTTTGTATATATATATATATATATATATATATATATATATATATATATATATATATATATATATATATATATATTTGTGAAAATAATGAGAATAATTATGTCTTTTATGACAAACTTACAGAATTAAATTTATTTGGCCAAAATAGTTTTTTTTAAAGTAATTCTGCTTTAATAGATCTTAATCGCATTTTACATCCAACATTCTTGGATATTACATCTTTTATGTTGAAAGGAAAAATCAATTTTAGTTAACATCCGGAGCCTTTGGGAAATGCACTTTTATTTTTCACTAAATAATAAACATAATATGCTTATGTTGTTATTATTGCTATAGTGTTTATAAAAAGATGCCTTCTTTTGCTTGAAGGTCAGAGGTTATAAGAATTGAAGGAATAACATACGATATTTAATTCGGCAATCATTTTTTTCTTTGCTATCTAGTAACATGAATCTTTATTTTGAAAGAAATTATCTCTTATATCCAATAAGTTTTCATGGAATACTTAACGTATTCCTGAAAATTGTGTATTTTAAATTCGAAACCTTTGAGTAACTTAATCAATATTCTTAAAATAACACTAAGAACCAGCCTTACAATTTTAGGTACTGGTCCTTTGTCACTGATTCTTACTTCATAAGAAAGTTATTGGCCCCCTATATACGTCAACGACAGTCGTTTGTCCCATACCGTCCTACAATTTCCAAATATATTTCAACGTAAAACTTTGGCACTGATCCCAGCCTTGAGAAAGTGAGACTCGGTTTCGCTAATCTGAAGACATTGCTTCCTAATCAGAATGATTTAAGTTTATTATTATCATGTCAGAACATGATGTTGTTTTGGGGGTGAGGTTTTTAGCATCAACAAAAATCCGAGGGAGAAAAATAAAAAATTTATTACTTGCACGAGCATCTCAAAAAATCATTGTTTAATAACGAGATGCCCCCGCATTTACAAAAGCTCCGTTTTAAAAATAATAAGTTAATGACTAAAGCAAATAAAAGCTAGAAAAATGTCATTTTGAGCACGTGATGATATGATATGAAATGAAATAAATAGGAAATGTGATATTTTTTTTAAACAATAAAGGCGAGGCAAAGTTTTTTCGGATCTTTGGCAATACTAAAGTGACTCATTCAATGAAACAATTAAAACGAATAAAAATATAATTCATATAATTCAAATTGCACGAGCACGTGGTGCTTGGCCGCTCAAGAAATGATGTTCAAACATGATACATTCAAATACTCATAGCAGATTTCCTTTTAATCTTTTTAATTTAGGTTCTTTAGATTCAAAATAGCTCCTTTCTTTGATTTTGATAAAAATTAAAGTTCTTTAACCTTATTAAATTAGTATGATTAATGAAGTTAACAAAAGATATTCACAAATGGTGGATAACATTAGTTTAAAAATTAAAAACTCTGATATGCGCTAAAGATATTCCAGCAATTCTGTTACGCAGTTAATGAATTATTTACTGTTTTACCCTGGTATAGAGAGTTCCGAGACACGACAAAATCCAGTAAAATACGCAATATTCATTAACTCGTGATCTAATTAGATTGCTAGAGGCACATAGTTTATGCTTAAAAACTTTCAATGTCAAAATTTTTTTCTTTTCTCTTTCATTAAGGGATACAGTTATATGCTCCATAAACTTATTTAAATGAAAGTTATAAAGCAGAAATTTGTTTATACTACTAATTTATTTCCAGAGTTAACTGACCAGAATTTTTTCTTCACCGTCTATGAATTTCGTTGTTCACATTTATGTTTGTTTGGATGCAGTTCTGGGGTTCAAATTTACTTCGTGTACTCTGCAATAAGAGTTGAAATTTCCACAGTAAAATTTAATTCGGTGCTTAAAAGAGCTTTTTAGTCCCTTACCGCTCATAATTTCTTCTTTTTAGCATTCGGATCTTAGAATGCAACATTTAAAGTTATAATAATTCTACATTGTAAAACTTTTAAGAAAAACAAAATCAAACAATAAACCCCATTTTAATTCATTATATACGGTGGATTATTCTCATTGTAATGCTTAAAATGTAAGCATCTATATTTATGTATATTTATTTTATGTTTAACTATAATAACATGTCATCAAACATATATCTGTTATACTTTTCTGATTTGTGCATCGTTACAGCGTAATCCAGATTTATTTGCATCCATTATTCGGTTGCATTGTACTTAAATGTGCCCCAGAGTTTGTCGCCAATATGGTAACGCAACGAAACTATCTTCTAGCAACCCTAATGTTGTTTTGTTTACTAATTTTACAGTGGTTGAGCTATACATGAGCTAAAACTATTTTCTGGAAATTGTCAAATTAAAAATTTAAAAAATGTATCTAACTCACTTAATTTAGTTCTGTATTATTATTAAAAGTCTTTTTAATCGCTAATAAGAAGACACTGTGAAGTTATTTTTAATGTGAATGCGAACAAAAAATATTATTTTGCAATTTTTAACTGTCAGTGCGCGCGCTTTATGGATCGGTATGCACATCTCCGAAATTTTTCCTTTTTTTATTTGATTTCCGACTCAATGGATATTTTTTGGAATTTTTTTTTTTGGGGGGGGGTGCATGTAAGTGTCGTGCTGTTTCTGACAACACTTTTATTTTAATTCAAAATTGCGTATTGATTGCTAATATTGCTAATTCAACAGGTCAGAATTGAACCTGAAGAATGTTTTATATAACATCATTAAATGCAATTCAGATTTTCTAACATTGTTCTCAAAATATCAAAAAAAGTCAGTAAAAAATAAACAACATGCTTATTGATCAGACTTATAACCGAAATAATTCTTCCCATGCAAAAAATAGGGCATTTATAGCGCAGAAAACTTTTTATAGATTTTGGTAATATAGCTCCAATTTCATGATTGAAAAATGCTAATATATTTTCTCCTGGACGAAAGCAATATTTTCCTTTGAATAAAGATCAACCAATTTCAAACCTCCAGTAAAATTACAAAATGTAATTCAAAGTAAGATTACGTTTTGTAATTTTCCTTTGAATTTCTATCGAAAATATAAGTAATATACTTTTATTTAGAAAACTCGTATTTTTATTTTCTTTTTAGCTTTTCAAAACGAGGTTCAATTTGTTTTTGATGGGAATAAATATCTGCAACTCAGTTAAATGGAACGGCCAGCTTATCAAATAATGTTAACCTAATTTCATTGTATTTTGTTAAGACCTCAAACGCATAGTCTAACTTTCTAGATCTTATGTTGTTGTTTTTTGTTTTGCATCCATACAATTTTAATTTTTTATACAATTTAATTCGAACTTATAAACTAATCTTTTCAAATAAAGTGCACCAATACTATTTATTTCAACGGTATATCAGTATATGTTCTAAATTCTATCTCTATGGTGCAGCATCCTTTTTATTCGATCAAGAATCTAAATAAGTTTTTCTAAGTGTTATTTTTAGATTTGATATTTTGCTATTCGAATTTGCCTATAAGGGGATTCGCCAGGCTATTAATTATATTTAAATCTACTTACGTCATTTAGATAAAAAAAATTATATGATCCATTCAAAATTATTAGACAATAAAGTCGTGTTATTTTAATTGCACTGCATATGTTATTAAGTATATAAACATTTCTTCGATAACAGTTTTATTACGTCGTGATTCTATTAAAAACGTAAGTATCTGGTTCATTAATCTTCTAATAATCAAGGAATTGTAACTTCACTTTTTTTTATCCGTTTTGTTTACTGAGCAGATATTAACAAAGTCCTTTTCTTTAGTAACTAAAAAAAGGTAAAACATAAAATTCTATATTTCTTGAAACAATAAAAATGGCTTAAATTTCAGAGAAACAGTGAAATATATTGTATATTAAGCAACAAAAAAATTACCTAAAATTCAGAAAAAAGTATCATAAATATCATTTAAAAAAGCAATTCTGTTAAAGGTATAAAAAGGATTTTTGTATATTTAATATGTACTAAAGTTATTATAGCGGAACGATAAAATTTTGCTGAACTTTAAATTAAAATTGTAAATAATATTTTTAATTAATTACACCTAGATACATATTCCTACCGTCCGTATATGTGTGTCAAGCCTTATATCAAATGGTCTGACCCACAGAGCACCAACACACACACGCAAACATATCTTTATTATTATAAGAGATGAGACAAAAAAATGCCTTAAAAATAATAATGCTCTCGCGTGATAGCATGAAATTTGAGATTTGCAGATTTCAATTTTTTATATTGTTTTTCTGTGTGATTAATCGTTGGGATGTGGTTAATGCAGAAGTATCAAGAAATCAAATACCATATGTTAAGATGTATTTGATTAAATACATATGTTACTCCAACTGAAAATAGAGAAACATATGTATATCAAATCAAACAATATAACATATCAAATTTCATTCATTTAAAACACTAAGTTTGTGAACTATCATGTTTATACACTGGTGTGCAAAACTTAAGCAACAAGTGCGTTTTTTGTCATAACTCTACAAGAAATCAACCGATTGACATGAAATTTGAATATGATGTACATTATTTTGTACTTAAACGATAGTGAAAGAATAATGGCGCAGAAATGAATATAAAGCTTAAAGTAGGGTATGGAACAAAAAAAGGCTTTATTTGACATATAGTGGCGGTACACATTATTTCCTGAAGAAGCGTAAGTACAACTGGCAGATGTTCTCTAGTATGGGATATGCCCTCCCCTTGCTGCAATTATTGCTTGGCATCGTCTCTCCATGCTAAGCACCAGATTATCCAGGAGTTCTTGGGGTAAACGTCTCCATTCCTCCTTTAACGCATCTTTCAGCTGATGGGTGTTACCAGGAGGATACTGTCGTGTCGCAAGACGTCTCCCTAATGCATCCCACACATGCTCTATGGGATTTAGATCTGGAGAGTAAGCTGGCCAATTCATTCGTCTGATATCTTCACTTTCCAGTAGCTCTTGAACATTAGCAGTACGGTGTGGCCGTGCATTGTCATCCATAAAAATGAAGTCTGGTCCAATGGCCCCTCGAAACAGACGCACGTGGGGTAGGATTACCTCATTGCAGTAGCGATCTCCAGTTACAGAACCTCGGTCGAAGATCTGAAGCTCAGTCCGCCCGTTCAACATAATGCCACCCCAGACGAGAACTCCAGGACCACCGTAACGATCTCTTTCCACGATGTTATTGGGATGAAATCGAGCTCCAACCTCTCTCCAGATCAACTGACGTAGAGAATCGCTTGTAGCACTAAAACGACTCTCATCTGTGAAGAGGACACGACTCCATTGATGAGGTGTCCAGGTTTCGTGTTCTCTGCACCACTCTAAACGGTGCCGCCGATGGCTAACTTTTAAAGGTATGCAGCGTTCAGGACGTCTAGCAAATAAGCCACCTTTGTGAAGGCGTCTGGCCACTGTAAATCTTGATACTTGTCGTCCTGTGGCTGTGCACAGTTGCTGAGATATGGCGCTCGCTGACTGAAAACGGTTTCTTTTCGCCTGTACGACAATGTAACGGTCATCTGTTGGTGTTGTTTTCCTTGGACGGCCACCACCAACCTTCCGAACAGCTGTACCAGTAGTTTTAAAGACATTCCAAGCACGAGAAACAACACTTTTGTTGATCCCGAACTCTTCGGCGACACTGGTCACACTACGCCCCTCTTCAAGCTTCCCAATCATTCTTCCTCGAGTAAAGTCGTCTAAATGATTTCTTGAAGACGTGTTTCACAAAACAAATCACTTGCACTTGCAGCGAATGTCTTTAACTACGGTGCTCTTCATCCTTTTATCACAGCTTTGACCTGCGCGCGCCGACCCACAAGGTTTACGTACACTTACATCACCTACGACGTTTTATTTCTAAAATTTGCATACAAGTAGTCTTTCTACTGAATTACGTGCATATTATACTGCAATTTCATGGCTATCTTATACTTTGTTGGGGAGCTGTGGCCGAAAAACCACTTGTTGCTTAAGTTTTGCACACCAGTGTATATATGTGAAAGTATATGATAACATTCGTTCAAACCTTATCGAATTTTGATGTTAAATTTCAAACAAATCTTTCTTTAGATAGTAAATTCGCGCATGAATTTGATGACTCTTGCTCTTTTCATTATCATGTTAATTTCAAATTAAATAAATGGAATCCTTTAAGTTTTAATCAAAATTTGACAGACATCTATATATTCGGGGTAAGAAGTATCATCTAAATTTCCTCTGTCTAGATCAACGCATTTTTAGTTAGTATTCAAACAGACAGGCAAGACGACGAAACGTATTTTTAAACTATCTTATCACAAACAGACGAACATTGCCCAAAAATATGTTTTTCGAACTCAGGAAAGTCTAAAATATTAAGATTTGTAAAAATCTGGAATTAAATTTTTTGATTATTATTATGCTTTCTCCTTACTACGTAAACGAGTAAGTGAAAAATTGAAACCTCATATTACGAGTTCATTTTATTAAATAGTATATGTTAATCACAGGCAATATGTAGACTATTTTTCTTCACAAATTTATTTTTGCATCATTGATAGAAAACGTCAAAATACTTTATTGTCAGTGTATATCAGAAATAAAAAAATAGAAATAAACCTGATTTGCCTTTTTTTTAATTATAAAAATAAACATCAAAATTTTTCAGCACACTTTTCTTTTATGTTTTAAATTGACTAGTGTAACGGCCACATATCTATACTAACTTCTCTTTTTATACAACAGATGGCGTTACATTAGTAACATCAAGGTATATTTGCTATGATCCTTTTTAGGGTTCACTATTAGATTGTTTTCTTGTATTTTCTGTGTCCATGTTTGTTTTGTCTTGTGAAATGTGAAACTTATTAATTAATTAACTGTTCCTGAAATTCGTCTCTTATTTTCATATTTCAAAACAGGACTTTTTTGCAATTTTTAAAAAATTTGTCTCAAGTTTGAAGAAAGAAAATAAGCGTGATGTACGTTCATCGTAAACTGAGATTCATTCTCATTCATTAAACTGAGACTAATATTCTCCATATCTGGACCTACATCTTCTATGGCCAGCCTTTGAGACAAAACGTGAAAATCAATTATTAACGAAATATCATTGAATATTTGGTATTTTAGAAGGTTTTAGATCATATTAAAAACATACTCAACGGTCCTTTCTACGTAAAATTCAGTCTACTGACCGCCCTCTGGGGATGCATTTTCTTGGCTATTTCTTGTTTTATATCCTTAACGTACCCACTGGGGGCACTGTTTCCTATTCAAAAAACCTTACCTTTTCTCTATTCAACCAATAAAATGTCTTATCTGTCTTCTACGCAAGGTGCTTTGGAACTTTCCTTTTCCCTTTATTTATTTATTTGGTTTTCTTTCGAAAACTTTGAAATTTCTAAACCTGAAAGATTTCCACCTCCGAAAAATCTATGAGAAGAAAGGATTCTTGTATGTTTTTTAATCTCATAGTATATATCGGTGATATATCTCATTCTTGATCTTATATTTTTGTTTGAATTTTTCTGAATTTTAATCAAGGCAAATGTATTTTTAGTGTAAAATAAACTGATATAGTTTCCGCGTCGAAGATTATTTCTTTTAATTTCTTCGAAATTCTCAAAATATTGAATGGAAAATCCACAAAATAGTTTAGAAACTTTAACATAAAATATTTTAAATGATTAATAGCATTGTATACACCTGTTAATACTCTTGAAATTTGGATATAGCAATTAATATTTTTTCTGCCATAAAAAACAAAATGTTTTCACCTTTTCAGATGAACATACTCATTTAATTTCCTATTGTTCTTCCAGCAACAATTCCAACGAATGAACTTGTAAGAGTTTTTTTTTCTAAAGGAATATTCTCACTGAGAGTTCTTAAATGACTTCCAGAAATGGGGACACGATCAGTTAAATCAATCATTTCATACCCACTTACGACATCATGCCAATCCTGACAACAAACAGGCACTAAAGTATTATTTCGTGCTACGTCTATAACGTATAACTTGCTGCAATTGTAAAAGATTGCCATTGCTGTCTCCCTGTAATCTCGCACGTTTTCGTGTGATGTATTTAAATATCTTTACATATAATTTTCCGAATCGGCAAATATTACTTGCATTTTAAAAATAAAGCTACCTTTTTCCATTAATAAAGTTGTTGTTGTTGTTTAAGGCTCGATGTTATACTAATTTATTTCGCTTCTTAACTCTCTCACCAGCATTGCGTAACAGCAGTACCCTACAAGCGTACTATATGTTATTAAAATAATGATGGTTATTGTTAATTTCTGCACCAAATCACCAAAAATGCAAACCCATCGCCAACCGTCTTGGTGAAATAACGGTATCTGATATATAATGCAACTTGGCGATTTGGGTATAATCTGAAAATCGCCAAATGACCTGGATGGCATAAAAATGAACAAAAAAATTAATGATGTCCCAATTAAAATATTAAAACATATGTTTTCAAATTTTAAGGAAAGAATACAGCAATTCAGTTTTTAATTTAATTTAATTTAATTCTTAATAGCAAAATTAGAAAGCTTTTTTTTCCTTTAAGAAATTTTATTATTAGAGTCCTTTGGGGAAATGCCTCTTTATTGAAAATGGCATTCGGTTTATTTTTAATTTAACTAAAATATTTAATCAATAATTATTATAAAAAACAATGTATTAAAAAAAACTTTAAACATTAGTGTATGGTATCACTATATCATTACCCACTATACAATCTGTCCGAAAAACAATATTTCTTTCTCAACTGGAAAGACACTCTTCATCTTTTTCTGTTCATCTTTTATATATATATATATATTCTTCTTGTATAAAATAAATATATTCTTTTCCCAGTTAAAAATGCCGTAGAGTCGTTTCTTGAAGCACTGAAACTTTTTATTGGAGGAATCATCCCCACCCCCAACAAGTGCCCTTCCTGAAGAATAAAACTAACATTAAATAAACTCAGTAATTCTGATATTTTTTAAAAAGCATGTTATTTTTACTTTTATCATGTCAGAACATGATGTTGTTTTGGGATTGAAGTTTTTTTTTTTTTTGGCGTCAACAAAAATCCGTTGCCGAAAAATAGAAATTTTATTATCTGCACGAGCATCTCCAAAAATCGGCTGTTAATAACGTGTTGCCGCTGCATTTACAAAAGCTCTGATTTTTTTAAAAAAATAAGTTAATCAATACATCAAATAAAACCTAGAAAAATGTCATTTTGAGCATGGGATTATATGAAATAAAATAAATAGGAAATATGATATTTTTTTAACAATAAATGCGATACAAAGTTTTTTTTATCGTTTGCAATGCTAAAGTTACTAATTCAATGAAATAAATAAAAATATAATTAAACTTTCCCGAGCACGTGTTGCTTGAATGAGGGTTCAATGGGATGAGGTTTTTGGCGTCAACGAAAATGCGTGGCCAAGGAATTGAAATTATAAATTTCACCTTTATCAAAAATAGACCTTAAAAGACTCAACAAAAATTGTTAAATGGCTGCGATTTCTAAATAAAAATCTTTTTTATCTCCAATTTGTCCCTTTTTGTTGAGATGTTTTTTTCAGTTTCTTTTTTAACTTTATGAAAGCTTTCTTCAAATTTGAATAAAAATCTTTTTTTAAAAATAGTTTCAATTGTTTAATCTATTTGTTTTCAAAATCTGCCCCTTTTTGCTGAGATGTTTTCTTCAAAAATTAATAAAAATCTTTTTAAAAGTAGATTACATTGTTTAATTAAGTAAAACGTTTTCAATGATTGGCCGTTCTAGAAATTATGCTCTGACATGATACATTGCAATATGCATAGGAGATTTCAATTTCTTATTTTTTATTTATTTTTGCACTCTCCATTTTGATATATTTTAGAATAAAATTTACTGAATTGTATCCATGACCTCATAATTACGATATAATTAGTATTCATTCAATTTAGTATTCATTTTTCATGTCGCTTAATTTCATTCATGTTCATATCGCTCCAGAAATCATCCTTTATTTTTTAAAAATTATTAATCATCATGTACGGAAAATGATAACGAAACTCAGAAAAGAATGTTCAACTGTACTTAAGTAAAGATCATAAATAAAATTAAAGGATGAAAAGTCAAATTGACTAAAAACAACGATAATAGCCGTATTGAATATTCCTAATTTAAAGAGTAAGCCTTAACGAGATCTGTTCTGCTAAGATTATATAGAATAAATATTTAAAACCTGACGATATCGTCAGTCTTTATTGGCTTATCAGTTTTCTGTCCATTAATCTTTACAATGGAGGTGTAGTATTTTCTAATTACTGTCTTATCTGTGTCCGTTACGTGTCATATCCATCCAGTTTTCTTATTTTCTGGCGAGAGAATATAGACTCTGAGCAAGATAAACAGCATGTCTTTGAAGATAAATTCGCTACTTTTATATGATCTGTAAATTAGGGCATTCTTTTGGTACTGAATTATTCAGGGATTTTAAAGTAGATACAAATTAAAACTTCAGAGTACTAAGCAATGCATGTATATTGTTGTTTACTGAACTTTATATATTTTATTGAAATAGTTTGTTTCAACTATTTGTGTCCTTCCTTCATATTTTAAGATATTGTTCGATCCCGAATTCGAAAATCCACCACGCTTCTGCGCATGCTCCGGATGCGTTTATTTAGTCAAATTAGGGATGAGATGGAAAAGTGATAGACATTTTTGCTTGTCAATTGTAAGGTGAACTTGGATTATACATGGACTTAGAAGGCATATAAACAATGGATGACTTGTAATATTGCCGGAAAAGGATACTAACTCATAACCAAATATTTTAGAGAAATTTTTACTTACTTAAAGAAGCCTTTAAATTGTGACAAATAAGTTGGCAGTTTGTATTCTTAAAACCTGGTAGTTCAGTTTTTATACGAGAAAAAAACACCACAGAAATGGAATTGATGTAAATGTTGTAAATTTTTTTGAATTTTCAAATAATTTAAAATTTGTTTTCGAACAACTTTATGCTCCGAAATTACAGAGGAAAAACATTGGCATTTTCATTACATTTTAATAAAAATTGTAATTAAAATTATTTAAAAAAATTAAAAAAGTAATTATTTGTCGAAGTTTCAATAAATCGTTACGATTTTTATATCATATCATTTGCTGAAAATATTTTAACTGAAAAACCTTATTGTTTGAACATATATTTTGAGCATCAACATCTAAAAGCACTATTTTATTATTTTGAAGATCAGGCTAGTAATAAGTCCCCAATTTCATTAACTCTTTCACCAATCCCTCCGAGAAGGCCCCTCGGAAAGGGGATGAGATGCTTCTGGCATGGTGATTGGATTTAGTCACCCTGAAGGGTCCACTAATATGTGGGTAGACTCCTGTCATCGATGAAGAGCCGTACTTCCTATGGGAAGGGTTGTACCGTTGCCGGTGATGCTCCTTAGAACTCAAACACAATTCCCACCATTGTTGCTGTTGCGGCTGTCTGGTCATTCAGTTTTTAGTTTATCTATGAGCATTTTGGGCGGGTCAGAGAGGCAATGATATGCCTAACCCTTTCACCGTCCTCTCCTGTCCACGAAAATTTCTTTTCACCTGTTTTTTGCCGCATTAGAACAAGCAAAAATAAAAACTAAAACAAATACATTTTCTAAGAGTTTTAAACGTTTACAAGTTTTAAAATGTAGAAGAACGCTTAAAGCACATTATTGCTTCCCTGCAGAAATTTCACTTGAACGCACTAGACACGTTACGGTCGACGAAGAGGTTAAAACTTGTATCGAACACCTTTATGTCGAACAAAATAAGCGTTAATGTAAATGTTTTGTCTCAAATTCTAGAGATTTCAAATGTTAGTAAAGACACAGAACCAAACTGGATTTATAATTTCGGATTAGATTCTGTTAAATAAAATTGTTCCTATATAATTATAAATTTTAATTATACCAAGAATTAAGAATATAATATTATCTCAGCTAAAAATAATTATTATGTTGAAAATTAAATTAAATTAAATTTCCAACCTTTAATTTTTCTTCAAAAGTGTAAAAGCCATTAAAGCCACTGATGTCATTTTCAGTATTGGAATATTTAATAAACCTTTCTGTGAATTCTTCGAGAAAACTAAATTTGCAAAACCGGTAATGACTTGAAATAAAAGGTTGAAAGATACCCTCTAATTTTAAGAGTTACAATAAGAACCATTAGTTTGTTGAAGCGCTACGTTTTAAATAAGAGGACAGTGATTGATTTCGGTTTATATTATTCAGCTTAAACTAACTCTTTTCAAAGAAGCTCGCCGCGTCTTCAGTTTGGCGGAACTGTTCCTTAGAAACTTTTCGTTAAATTTTTAATATGATTGATTGCCCTTCTGCCTGGAAAATGTCACCTATCGTGCGGGGGATATGGTTCCATCTTTTTTGCTTCAGTCATTGAAAGCTAAACTTATTGTATCCTAGCTTAACTCCTTTAGGTTAAAAAAAGATCGATACATTTTAAATTTCCTTTTGAAATGAAAGTTATTTCGTAAGTCTTTCAAAATTTTCGCCTTTCTTCGGTGATATCAAAAAGAAGTTTATTTGATATGCTTTTGTAAAGATACGGTGACTAGAACTGAACAATTTAGGTGTGGAGAAAGCTGTTCTCAATTTTTAAATTAAAGGAAAAATTTCTTTCATATATTTTTATGAATTTTGTGTAAATTAGATGTAAATATTGTAAATAGTTCATTATATAAAATAATTTGTAATGGAATTGCGTGTCTACGAAAAAAAGACCGTTCTAAGAGGAATTCCAACAGAAGATACAGCCGTATTTGACTAATTTGGCGGTGTGGGTGTAGAATGGTAAAAATAAATTATTTATTTCTGTTGGGGAAAAAAATATTTTCTCTTTATGTAAAAGAAAAAGTAAACATCAAAATCGTCAGATAATTTGAATTAATGATTTTTATGAATTTCCACATTGTAGGCATACCTAAATCCGGAAAACGCATTTTTAACATTAAGTTTATATATTTCTGTACAAGAAAATTTTAAAAAAAAAAGAAACTTCGAGTAACATAAGGAAAATTTATAACTGAAATTCAATAAAAAAAATTTAGGCTTCTATCAAATTTTAAACGGAGTTAATTTGAACGGAAGTTTGGATGTTTGTGTTTAAATGAAAACTTAAAATAAAAACATAAAAAGACCATAGGGAATGATCTTCCCCAAACCTTCTTACATACATCATCATATTCATCAAGATGTTATTACCCCAGAAACATCACAAGATGATACCCATCA
>JAOUZG010039494.1:723914-740450 GCA_026289955.1 Argiope argentata
ATTACCCCAGAAACATCATCACAAGATGTTACTCATCACATAACATCGAGAAGTTATTACCCCTGAAAATGCCCTGCTTAGTATTGGGGTATAAATGGAGTACAACTTTGGTATTTTCCGAAAATACAAGAGGACATGTGGCCCATTCTTTATCGGATTTGGTTCAACCTTTGATACGTTTCTATGCTATCGACGTTAAATCCATGTACAGAATTTTATTTGCCTAGCTCTTTTCATTTTGTAACAATCTTATTATATTCGAGCTAAGGACAGACAGACAGCATCCAAAGGAAGTTTGCTCAAAATTTGATAATGAATTATACAAGTTTGGTACAAAAACCCATGTATCAAATTTCATTCTTGTAGTTCAAAGCATTTTTGAGTTAAACTGTCACAGACAGACCAACAAATAAACATTGCCCAAAATTGAGTTTTTCAAACTTTTTTCGTGTTTTGGGCCCTTTAATCGTGGGCAAAACAAAATATAATTTTTCAAGAATCATTTTTAAAAAGAAACATTAAAAATATTACTTCGAATAATTTTGAATTTCCCTGAAAAATTTGATCACAGTTTAATTAATAGGCAGTAATCACTTTTGCTTCAGTCAGGAATCCAGATTCAAGAGCAATATTTACAAACACACAAAAGATTTTTGATATTGGTGGAACTCAGACTATCATTATTTGATAATGAACTTAAAATTCTAATCTTAACAATCCTAAAATAATAAATTCTAAAAATTATTCACAAAAAAATAATAAGCTTATATTGAAATGAACAATGATGAAATAAAAGCTATGACATCACTTTTTTCTCTTGACTAAAACTTTGTATCTCTTTTTTTTACAGTTTCTTTCTTTATAGAAGAATAAAATCAATTTAAGAATAAAAAGAATTTATTCATCCCCATTTCATTCAAATTCTTTATCTCCCCAGGCAGTCAAAGAACTTATCTTTCTAGCTTTCCAAAGTAAAGACTTGTAAATTTGCATTGTTTTGTTAACACCATTATGTAAAAAGGGAAAAATCCATGGGGCTCGATATCCTCACCGAATGAAAAAAATCCCCAGTGGAAAGGGAAAATCGGCAACCCATCTCATCTGACTGAAAAGTTCTACATTCAGATTGTGTCGATTCCCCCCCCTCTCTCTTTCTTTCTTTCTCTGCTATAGACTCTCTTTTTATTAGCTGCGTCTATTTTCGGCAGCAATAATGAAAGAGGGAAGTAGTTTTTTATTCCTGGTTAACCCTCTTATGTGCGACCATTGGGGCGCCGTTTTAGAAAGCTATACCATAGAATATTGGTTCTGTTTCCGGATTTTTTACCTTCATGCGTGTATTCTTTATTGCTTTTCAAAAGTGTTTTTTTAGTATTTAGAGTTAATTTGGAAAAATGTAATGAAATTTGCAAATAGAAACAAGATAATTTTTAATAAAAAATAATTCTCTTATAAATTTTGTTTATAAAAAGGAGTGATGTGAAGGCTGGGATTTTCACCTTTAAAGTCTCTATATCTATCTATCTATCAATCAATCTGTCTACATATATCTATAATATAATATAAAATCCTTAGATTAATCCTTAATATGATCCAACATATAATCCCTCCCGTACTAAGTACAACCCCGTCACGGAAACTAAGATCATTTGAACCCACACTCTTATTGTACCATTTGGGAAGTGAGAACCAGCCTCTATGCCGGAAAGTCTCCTCCCGATGCCTGAAATACTTTCTGGTGAAATCCTCATGATCAAATCAAGCTTTTTCTTTCTACTCAAAAGCATTAAACTAAATGGCCGCCATCGGAATAGCACTGACTCCTAATGCCTATCATCGATAATATTAAACCTTTCCGGTAGGATATATATCCCATCATCGGAGTACTTGTAATTCCGCACAGCACCATTACTATATCCACCATAAAGGGAGAACTAACGAAAATATCGAAAGCACCTCTTTCCCAAATTTGAAATGTCCCCAATCCCTAGAGGGAACCTGAAACCCTTAATAGGTAATGGCACCTTTTGTTCTTCCATTGGGTGGTAGGAATGAAATAAAATATTTCTAGTGGATCAACAGGTAGAAATCCAACCACTTTGAAACAATGGCAATCCCTATGGCAAGCTGCGGCCAGGTCTCTTCTGCATGTTTTCGGCCCAATCTGATTGTCCCCCTCTCTCCCTTTTCCCCTTATTTTTATTTCGCTTTTCACATATCACTAGTGGATTTTGAATATTCATATCACCTCTGTCATTTTGGCGAGTGAACCTCAGTGGAAGGAATCATTTATGGAATGAATATCTGTCAGCATGAAAATATAAAACCGCAAAAAATAAGCTTGGACGATTGAAATTGGCATGTAGCCACGTAATAAAATGTTTTCAGGAAATCTCAGTTAATATTTATTCTATGTTATCGTAGAATAGATTGTATCTATTTTCCATTTGCATATAAACTCAATAACGCTATAAGTCTACAAGATAAATGGATAAAACGTGGTGCGTTTTAATCAATAGAATTGTAAATCAGATTCCAGATAAAAATCGTTTTTAATATGACTTTCTGTTGTTCTGTCTGTGAACATGATGATATAAAATTTTACCATATTGGTTTTATTAACTTCGGGACATAATATTTATACCAAAATCATAGATATGACTTTAATTTTGGACAAGGTCCGATTTGAAAGGCACCCGAGGCGAAAACTTCTTTGAGGCTCCCTCTGCTTTACTACTTCAGTAATGAAGAACATTCATTAAAGTAAGAAACGTAAAATAAAATTTATATTTGATTTGTGGCCCCACTTATGTGGGGCCTGGGGCAACTGCCCCGTCAGGCCCTGATTTTGGATTAAATCTGTAAGCAATAAGGATTGCAGAATGCGTTATCAACTAATTTCCCAATGTAATAAAGCCAAGCAGAAAATACTGTAATTATAACATAATGTAAAACATATAACCTAGTTATATAACTAAAATATATAAGTTTTCTGGAATAGTATTGTTACGTAAATAATCCCAAAATCTATCCGAGAATGGTATGTAAAGAAGTTCTAACAAACTCAATAATAAATATAAACGCGCTGTTCTGCATAGAAGAGCGAGTATACAGACAATGAAAAAATAGGTGAAGTGCAATAATTGTTGAATAGAATAATATTTGCTGTGCATACTAATGCAAACAGCAAATCAACAATAAATAATAGTAATACCACAAAGCACTCAAAGAAAACTCACAGGAGAGACTCCGCTCAACTATTGACGTCTCTCAACTCGTCTGCTATTCTCCATTAACTCAATACAGATTGACTTTCAGCTTTATCTCATAGTTTCCATGATAGGGAAAAGACGCTTTCACAAAATATAACTTTGTTCTTATTCTTTGTATAGCCGAGATTTCAGGAATTTCGGAAATTTTAGTTTATCAACAAAATGCAACGCCTACCAAATAATTTCATAGTGCCTCTGATTTAGCATCCATTCAGCAAGAATTATTGCATCTTTAAATAAATTTTTCTTTGGTGACTACTACGCAGTGAAGCAATATTATAAATCCATAATAATATGCTCTTAAGTGGTAGTGCTTCACCCTTCCACCGTAGGGGTCCTATGTTCGACCTTCGGCCTTTCATCCCTTCATTGATAGACTGAAGACCAATCATACTTGGGAATTAAAAATTGGAGATTCTGCGTTAGGCTGGTCGTCAACCTTAACATATGCCTCGCACCAGAGGACAGGGCCTGACTAAGGCAAGGGCATACAGGGCAGTTGCCCTGGGCACCCACAAGTAAGGGGGCCCAAAATCGAATATAAATTTTATTTTACGTTTCTTTCTTTAATGAATGTTCTTCATTACTAAAGTGGTAAAGTAGAGGGGGCCCCAAAGAAGTTTTTGTCCCGGGCCCCAACTAGGCTAAGTCGGGCCCCGCCCTACGACCCTCGGTCAAGAAAGCAGATATGAGCACTGTAGGCCTTTGCCCACATAAGGCTGTCGTGCCACTGAATTTAGTTTATGCTCATAAGTGAATAATAAAAAGCATTTAAATTTCCATAGATTTTTAATTCAAATCTCTAAAGGTTGTTTGTCATTGATTGTTGCCACCCCCCTTCTCCCCCAAAAATTACGTATCGAGCTTGCGTATCGACTCATTGACCATAAGTCTGTCTTGTGCAAACTTTTCAGGGAATAATGCATATGGCATTATGTATTTTATACATTGTATACCAGTTAATAAAAATTATCATGCTAATAAAGTTAAATCGTCTCTTTTAATCAGTAATCTAAAATCGATGTTGTACAACTCCATTTTTGTAGAATTAAGTAATAAATGCAATAGCGTTGCTATGCAGTAATGCAATAACATAGCCTATTTAAACGGGGAAATTTTGCGGGAGAAATAAACATAATGGGGAGTTCGTTTAATTACGAGTTTAATACCCTTCCCGGTATTTACAGGATTCTAATTTTCATTTAATGACCTGACCCATTTGCGAAATTGTTTTGTCTTGTTCCACTGTGAGAATTCGCCTTCCGACTCAATTATGCGGAAAACCTGGAGAGCAATTTAGCGATCGAAATAGTTGTTAAAGAAATGGCCCTGCCAGGATGGCTGAGTATTGGGCTGTGAAAAATGCTAAAGTAATATTCCTTAAACGAAAATCCGCGAATTCTTTGTTTAAAGAAAAGTGCAGCCATTGTCATTCTGAGCGAAAGCGTTGCTAATTAGAGGTATCGTAGGCAAAGTACAGTACTAAAAGATTTTTTTTTAACTTTTAATTTGATCAACAGACTTAAAATGAGGTCTGTCTTTGTTAGATTATGGGAATTGGAATTCTCGAACCAAATATAATCAAATAAAAAAACATAGTCAACTAGTAATGATCTGGTGACCTACTTGCATTTGAAAAAGAAAAAAGTCTGAAGTATATTTAACTACTCACTATTGAGAATATTGAAATACTGTTCGTCCACAGATTCTGAGACGATTCCATCTTATATAAAGGGGGTGAGACGCCAGACGATGAGTGCATTTCCGACATCCCCCTTAACCTAGAATTTCCTCCTTTAGATACCTTTTAGTTCAATTTTTTTTTACCTGTATGTGAGTGTTGTGCTATTTCTAACAGCATTTTATTTTAGCACTAAATTTCGTACTGATATGGCTAGTTCAAGAGGTAAAAAGGCTTTCAGGAGTCGTAAGAAGAAAATTTTATGTAATATTATTAAATATTGTGACCAAGAAGCACAAAACGGAGAATTATTCATTCCTGTCTCACATTGCATTACTACCTTCTTCCTTCTGTATTGCTAATTATCTGCAATGTTTACGTCTCTTAAAACCGTGAATCTTCATTGTTAAATGTAAGCATCCCCTCCTTTTATCTTACCTTTCTCCCCTATTTTGACGAATTAAACCATTCCTAATGCATGTTAAAAAGTGCGGTGGGTTTTACAATCCGTTGTTGAACAGTATTAGTGATACAAATTTATTTAAATACACATTTATATTACATACATATACAAACGAAGAACAATACTAACACTATTTAATACAATTCTAATGTTTCATAAAAAGGGATAGCATTTATTGCTTCTTATCTTTATGTCCATAGTATGAACGATATTATATATATATATATATATATATTGAATTGTCTGAGTAGAAATGTAATGTGCAAAAATAGTATTAACAAATTCGCACTGAATATTTGTTTGTGGCATGTCCTATGAACAAAAACGAAATATTTTTGAATATTCAGACCAATTCATTCGTGGTACTTTTACCTCTTGTTTTCTCTGTGTTTTTAGCAAATTCCCCAACAGCTCACTTTCACCAACTTATCTTGAAAATAGATTCTATATATTCATTTCTTAAGGATTATAAAGGATTAATATAATAGCATTATTTTTCCTGGGCGCTGCAAAGAAAAATCTAGTTGTCGTTGTGGTGAGAACTTCAAAAACCATGTGACATCCACAGTGCAAGAGTAATTACTTTTGTCTAGTGGCTATGTTTGGGGTGAAAGTTTCATAAGCCTGATAACATCCATCGGACACGAGTGTCACTTTTGACTAATGCTATGTTATTCGGCTACAAACCCTAAAGTTGCGAGTTTGGTCCTCAGTCCTAACCTACACATTTTCCACTATGGTGACTCGAGGCCTTGAATAAACAACCTTCGTACAGCTGTTGTGGCGCTCTCTACCGGCAGCAAAAGTCGGCAGGCGCATTAGAAACAACAGCCAATATCACCATCATCAGCGCCAACACACTCAAACAGGCTCTAGCATCGTTCGTCTCACCACCGATTCACTGGTGGGAGAGTATTTGGGTGAAAGCTTCTTATGTCACATAACATCCTCCGTACACGAGTAATCACTTTTGTCTAGTGGCTATGTTACTAAGCTACAAATCCGAACGTTGCGAGTTCGGTCCTATCGCTCCTCAACTATCATTCATCTAGACCATTAAAATCAGAATAAAGGTATAACACTTAAGATTTAAAAAAAATAACGAAATGTTAATCAGTTATAACCATGAATAGTCTTTATTATTTCAATACATTTGTCGTCTCATAATTTTATCGCAATCTCCGTTCTTAATTAGCTACAATTTGTCAGGGCAGTTCATAAGTTTGTTTCCGCAATGGGCTATAAAAATTGCCTTAAACACTTAAATATCAACTCGATTAGTATATATGCATATGTGAAGATTTCTGATACAAAATTCGTGAATTTTTTTTCTTTGTTCTTTTCCCCCCTCTTATTTACTTTTTCGTAAGTGAAGCAATGAAAGTAATATAATTGTCAAATACGTGATTTCGACATTTTTATTAACCTAGTTATATTAGACTTATTTGGATTTGAAAATGCACTCTGGGACAACGGACATTTATCGCTGGTAGAAAATAACGCAAAGAACTGTTGTACATAGAAGTTTGAGTCAAATCTATCAGATAATACATTCCATCTATCAACGCATTTTTTAACATGAGATTCCGTTGAAATAAATCCTAGAAAAATAAAAGCTGGTGTATAGTATTATCATCAAAACTATTGATCCGTATCAATTTTGAACTTCATAAATTAGTGGGAAAATAGACTATCTTAAAATGCCCTATCTATTTTCTTCACTCTACAACGAAACTAAACACAATAAAGATCAAAATGTAATCTGCTATGCATATTTCAATGTATCATGTCAGAACATAATTTCTTTTGTGCTCGTGCATGTTTAATTATGTTTTTATTCATTTTAATTGTTTCATTGATTTAGTCACTTTAGTATCGCAAACAATCCAAAAAATTGTCTCGCAATTAATGCTTAAAAAATACCCCATTTCCCATTTATTTCTTTTCATATAATCACGGGCTCAAAATGACATTTTTCTAGGTTTTATTGGCTGTAGTCCTTAACTTATTTTTTTCAATCTGAGCTTTTCTAAATGCAATGGCAACGCGTTATTAAAAGCTGATTCTTTGAGATGCTCGTGCAGATAATAAAATTTCATTTTTCGCCTACGGATTTTTGTTGACGTCACAAACCTCACTCCCAAAACAACATCATGTTCTGACATGATTTAAAAAAAACCATAAATGCTAACTTTTTTTCGCCTTCTTTTGTTTTTCCATATTCCACTACCGTAAGTTTTGGATTTTATCATTGCTGTTCCCTTCCCCACCTCCTTTCAGGTCAGCGCCGAAGTACTTTAGAGCCCCTTGCAGAATTTCCAAAGCTTTGCTCCACTCCTACAAGCTACTTTTTTGTTGTTGTTTTTAATTTTTCAACTCCTTGAAATCCTCTTGATAAACTACTTTCCAGTAATTTTCGTACAGATTGGCAAATTTCATAAATTGATGAATTTGCCAATCTATACGAAATCTATACGTTTAACAAAAATAATATATTTTTCAAACACAATAGATTATTTAATAATTAATAAACGTAATAATTCTTTACATAAGTTGGTGAAAAATATTGTGTACAGGAAATTATACTTGTCGCTGCCGTAACTAAAATACAAACTGTCAGCATTTTCTAGAAGAGTTTTGATTGATTCATAATTTTTAATTAGTCACTGAAAGATTATTCTTTTTATTTGCATAAAAGATCATACTAATTTAATTTTTAAACTTTATCAATATTCACTTTAATGCCTTCTCCTTCAACTTACGCCATTCTAGCCAATCCCCATCTCTTTTCTTCTCTGCAGCATTCTGAACAAAATATACCAAATACAATCATCATGCATCTTGAAAATATTTTTAATTCGTTTGTAAGCATCCCTTATATGTATACAAATCAAGTTTCAAAATAACATTAAAGTCGTAACAGAATTAAATAAAATACAAACTTGTAAATAAATTTCATTCATTTTTATAAAAATAGTGAATAAAATGAATTAGAAAAAGAAGACTGGAAACATCGTCGAAAAGTTTGTGTTTCTTTGAAATTGGGAAGCAAGGGCCGAGTCAAGCGCCGCCAAAATGTCGCGCGAAAAAAAAACCCCATTCGTAAAATTGAAATGGAACCAAGCTTTAATACAGTTGTCAAATATTTGTCTCGTGGAGGAGATTCCAGGCGCCGATATTCTTTACGCCGCCGATTCGTGAAAAGTTGGCCTTCAAAAGGATCGAAACGTTCACGGTGTGCAACCTCTCAAAGCACAAGTCGAAGCACGATCGTTCATCATTTTTCTTATTCAGAAATGAATAAAAATGAAAAATACTTCTAAGTTTTAGATTTTATGCTAATCGTTTTTTAAAAGGTATAGAGATATGCGGCATATTTAAAAAGTTGTCCGATGAAATTTATTAAAAAGAGAAAAATCATTTGAATTATATAAATAAAATCTTTATACCGGGTGGCCAGAAATAAAACACCCCTACTCTGACCTCCCTGGATATCGAACTACTCAGTGTAAAGGCTTGAAAATTTGTGGACATACTATTCAAAAAGTGGGGAAACGGATTTCACGAAAAAAAAATTTAGTTCCAGAAATCACCGATAGGTGGCGCTGTACCACTGGACGTATGCTGAAAAGACACAAAAACACGTTTTAAACACATTTTATTTGAAAGTACCAAGCATACATGAAACAAGGACGTTATCGATGCAGGGAATGCTGCTCAATATGGTTCCCTTCCTGAAGATGTAAAATGTGAAGTCTGTGGACAGCTTGTTCAACTGCGGATTGTAACTGGTCATCTGAGATGCTTCTCACATGCAGACTGATACTCTCTTTCAAATCTGCCAAGGTTATCAGACGTTCTCGATAAACAAGGTTTTGGAACAAGTTGTCGGAAACGCGCGACTGATTATTCTGTCAGTGGTGAAATGTTGGCGAAGAAACTGTTGCACAGGGAGTCCAATGTGTGGAGGTGCTCCATCTTGCATAAAAGTAATGGTGTCAAGGCGCTGCTGCAAATGGGGTACAACAAATGTTTCGAGCATCCTTTTGTACCTGTTGGCCGTCACGGTACATGTCTCAAGGCCATTGGAAGTAACCTCTTCGAAAAAGAACGGTCCAAGGATGAATGTGGCTGTGAATCCACACCAGACTGTAACTTTCGGTGAGTGGAGTGGAATCTCTTGGAAGGTACGGGGGTTTGTCGTGTCCCATATGCGACAGTTATGGGTGTTCACTGTTCCACTGAGGTGGAAATGGGCCTCATCGCTCCACAGAATCTGCCACGGCCACGATGCATCCACTTCAACTCTAGCAAGAAATGTCAATGCAAAGGTCAGTCGCATCTCCCTGTCTGTGGCCAGCAATTGTTGATTAGGGCGGATTTTGTACGGGAAACAATGCACCATTTTTCTGGGTACGTTCCACACTGTGCTATAGGGAACACCCAAGTGTCGTGACACTGCACGTGCACTACTGCAGCCTAAAACATTATTCATTGACTGTTCAACAATACCGGTGGCAACATCTTCAACGACATCTGAACGAACCGGTTTGCGTCCTCGACCAGGCTGAACTCCAAGATGTCCAGTTTCCTCGAATCGAGCGATCATTCTCCTGAGAGCTTGTGGAAGCAATGGTCCCTTACGCAAATCCTTAAGTCGGCGAAACTCTCGAAGTGCTGCTGGAGCATTTCCTTTATTCTCGTAAAACAACTTCACAAGCAAAGCGCGTTCTGGCAGCGTGACAGCCATCACTAATAAGAATGACATTCCCCACCTTTTAACATGGCTTCTAACCATGCTTTATGCAAATTTTTCTGGTTACAGTATGAAATTGCAGTTACAACGGGAGTTCTAGCTTCTTTACTATTTTTATTTTCCATAAGGGGCAGAAAAATTAAAAAGGAAGCATGGAAGCATTCCATTCCGCATAAACATTTTAATTTTTATTATTATTTGTGTCTTTTGATCATAGTTCCAGTTGTGCAGCGCCACCTATCGGTGATTTCAGGAACTAATTTTTTTTTCGTGAAATCCGTTTCCCCATATTTTGAATAGTATGTGTACAAAATTTTGAGCCTTTACACTGAGTAGTTCGATATCCATGGAGGTCAGAGTAGGGGTGTTTTATTTCTGGCCACCTTGTATATATAATTCTGTGCATATAAATGTGACTGAATGTCTCCTAAACAGCTGGACCGATTTTAATAACTTTTTATGTGTGCTCAAGTAGATTCGAAAATGGTTTAGATTCACAAAATTTTTAATTAGAATTTTAATTAATGAAAAATTAAGCGAAATTTATATTTTTAGGATTTTTATACCAAATTAAAGTTTTAGAAAACTATCTTTCTAATAATATCCATTCGTTCCCTTACAATTCAAATTTTTATTTATAATGAATTTGTAAGCCTTTTAACCACATTTTTCAACAACTTATTCTATGCAAAATAGCAATTTAATCCGCTCGAACATGGCAAAAGATTATCTTTTATCAGAGCGTTGCCATCACGTTGACAAAAACTCTGAGGAAAAAATAAGTTAATGATTACTGCAAATTAAATCCAGAAAAGTGAAATTTTCAGCAATTAATTCTATGAAATGAAATAAATGAATATAATATTTTCTAAAAAAATAATTATTAATTTAATAAATCAACTTTCTGAAGGCAATCATGGTTTAATTCGTGCAGAGTATACATTCAAATCCGAACCCAACAGCCAATTTGTAAATCTATAGTAATATGCATAAATACTGTTTAGTATTACAATTAAAATTTTCTAAATGAAATAAGTAAGCTATATTTTATTTAATTTGGGTCAATAAATGACTAAAGAATTACGAATTTTTTAATACTCTGCTTTGTGAGTCTTATTTAATAAAATATTCTTGATGCACTAATATTTTAAATAGGAAAAGCTGCACTTCCATGAACTAAACCAATCATTAAAATTGGCTAATATATGAAAATTTGAATTTTATTGTTCTATAAAAACGTACTATATTAGACCTTTTTCTCCACCATTTAAGTTAAATTTAAATTCTGGAACAATTAGTGCCAAGAATTTTCCCTAACATAAATAAATGAAGTGTTTGGGCTCTACAGACCATAATACAAACAAAAATACTTGGCATATATATATATTGGTGGGTGAAAATGTATACGTTGTAGAGATTTTTTGAAAATTTCCATTAATTAAAAATCAAATTAAATTTTGGCATTTTTACGTGATGAAATCCGGAAATATATCAGCGAAAATCTAATTTTTAAATTATTTTAAAGTTCAAGAAAATTTTCAATTAAATCAATTCTTTGATAATGAAGTAAGTAATTATGTGTTATGTAAATTGAGTCAATAAATACTGTGTAATTACGAATTTAAAATTTTTACATTTATCCTTTGTCTAAATGTAATGCCCTTAATATAATTAATGAGTTTGCAAGGGAAGTGAATAATAACTCAATAATTATTGTTGTAAAATGTTTTTTAATTTGTTGAAATTAGAAGAAAAATCTATGTGAAAATAAAATTGGTGCAATTGTAAAACTTATAGTCTTCAATTTTAAACGAGTATAAAAAATAGTTTCTGTTAAAAAAAGAAAAAAAAATATATTGAAATTATTAAGAATGGGAACTGAAATTTTGATTAATATTTAATTAAATATACAATAATTTTATTATTTTTTTTTGTAGTAAGAATAGACTGTCCAAGAAATAATCACATGCCACATTTGGTATTGTATATCGAACAGCCTGCTTCAAAGAGAATAATGGACATTTTTTTCTCATTTCAGTTCCAATTTTTAGATAGTATGCTAGCCTATAAAACATCGTGTTAAAAATATCCAATGAAATATTAACTGAAAAGCTTAAAATTTATATTGGTAGGAATAAGATATTTTTTATTCTTGCAGTGTAATTAACAATATCTATAGAAGTAAAATTAAAATGTTGCCATATATAAACTTTAACAGTGAGTATATTACAAAATTTCATTCCATATAAAATATTCTTTCCCTCCACATATAGTTTTAATAGTCCTTTTAGTTGAATTAAACTTTATAAAATAGTAATTGAACTAGTTTAAAAATTAAAAAGTTATTATTTCATTAACATTATTTTTTATTTTTTACGTTGGATTTAATTTATAAACACTGGAGTTTTAACTTTGTCAAATAGAAAGTTACTGCAATTTCCTAAAGTTACGGCTCGATTTTTTGTAATTATTTATATTATTTTAAGTAAACAAAACCATGTTAGCATAGGAATAGTATCTACTTTAAGAATTGAAAGATAAAAGGTTTAAGCCCTGTTACCACCAAAGAACCACCATATACTTCAATCTGGTTCAATTTAGATCTGCATTATTCCAATATTCTTTAAGAGTATGCTGTAGATGTATGGAGTATCAACTGTCTTCTCAAATTCACTTTTATTCCTGATTTTTCAAGAATTATAGTTGAATATTTTAAAAAATCATCCCCCCCCCCCAAATATGCTTTAGAAATCTTTTATTTGCTATGATGCGATTTATTAATTCATCAAAGTACAGATCAGGTAAAGTGGCTTTCTCATCCATGAATAAGGTAAAATCCAAGGGATTTAAATAAGGTTATCCAAGTTCAGGATAGACTTGCCCTTGAAAAATATTTTTTCATGCATGATAAATACAATTCTTTATGCAATTTATTTATTTTTGATATTCCTTTTTATGACCATAAACTTACTTCTGCATTGTGTTAAATTTAAAGTAGTTTAAAATGTATTTGTATTTATTTTCTCAATATTTCAGAAATTTAGTTTTTCTCATTTCATGGCATGAATGTGATATTCAATTTTATCAATAATTATTTTTACATTTAATGAAAATAAAATAAAGTAATATATTAGCTTTTTTTTTTAAAGTTACAAATGTATTATATGTTTGGGAAAAAAGGGAAAATGAGTCATACAAAAACTGGCAGTGTTTATTATTTAATTTCTTATATATTATACAACAGACGGCAGCATATAAGAAATAAATATTTTGACAGGGAAGAGGTAATCATTTTATAAAAAAATAAATACAAAGCACTAATAAGAAAGGCATAAATATTTTTGGCACAAGTTAGATTTTTGCTTTTCCTTTCCAATTTACAAATTCATTAACTAAATATGAGATTTTCTGTAGGCAAAGTGTATAAAAACATCACAAACATAAAAAAAATCATTAAGTAGATATGCAGAGGGATCAAAATAGATGCAGATCTTTTATTTTAGCAGCTTGAGCAATCTGAGATTTTTAAAATGCTAAAATCGAGAGTTTAAGTAGTTCAAGGCACTATAGCACCAACATCAGCGACTGTTATGGCCCACATATGGAAGTCACAAGTGTAATGGCATAATTCAGTTTCTAGACATAGATGATACATGATATCAAGCAGTTCTGCCTCCTAAGTTCAAAACAGGAGTATGTCTTTTTGTGCACACTTGGCACCTAGATACTTTTCTGCGCAAGTCCCCAGCTTTCAATGTTTCTGGACGTGGTACACCAAAAGAATCTGGCCTGTCCAAAGTAGCGAGCCAGAAACTCTGTGCTGTAGTGAAGTAGTTGCAGCGGCCATGGCCTTGACACTCAATGAATGGTAAAGGTCTGAAGTCTTCAAGGCAAGATCCTGGAGATGCAAGAGGTTGTCCAATACCTTCTGCTCCAGAATCAGTGTTCTAAAAAAAAGTGTTGTGCTTACGTTTAAAGAAAACAAGCTAATATTTTCACCAGAGGTAATATGAAATTTTGCTTATAGAGCCTTCAAAATCTTAATTTATCCATTACATAAAAATTTCCAAAATGCAAAAGTAATGCCTCAGCTATAATTTTTGTAGCATTTTTAATAAAATTGCCTCAGATAAAATTATTTCTATATAAAAAATTATTTCTATACTTCTATATATCATTTAACAAAACATTAAATATTGCTATATTCAAATAATTAATAACATATTAGGGTGTGTGTGTTTTCATTATATTGACAGTTTTTTAAAGACAGAAAATTACCATTAAGAAGCTGTAACCGATCCACAAGCCATCCCATCCATCTGGACATTCTGGAATATCCATTGTCTGACTGTGTACAGCAATAACCTGTTTCATAAAAAAATCATAGTAGTTAAAATGACAGAAATTTATTAAATCATTTGAAGACATATTGATCTTATGCAACAGCTATTGATTTTCATTTCAGTATTACATTTAAAATTAATATAGGAAGAATATTTTTTTAAATCTAACTAGGCAAAAAATTAAATATGTTTCACTTGAGTAGTTGAAAGTTATTTATAAAGAAACTAATTGAGATAAAAAGAGCTTAATGATACATATGAAAACTTGACAATATTATGTACAAAAAAATGCTAAATGGGGAAATTATATTAACCACAAAATAAATAGAATTATAGTATAAATGAATCGGTTCAAAATAAATGTGAAGAATTCCAAAAAATTTCAATTTTAAACTGAGACATTATCTGATTTTTTTTTCAAAAGCATATTATTTTTGAATTAATTGTACTAAATGAAAACTCCCTTCTGTTATAATTCATTCATAGTAATACTATCAATAATATTTAATCCAGATTGATTTATAATTTTAATTATTAAAAGATCATTCAACAAAGTTGTATATTAATTTATTAACAAGAAAAAGTTTAAATATTTTGTATCATATAAGATAAAGTTAATATTAAAGTTACTGTTTATCTGCAAGAAAGAAAGAATACAATAAAATTATAAATTTATACAATAAATATATTTTACATAAATTATAATTGTATTTATTACAAATTATAAGTACAATAAATTTCTTTTACAAAGAAATGGCATTACCTCCCCCCTGATTATTACTTTTCATTCATTACATGACTAACCTGAGTTGGTGTTTCACAAACAGCACATCGGCTGATATATTTACGAATGTCTTGTCCGACAATGGGTGTCATCATCATGGTCATAGGTTCAGGAGTACTCAGCCAGTAACTGAAGTCATTTCTGGAGGCCAAATTGCACACATTATTAAGATTACAGAACATGAATGGCATTGTACTGAAGCGTTTGAGACAGCTACCAGGTGTTCCTGTGAAATAATTTTTGTTCTTAATAAACATTCAAAATTGCTACAGTAAAAAAGATTTCCAATTAAATTGTTTTCATATTCAATTTGATTCTGTTTTAAGATGTATACCAATTAAATAAGTCTTATAATGAAATGGAATAAATGAATATATGGTATATTAGAGAAAATAAACATATCAAAAAAGACGTTATATGTAGTATCAGTCAAAATACATCTGTGCAATAATAAAACATGGTTAAGAGAATTTTGTTTTATAAAAAAATGAAAACATTTCCAAAAATATGTTTCTTCCATTAAATTTTTTAAAAAATAAATCAAACATTTTTGTATCAATTTCTTTGATCTCCTAGCTGGATTATAAATATTTTATAAGAAATAAGTTTTTATTTCAATTCATATAAAAATCTATAAGGCATCTAATAAATTTTGAAAAATTAAAACAACTTTTTTTCTGTAGAATTCGTTCTGTTTCTTTTAAAGAGGCATTATAGCTTCCATCGTTAAAAAATCTATTATAATAGATGAGTTAAATTCATCATTGTAAACTAAAAGTTCAATTATTATATTTAACACAATTAACTAAGAAGAAATATAAATAAGTGTCAAAGATTATATTTATGCATGTTCTATGCATCTTCCAAAACAAATTAGCCAAATTTTACATACTCATTATGCATGGCATGTAAAAGAATTTGTACTTTGAAAAGTTGAAAGTAAATAGAACATTCAATCAAATAGAAATTAATAACAATAATATATTTTGTATGTTGAACTACTTTTTTATTATTTTAATGCATTTTTTACAGTGCTATTTATTGGTCTTAAGCTTCTTTTTAAACATAATTAACACTCAAAAGAAGACAACCTTTCTTATATATATCAGCAATTGTGAATGAAATTTGGAGTAATAAATAGTCTGTCAGTGTTTTTTTAAAAACTGTAATTCAATTAATACTCTAATTTCAATAAAAAGCAAATGATAAGGATTTCAGACAGTAAAAGGATATATTA
>JAOUZG010039494.1:740550-791692 GCA_026289955.1 Argiope argentata
TATATATATATATATATATATATATATATATATATATAAATTTCTAATTTATCATTCCAGAGGCTAAATCATAATTTAATATAAAAAATAATTCACTAGTCTATTTCATTAGCTACATAATTTTAGGATTCAAAACTTAATGAACATATATTTAATAAGTATCCAACCTAAATCTTGACCATGTGCTCTTTCATTGCCTTGTAGGTATAACAAAGAATACCCTGTCCACATGGGAGGAGCATTGAAAGGACATTTGGGTATTTCGGTAGTCTGACTGTGCCTAGTGAAGAAATAGCCTCGAGATGCTGATGGTTTTCCAGGTAAGCCTGGGATTCCTGCCTCGCCAGGGGATCCTGGTACACCTGCAAGTCCTTCAAGGCCTGTATAGAAATTAATAATTATTCATTATAAAATGAAGAATTTTTATTTTGATTTTTAATTTCCTGTTTAATAATCTTACTGATAAATTGTTAAAGTCAATTACAAGTCAATAAAAATTAAACTATGGATAGGATAAGTGATATTACAATATAAATCTAAGGGAAACACCATTTTAAATTATAATGATAAAATGCATTTCAGAGTATTGTTCTTTTTAGCAAAAAAACTATTTTCATAAGTATTATTTGAAATAAATTGATTTATTACTTGAAAAAATGAACCAACAATATTAGAGTCCTTTAAATAATTCAATAAAGCATTAGGATATCTAAGACATTATATATTCTAAACATATGCTTTCTCTTTCATAATATATGCTAAAAAAAATCTGAATAGTGCATTTTGTCATTTTTTGACAGCACGCTACCAATATTAAACCTAGCCAGACTTTCTGAAAATATGTAAAGATTCTGAATGAACTGTTGTTAAATGACAATTAACAAATCTAGCTTGATTTAGTATTCACATAAATGTTTTTTATGTATATAGATTATCTTATTTCCTAAACATATCTTTAAGTCATCCATTAAACTAAAATATATTTAAAATTCATGCAAATTTTAATTTTGAAATTTATTAGCATAATATCATTTAAAATTATATGCAGCCATTAGACATTTTAGTATATTTGATATAAAGTAATAATACATAATATACATGAGAAATCATATAGAATATGAATGAAAATCAACACTTCAAAAATGTAACAATAATAATTTAAAAAATCAAATTAAATTAACCATTATTAATATTGCTTAATCCCATTATTTTAATACATGTTTTGAGAAAAGATAGTAATAAATATAATTTTTTTTAAACACTATCTGGATTTCTGCATGATTAAACAATAAATTCCGGGAACTGCAAAATTAAGATAAAATAATTGTTTTTGCTTTGATTTCAACAGAAAAATAATTTATTCATATATTCTAAATAGAATATTTAAGCCAATAATACAAAAAAGTAAAGTCATTTTTTTACTAATCAACATATCAAAATTATTATTAAAATATATAATACAAACTAAAAATTTATTTTACCATTGAATCCTGGTTCTCCAGCCATGCCTTTGTTTCCTGGAAATCCTGGTAAACCATCAAATCCAGGTAAGCCAGGAGTTCCAGATATCCCTGGCAGTCCATCAATACCAGGATCGCCCATAGGTCCTCTTTCACCAGGTAAGCCTGGCAATCCAGGAGGCCCAGGATCTCCTCTTTCGCCAAATACTCTTGTTATTTCACCAATTTCAAATGCATCACCTTGTATACCTTTGGGTCCTGTTGATTGAAGGAGAAGGAGAATTATAAAACCGCACTAAAAATACTCTATTTGATTATCTTTATCCGATGTTATTTCAACATACATAAAGTAATGGGTAAAGATAAGAAAATCAAGAATCAAATCTCAAAATGATAATTTTGAGATACATAGCAGTTTTTCACAATAATGCTTTGTTAAAAACAATGCATTATAAAAACTGGTTCAATTTTGAAAAGAAAATCCTTAATAAAGTAGTGTTTTTAACATAAAGTAAATTTCACAAAATGAAAGTTGATTCCAAATTATAGAAAAATCGATTCAATCATTACATTTATTCAATTTAATTTGGTAAAATAGCTCATTTTTATGGCAATACTAAGGATCAACAAATACAGATTTTATATAAGTAAATTACCAAAGTAAAATTGCTAGAGTATTATTTTAATTCTATACAATGCCATATTTTATTCCTTAATTAATTATTTGAAAAAAATATATGTATCATTATTCATTTGAAGTAACTTCAATAGCTATTCAACTATGGTTCCCAAACTTATTTATGCAAGTAATACTCAAATTTTTCAACTGATGATCTATAATTTATTCACACACATTTATTACATAATATATTTGAAATACATAAACTCCTCAAGTGTCCATGGAACTCTTAAACAAATTAAAGGAGTTAACTACTCTTAAGTTAAAGAATAAATTATTTATTTCATTAAAATTTAAGAAAAAAATATGTAAACAATTAGAATAAAAAGCGTTTTGCTAATTGTCAGAATAAATTATTTTATGTATCTAGTTGCAGACAAATTTAGGTGTAGAATAAAATCCTTAATGATATTCTTATCTCTAATAATAATAATAATAATAATAATAGAGAATTTTAAGTTTAGAACCTTTAAAACTAGAATATAAACTTTGGAAGATATTGTAGGACACTTATGTTCATTAAAAATGAAAAGAAAAATTGTTAAAATAAGTGTTTGTAAAATCCCACTTTCAAGTGATTTTTTTAAACATATTAAAATCAGAATAGATATTTAACACAATATATTGAGATATCATTTGTCTATAATAATTATTATAACCTTTTTTTTTAAATACTGGTGATTTTCAAAAATATAATTAATTTAAAGAGGTTTCAGAAATATTTTGGTCCACTCCTTCAACCCTTTTTTAATTGGCTTATATAGATAGGAAGAATGAATATGAATAGAAAAACACATAACAGAAGTGTTAAAAAAAACATCTTAAAGGAGATTTATATACAAGTTGCAAAGCACTAAGTTTCAATGTCTGTTTTAAGAAATTTATTTTTAAACTAATTTAAATATTCGTTTAGGGACCAGAGAACTACAGCTGATGATCTAGTTTCTGGTTTAAGAATTTTATCAGCATTAAAAATAAATTTTAAGGTAGCATATAACAAAGTAATAAATACACACCTGTAAATCCTTGTGGCCCCTTTCGTCCAGGAATACCAGGAAGTCCATCAGTACCACGTTCACCTTTAAGCCCTGGAAAACCTGGCAGGCCTTCTATTCCTCTTTCTCCTTTAGGACCATCTCTTCCAGGTTGTCCTTCTAATCCCTGCATCAAGTTAATCAGACCATTATTTAAAAAAAATTATTATTACTATTATTGTTTTAAAAAGTTATGTAACTAGAGGTTATAATTTAAAGATTGTAACAAATAAGAAATTATATAAATGTTTTTGCATTTCACATTTTAACTTCTGAACTGTTATGGTACAGTTTACCAAAAGGACAGTATGTCCAAAAAAAGACAATAAGCTGCACATTTTTCCAAAATTAACTATCACATAGTAACAATTTATGTTAGTCGAAGGAGCAAGATCTAAAACATAAATATTCCAAATTTTATACTTTTCTGTCACATAGTTGTTAAGATGTGTTGTACTAAACATAAAAAATTTCAAAACATTTGGATTTTTTTAGTTGGAGAGCAGTATCTCAACTTTATCAAATGATTCTCAAGAATGGGGGAAAATATGCAGCCAAAATAAGACAGAATACAAAGCATGTCTTTAAATTCTATTTAAATTATAATGTATTTATTTCTTTTAACAAATGAAGCTAAGGTGAAGATTAGAAGAAAAAAATGATGCATGTAACACATACAACTCCATTTGTGTCTCCATTGAGATTTAGTTAGGACAAATGAGATCCAATTATAAAAGTAGAAACTATTTGCGAGATTTTTAATAAAAAAGCACAGATAAAAAATGCAACATTACAAATTTACATAGTATTAAATGCATGAATATATAAAACACTATAGAATAAAATACAGAAACATTTTCTTGAAGTGGATGATGTAGTATTTTTAGACTTTTACAAAATACCTTAAAAAATGAAACAAAAGCTTTAAAATATTTTAGTAAATTAATGTTTCTTTTTAATACTTTTTTTAAAAAATAAGGTAATAAGCATAAAAAGAATCTTACTAATGAGTGAATGTATTGTTCGGTAGAAATTTGAGCTTGGGTTTACATTATGCAGTTTATATTTCACCTATAAAGGATTCTTTGTATAAATAACTATTTTTTTTCAGCAGCTACAAAAACTGTTAAATTTAATCGCTAAACTTATCCACAATTTTCGGATACATTAACAAATATAAAAAGATATTTATTTGTAATTAAATGCAAAAATAAAAGTAATTATTTTGAATTTTTATTTAGTTATGTTTTATACTTCTAATGATGATTTTTTTCCCCCTAAATCTTTTTTCTAGCAAAGATACTATATTATGAACTGATGATACACCGCTAAAAAGAATTATTATATACGACTGAAATGAAAACATGAATGAAGCAAAATATTAAAAATGACCTGTCATGTATGTTTGCAAATATTGAATCAGTACTTAATTTTTTTTCCTTTTAAAATTTATGGATTTCTTATTATTTAAAGAGCAAAACATTGAGTTTTACTATAGGAAAATTTCAATATACCAATCTAATTAGATCTTCATGAGAATGCAGTTTGAATATTTTTAAAGATGACATACATCCAAATTACTAGGCAAACTTTCTTTAAATTTAGCTTTTATAAGTTATGACCAAATATAAGTGTTCGGATACATTTTTACAGACTTTGCCAATTCAGATAGAGCAATACTTACATTGCTAATATGTTTAATGCAAGGTAAGAAGTATGTATCAAAATTATATGTTGTCATTTTTCCCCTATGAATTCATTCCCTACATACAAAGATATCAAGTATAAAGAGATACTTTATTTTCTTATTTTTGTTAATGTAAAATTTCCTCAATAAATTATTGTTAATTAAAATTGGTAAGATTTTGGGTTTAAATTAAGCTTTGATATTTGATATAATTATGGTAAAATTATCAAAAGTGGAAGTCATTACTTTTTAATTTATTCCTTTTAGCAGATTATCCCCAATAATCTGTCATAAATTTTAATATAGTCTTGGTGGTAAAAATAAAAAGTAATTTAATGATACTAGAAGTGACAAGTAGTATATATAATCAAAATTTGAATTAGTTAGAGACATAATAGTAAGAAAAAGCAATTTATATAAATATATAAAGCATTTAAATTATTTGTTGGGAGCAGATGGTAGGGTCGTGGCTGAAATCCTGGCAGAAGATAGGTTGAATTTTTAAGTTCGTTTTACTTCATCCTAGGAAGCAGGCATTATGTACAAGCAAAAGCAATGAACACAACACAAAACTGATTGACAAAAAAGCTAACTGTAAAAAGAGGCAGTAAATCACTATCCCTGGTCTTAAAAACCAAAATTTTGATAGAGAAAATATTTTTTCACAGTGCTTATATAATCAGATTTTGATGGGGATTTCCATAATACATGCCTAACAGGCAAGGAAGACACAGGAATCTTTTTAAAGGAATGTGATTGGCAGAACAATTTTCATCCCTCTGAGAGTGAGAATCGGTGGCTTTTAGCTGATTCAGCAATTTTACACAGCTTCTATTGAATTAATTGGCTAGAACAAGTAGAATGGATCAAGAAATAAGAGAATATTTTGGATGAAATTAATACGGCTAAATTATCATATCATATCTAAAATATATATATTCTAAATATATATATATTCATATCAGCAGTTAATTCACTTAATAGGACACTACAGCTTAGCAAATTAATCATTAAGCTCACTTAGTTTATATTATTATTGCATAAAAGTATTTTGTATAGCATAAAATATATTTTATAACATGCAATAATGCTTGAATTGTCAAAGAAAACGTTGAGTTTTGATAATACATACATGCATTGCATTATAAGATAAAAATAGCTGTTCAAAAATACCCAAATCTTTCAACGAGATCATTGTTTTAAAAATATCTTACAGGTAATCCACTTGGACCAGGTTCTCCAGGCCTAGATAATCCTGGTAATCCTCTATCTCCTTGTAAACCAGGAAGTCCCGGAAGACCATCATCACCTCTTATTCCAGGCAAACCAGCTAGACCAGGGATTCCTGTACAGATAAGATAAAAAAAAATATTAGATACTCTACATTTTTAATATTCATGCTATTTATGAAAACACGAAAATGCTATTTTAATTTAATAACTTATAAATTATAAATGTGAAGGTTGTGTAATTATAAAAAATTGAATGAAATATAATGATAACAAAGTACAGTAATTTAATACAAAAAAAACATATCTAAAAAAATTATGTATATAATTTTAAATGTCTGATGGATTAAATCTTTTAAAAATATCATCCATTCATGATCACTTTGTAATATTCCAACAGATGACTAAATTCCTGCCATTCCAATTTTAATTCATCTATTTAGACTGGTTATCCATGTTAAATTCACTCCAATTACTTAAATGAATGACTTTCTAGAATACACCAAACTTTTTCACTCTTTCACAGACCCCAATCTCTCCCTCCCTGTCTATATTTAATGATTGATAATTCCATATAACACAATGAAATGGACTAATAAATATTAGAATGGGTTGAAAATTTAACTCTTTATTAAATCCTTTCTGACAAGTTTTTCACACAGATTATCGATTTTGATGTATCACAACTCTAATGACCAGAACTATTTCTTAATATTTAGCTAAAAATGAATGGACTGCCAAGAATTAAAATTGTTTCAAATTTGTATAAACCAAAAACTAAAACTAGTAAAAACATCAATACATGGATGGATTATTTAAGTATAATTAATACTTTTTCCTTGCAATTCAAAATAGTATAATACTATTATACTAAAAACTATTATTCGAATTTTACAGAATAATAGAATTAATAGCAGTTTTCTTTGTAAAATGCAGTTATAAAAATTAAATTAATGAATTTAAGGATATTAAGAATCAAAATTATATTTTATTCTCAAATACTACAATACATTCAACTTTAAAATTGTGAATAACTTTCTTGCTTTTTATAAAAAGCTAATAAAATTTAAACACATATTGAATTTCTTACCAGGTGGTCCAATAGGACCAGGTGAACCTCTTTCACCCTTTATTCCAGGTGTCCCAAAACCTGGAAAACCTTTGGCCCCTTCTAATCCAGGTAATCCAGGGGTTCCAGCTTCTCCTTTTCTCCCAGCTATTCCAGGATATCCGGATAGTCCTGGGTCTCCTTCATCGCCAGGTGCTCCCTTGTCACCTGAAATTATAATATGCATCTTGATTTTAAAAAGTAAATATTTAATTAAAATTCACCTTTATATATTTATATATATAAAGTTAATACACATAACATATATCCTCTTATTACCTGCCTATCTATTGTCAAATGACGGCAGAAAAATTTAAAGAAATTGTTCAATAAGCATTTTAGACTGCTTCATTCAATGCTTTTATAGCAGTACTTAATGGAATTTCAAAATATTATTGAAAACATACTGGATTTGCTTTTATATGCCACCCAAAATTCCATTTTGAAGAGGAAACAAGAGGTAAAAAAAATTAGCACATAGACATCAAACAGAAGGTTTAATTGAATTCAAAAACAAGTTTAACCATCATCAGATGAGTACTATGACTTACTCATGGAAACAAATGAGCATATCATGTAAAATTATTATCTTAAAACTAAAGAAAAAAATGGTGCTAACATTATTTTGTGTAATTTTTTAATTTTTTAAAAATTTGAATAATGTTGTTAGTATTAATTTTGAATTTTAGATGCATTAAAACATGGATGTGCATTTTTTAGTCAACATTAAAATTAAAAAATTGCTTTTTTAGTCATCTATTCTGAAAGAGGATTTTCACATAACTTTTTAATTTCCATTTACAATAACATGTAGAAGATTGATTCAATTAAATTTATGCTTATCAAGGTGAAATTTTAACGACTAGCTGCATTCCATATTAAATTGTTTAAGAGACTAAAAAGATATATATAAACTAGGCCAACATGCAATTTGTCAAAGGTGGCTAGTTTTCTTACATTACCTGGAAGTCCAGGGAAACCTTCTAAACCAGGTTGGCCTGGTATTCCATCAAAACCTAAAAAGAAATTGAAGAATGAATCATTTATATTTCATTTTAACTATTAAAAAAGCAGAGATTAATCCTTCAGCAGAGATCCTTCTATTGTATACAACTATCAAATAATTAAATTTCTTAAATAAGAAAAGAAATGAAAACATAAAATATGGTACTATATATACCAGCGGGTGACCGAGCTCCGCTCGGAGAAAACAGGTATCGAAGCTAACTCGAATATTTAAATTCAAAATTTCATTAACAAAAAGCAGTGGAATTAGAATCACACTTTTTTGAAAGAAAATTTAGTAAAAATGTCAAAGTTATCTTTATTTTTTTCTGATGAATGTTGAAATGTCGGAAATGTGGGGCGATTTTTGACTTGGCAACCATTCCTCGTATTATAGTATAAGATAAAATTAAAACTTAAGCTCCAAGCATGCGTTAGGAGTAAAAGGGAAAAAATTATCTTATTAATATGTTGCTATCAGATTGCAAAAACTCAAATTTAAAAAAATAAATTATTATTGCGTATTAAACATATAAAAATGCAATTTTCATCACGTGTCTGCATGAAATGAAAAAAATATATATATGAATATTGATATAGATGGCATATTGGCTATAGATGGCAGCACGTTACCACTTGAAAATTTAAGTAGCCATTATGGCGAACTAATAAAGTTTGAAAATATCCTATCTGTAACTCCGAACTGCTCAACCGTAGTGCTTCAAAACCGGCGCCAATCGATTCCTCGTGGCCAAAAACCTCAGATCCTCAAGTTTACCGGAGTTTATTAATTCTGGGGCGATTTTCGACTTGACAATCATTCCTTGTATTATAGTATAAGATAAAAAGAATTCTAACAATAGCAGTTAATTGGATTTTTCAAAAATATAAATAATGTAACAAATTTTTCAAGAATAATTTCTTTTCCCACAACTAACAAATGCATAAACTAATTTATTTAAAAAAGGGGGTATATTCAGTTCAAATATTAGTATTGGGATTAGCATTCAAATTTTATTTTGTTGAAATCAATCAACAATCCTAAATGGGTACCTTAATCAACTTAGTAGAACATCAGTTTTATTCCACCAATATCTACATGTTGCTACTTATTCAAATAAATGTTTTAAAAAGAATAATTTTTTAAACACGTTTTCATCTTTTAGAAAATTAAATGAGAAAAGAAAGAATTAACATCACTGAGGATTAACAAATATATCAATAGAACATGATTTGCATAAGTGATGAACACACATTGTAATGAAATTACTTCTTAGATTCACTATTTTTATCACTATGTAAAAATGAAAAGAAAGTTAGAAGATTATTTATCCCATATAAAACAAAATATAAGATTTTTAAAAAAATAATTCATTATATATCATCAATTTTAATGAATGTTGGCAATAAATAAAGCAATCTTTTTATTCACTATTTATAGAAAAAAGTAAACTATATACCTTTTGCCCCAACACCTCCAGCTATTCCAGGTCGACCATCAAACCCAGGTTCACCAAGAGCACCTTTCAATCCTGGTAAGCCAGGGAAGCCATCATCTCCTCTTAACCCAGGAAGACCTGGGATACCTGGTAAACCTGGTTCTCCAGATATACCTCTGCTACCAATTAATGCAGATAACCCTAAGAGAAAAATATTAAATATAAACATTACAAACCGGCTTCTTTAAAAAGTAAACATATTTTGTATTTTGATCCTAAAAGTTTAAACTAAACAATCACATGTCTGAAAATTTGCTATTTATATTCATTAAATACTGATTAAATGTTTTCTACTAAAATAAAAATCTTGTCACTTAAAAAAATTATTACATGAACTTTGGGGTTAGGGAGGGGTTGCTTCTTCATTGAATTAGTATTAACCTTTTGCACTCCAAAAAATAATTAGATGCAAAATTATTCACCTAATACAAAGATTTGTTTATTGCTATGAAAAATAACTGTACATAATTCTTTTAAGTTGAATTTCTTTGAAAAATAAATAAATAAAATATCAAAAAGATGCACATTCTTGAATGGTGAGTCAGAGGCACCATCGGAGTGCAAAGGGCTAAGATTTCTCATAACAATAGACAAAAATAAGGAATCTAATTATTATACATATTTAATTTCTAATTTTAACATGTAAAATGTCATTTAATTTTTATTCATAAGTAAGTGCTACAAGTAGTTGAAGTGCAGAAAAAAATTTCATAAGCAATGAGCATTTTTACAACAAGAATTAAGTAAATTCATGATTAATAACAGTATGTGACTAATTTACTACCATCAAAAATTGATATTTTCACCATGCATAAATATTTTATTTCAAGAAAAATTAATACATTAAATGTCACAGCTTAAAAATATATGCAACAGTCAAAAGAAATTCAATCCATATAAAACTTTTTTTGAGTAAAAACAATTTTTAGAAATCAATTCCTACTTAGGATATTAGGAAAAATTTTATTTTATTAAATTACTACAACTGTTGTTCTTGTGTTCTGCTTTACAACAGAAGGAGGGGTGCAGTAGCTTCTGAGGGTATTGACCCTGAGCACTTGAATAATGATCACCTTTGACTCGATGGTATAACTCTCGACATAGAGAACTTTGCAACCATGTTTGAACTCGCAACACAAGGAATTCGAATCTAATGCCCTACCAACAAGACAATTACAACTACTGTAAAGAACTACTATAAAGATGAGAAAATTAGTTTTTAATTAATTAATATATTAATATTTTTGTAAAAACTATTAACATCAAATGTCATCTACTAATAGTTTTTAAAAATGTACTTGAACTTGATTGGAGGAAAAAAAAGTATTTTATTAATGATTAAAATTTGAACAAGATATATATATATATATATATATATATATATATATATATATATATATAAAGAAAGTGTGAGCTAATAGTAGGAATAGAAAAATGCACAAGTTTTTTGTTGGAAATTGAAAAAAGTAAATATTATAATATTAAGATCATACTCAAAGTTTAATAATAAATTGATTAAGATAGCTTGTTACACCACAGAAGCGGTAAATAACATTCGGTATTACAACTGTGCCCATATTAAACATTTAATATTGCATTTATGGTAATTACATTGACTATAATGGTAAAAAGTTGTTATTACAGCCGCACCATTAGGACAAACATCTCTTCCACCAAACCTCTTCCTTACATATGAAAATAATTTGTTTATAATCCATAAGGATTATATGTCCTCTCAAGTATAATGCAGTCTAACATATGACTAGAGTATCAGCTATTTCACTTCATCACGATTTAAAATTATTAAATCCATCAAAAAAAAATTCCTTTAGTCTAACTTGAAAATGAGATGCTAATTAAATTCATTTATCAATCATGTAAACATTACAAATCATATTCTTACCTTTAGGGCCTAAATCTCCTCGTTCTCCTTTAATACCCGGAAAGCCATCAGCTCCTGGAATACCAGGTAGGCCTCTATCACCTTTTGAACCTGGGAATCCTACTAAACCTTCAAGACCTCTTTCTCCCTAAAATGAATAATACTTAAAGTAAAAGTAATCATCACTATTTCAAATAAATTATTAAAGCATATCAAAATAGCTTAAATGGTTTAACTGGCTTATTGTTTAAAAAATGTTTGAATGAATGTTTGTTAAATTATTCTAATTAAAAATTAAATATTTAGACACATATATGTAAAGATTTTACTATTCAAATAATTAGCTGTCTTTTTTAAAAACAATATTGAATATATTCAAGTTCACTATTGAAAATTATCAGTCAATAATGATTTTATATAGTTAATTTCAAATCATCAAAACAAATTTTTTATTATTATTAGCTCGCTATTTTAACAAGAAGAATATTTATTAGAACATTAAAAAATAAAAATTCTTCATATTTGTTTAATCATAATTTCATCTCCAATAAATAGATTTCAAATATAATGTTTTTAATTAATAATTTTAAATGCCATTATAAAAATTCCATTTAATTTTAATTTATAATTAAAGCATATGAAACTTACAGTAAAATTGGTACTTACCTTAAAGCCAGATAATCCAGGTAAACCAGGTAATCCTGATTCTCCTTTCCTTCCAGGAATTCCTGGAATACCATCAATACCTGGTGGTCCAGGCAGACCAGAACGACCTTCATCTCCCCTTTCACCATCACGACCTAAATGTAAATTGGTTGATTAAAATTACATAAGGCTCATAATTTTCCCATTTGAAACAAGACCACTGAGCAGTAGTGATATAAGAAGAATTTTGTATTATTTAGAATTATTTATATTATAATGCTCTAAAGAAATACAACTAACCTAATAAGATATTTTCAAAAGTGTATTTAATAAAAAAAAATATGCATGATTATAGTAACTTAGATTTCAATTACTAAACTGAAATAAAAAACAAGCAGAAATTAATCAAAAATAGTGTCCCATAATACAAGAAAATCTTTAAGATCACTATAGTTTATCTGAATATACTTTATAAATTTTACTATTAAAAAGTTTCTAAATTAATAATAATTATTTTAACAAATGCATTAAAAAATTAAGCCACATAGATGAGATTCATTTCACAACTAAAGGAATTCAAATACTCAAAGGAACAAAATATAGATATAAAAATTACATGGACATTTTTGAGAGTGAAGATTACTGTCATCTTTATTCTATACAAATAAATTTACAAAGTATTTAATACAAAGCTAGAAAAAATATATACAAGAAATATTTTCAGCATTAATGCAATATGAAGCTATCATTAAACACGAATAATTATCTTGAAGAAAAGTTGTTCATAAGAAAATACCACAAATTGATTATGCAATAATTCCTGAAATTTTGATTATTTCAGTTTTTCCTTTTTTTTTTTGAATGCAAATCATTTTTAACATCTTAAGTAATAGATTTTAAAAAAAGTTAATAATATAGTAAAAGATTAAAAATCTACTCGCCTGGGAATCCCATATCTCCCATTTCTCCTTTTGAGCCTGGTAGCCCTGAAGGACCAGGATACCCTCGTGGCCCAGGATATCCTTTAGGTCCAGGTTCAGCATCTAAAGCTAATCCTGGATTTCCTCGTTCTCCTTTTAATCCAGGTAAGCCAGGCAGCCCTGGTATTCCTGGTGGTCCAATAATTCCTGGGTAAATGAAAATTATAAATATAAAAGGTATCAAAAAATAGCTTAACTATATCAAAACTCAAAAAAATAAATTAGTTTTTATTAAATTTTATATTTAAGAAAATAAACAATTGAAAGCAAAATTCAAAAGATTTAATAAACTGTACCCATATGTTGATAAATAATAAAAGAAAAATAATATATTACACACCAGTACATTTGCTGATTCATTCAGTTGGAAAATCAGCAATTTTAAAGTATAATCAGTCTATATAATTATATATTATCAGCTATAATGCGGGGAAAAGTTTAAAAGTATACCTGCATACGTGAAATCTCATTTTCTTTTTTGAAATATAGCATATTGGAATGATTTTATATATGTGTGTGTGCAAATGAAGTTAGCTAAATTAAAATTAATAATGAGATCATGAACTTTACATTTTAAAACTAATTTGTAGCAAAGAACAATGAACAGAGATCTGTAATTTTGATCATGATAATTTATCCTATTATTATTTCAAGGAGAAGTAATTTTTATTCTTAGAAGTTTGTTGTTGTTGTTCTTATACTTGGTAAAGCATTTATTTTCTGTTATTATATCATTATTGGTTTTGATGCATTTTGAATTATTAGTTTAGACTTAAGTGTTCATGAAATTTTATTAATTTCTGGGTCTTTATTGTTTACTTTTAATATTATTACATATTTACATCTAAAATGCACTATAAATTATATATATATATATTTCATTTCTTAAGCAATCTACTAAATATTTTATACTATATCATTTCTAAATAATTCTTAATATTCAAATCTGAGATACTGTTAACATTATTATAGATAATCCAGAAAAGCACATCTTCTAATATATTAGAAGAAACATAGTTTAATTAAGAAATTGAAAGTAAACAGAAAGACTTTAATTCTATTCTAGTTATGTAATTATTTAAACAAAGATATATACAAAATGTACTATCCATCAGTTTTAATTTAATGCAATGCATAAAATTTGCATGCCAAATTTTTTTTATTAATTATCACTACTTGATTCATTTTAGATATCAAATAGAGGAAAAACATATAACATCAATAAATTAAGCCTTTAAAAACCAATAGGTTACAAATATATAGATAATAAAAATTTAATTTTATGAGTAGTAATAATAAATAATAATAAAATAATCCTTGAAACATCTTATGAAAAAACAATTATATAATATGATTTTGCTTCTGAATATACCAGGTAATCCTGCATCTCCTCTATCTCCTCTTTCACTGATGAAAGACCTTTCTCCTTTTGGCCCAGATAAACCAGGAAGTCCACGGTCACCAGGTAACCCAGGTAGCCCTGGAAGTCCAGGTCTACCAACCAAACCTGGGAATCCTTCATCCCCTGGGACACCTAGGAGAAGCAAAATATTGTTGGATCATTAATAATAGTGAATTAATAAATTGTTTATAAATAGTCCACGAATTATTTCATCTATAAAATGATTTTAAAATAATGAAGTTAACATTATATAATATATAAAGAAAAACGTAAACAGCTTTATGATATGTTAGATAAAGTAAAGGACAATAGTATAAATATATTGTATTATAAGTACATTTAATATATAATTAATTGCAATATTATCTTAGAATTTTTACCTTTAATTCCAGCTAAACCAGGTAGCCCAGATCTGCCAGGAAACCCAGACAAACCTAGTGGTCCCATGTCTCCCATTTCACCTTTCTTTCCTAAAAAACGAGTAAGATCTATGAATATTTGTAAGTAAGTTATAAATACTTTATATGAATTATATTAACTATAAAAATAATTATAACAACAGAGTAATTAAAAATAAATAAAAAAAATCAAACAAATAGTTTAAATTAGTTAGCTAAATAAAGCAAAGTTTTAGTAAAATGTATTTGAAGGATAAATACTATTATACTTTTTAAAAAAATCATTTCTCCTTCAGTATTAAAAGAAATGAAATTCTAAATCAGCTTGACCTTTTGCCATTTGTAAAGATTTGAGAGAATGTAGCATTCCAGGTGGGAAAACTAATTAAAAATTCACTGATATTATATGTAAGAAATGTGATTTTTTTAAAAAAAATTGTGGATAATTTAAAGAACATGAATTTTTGACAAATAATCAATTGCATGTTATCAAAATTTCAAATAAAATACATCGTTAAACACTAGAATTAATAAAAAGAACACCTCTAGCAAAAATTACAACCTGATTCAATATTATGTGTTTTACTTTCTGATATGTATTAATATGATTAACTATAGCTAGCTTCAATGGATCTTCTTAAATAAAATGCATTTTCCATATAAAAGTTTTTAGCAAATTAATTTTTAAAGTGTTGCATTTTTATAAGTTCAAAAAGGTTATAATGATTTTTTTTTCATGTTTTATGAGACTTCACTGAAAGCTATACAATTTGATAACTATCCAAACACGTAATTTTGATACCTCCAAATAATAAACATTCTTCATGTTTCAAGCTTTGCCAATTTAAAAATAATTCATTGGCATATCAAGATATTTTCATCTTAAGTAAAATAAAATGTACTCCTTCAAATCGTCTTTATATATTATTTGGAATATAAGTAACTAAACATAAAAATAATTCTGCATTTCAGTACAAAGACATATGTGTCAAGTATTTATCATAATTTTATACATCAGAATAATTAATCTAACAAATACATGTTTTGAACTCTGAAATCTAAAATTTTTTCTTTAAGTTATTTGGCCCAATAAAAATGTAATGGAAATACCAATAAATTTCAAATTCTGCAATATAGCTAACTTCACAATAAACTTAGGAGTAATCTAAACACAATAATTCTCACAACAAAAGCACAAAAAATGTATATTCAATAATTTTTCATTTTTATAACAAATGTCATTTAAATTATTATTTGTCTACAATACATTATTAAGTTTTTATGTTTTGGTACCTTATTCAAACATAGTCTCATCATAAAATCATAGAAAAAAACTTTAAAAAGGAGAGTTTGGCATATAAATAAAATAATAGTATAATAAAATATGTACAATAGATTTAAAATTCTCAAGAACATTTATAAACAGGAATGTCAATTCAATATTAAATATTTTTAAAAAACAATCTATTAACAATAAAAAGATGGGAAAAAAATTGACATGTACATATTAATTTTTCAATGTCTTTTAGTACAAAGAAAAATTACCTAGAAGGCCAGGTAACCCATCTTTTCCAAATGTCCCTGGCTGACCAGGACGACCAGCAATTCCATCTGGACCTTGAACACCTGGTGTACCTTCATCCCCTCTTGAGCCTTTCATTCCAGGAAATCCAGGTAAACCTTCTAGGCCACGTTCTCCTTTATCACCAGGCATACCTTAAATGAAAGAAAATCATAAAAAAATTGAATTTATTTCTGTCAAAAAAATTAACACTATAATGAAATTTGATAATGCTTCTTGATGATATAAACTTTATGCAAGTTTATTTTTCAATATTATAAATATTACTTACCAGGCAAGCCTGGTAAGCCAGGTAAACCAGGATATCCTTTGCTTCCTGTACCAGAATCTCCAGGCTCACCTTTTTCCCCAAAGAAACCTGGAACACCATCATAACCTGGAGACCCTGCAAAAGAAAATAAGTTTTCAATTGAATTTGTATGTATGTAGATGATCAGTTTTAAAGCAAATAAATAAGTTTATAGGAAGACTATATATAAGTTAGATTTCTAAAACAATTTTCAGTTAATCCTAATGTTGAAATATGGAATAAATATTTTCAATCAATAAAAAAAGTAAAATGTTTATGAAATACTCTATTTTTTAAATATATATATATATATATATATATATATATATATATATTGATTTTTAAAAAATTGTTTTCATATTATTTTAAAAATCACTTCCTTCAATGTAATTACAGATGTGAAAAGTACGTAAACAAAAAAAATGAAATCTTAGTTATTGCTACAGACACAAATGGAGGCAAAATAATATATATAGAGAGAGAGATTTAAGAAGTATTTGTAAAAGTAATTACAAATGTTAGCACTGTTTTCATTATTAATTTTAGCACAGTCTGATAAAAATCCTATTACGTTATAGTTAACAATATAAAAGATTATATAATGTGAAATACCTTTTGGTCCATCAGGTCCAGAATATCCAGGTTCTCCAGGGAATCCTACTCTACCAGGCAAACCCAAATCGCCCCGTTCACCTTTCAAACCAGGAAGCCCAATAAAGCCTGGTGGTCCTTCAAGAACATCTAAACCAACATCACCTACTTCTCCCTATGAAAGTCAAATTTAGATAATGGTGAAAATGAAATGTACTCATTTTAAATAGAATGGCATAATAGCAAAAATAGCACTAATATCAAATATTAAATGTAGGCAAATATTTATATTCATTTATGTCTGAATAATAAATTTATCAGACATAGTTAAAATAAATATTTATTTTATCAGATTTATTATCGAGAATATTCAAATACTTAAAAGTAAACATATAAATAATAAAATGTGCTAAAAAATCTCTAAATATTGAAAGAAAAAATTATATAAATATATCATCTTTTATTAATAAATTATAAATTTATAATTATTAATTAAATCAACTTAAATATATATGAAGTAATAATTAATAATTATTTCAGTGATTAAAATTATGAAAGTTTTAAGAACAACCATTTTCATTTAAAAAAAATACTTTTTCTCCGGGTAATCCAAACAAGCCATCTTCTCCTCTCCTTCCTTTTTCCCCTGATGGTCCAGGTCTTCCAGAATCACCAGGTAATCCTGGATAACCCTTCAAACCAGGTTCTCCTCTCTGTGATATTCCAGGAAAGCCAGGTTCCCCTTTTGGTCCAGGCATTCCTGGTAATCCATCTCGACCAGGAGCTCCAGGTTTACCTAAAACAATAGTGAAAATAAACTTTTATTTGTATACTGAAAAGGGAATATTTTTTATGCCTTTAATTGTCAAACAATAAGAAGAAAATATTTGCGATGCACATACTCAGTAAGTTGAAAATGAATAGTATATTTACGTGTTTTTGGAAAAAATTTTATCAATTAATTAATTTTTATAAATTTATTTTAATTCCTTTATTCACATTATTATCTAGAAATATGTGTCTTGCATGCTAACAATACCCATATAAAGCATTTGCTATTGTTGATTTTTTTTAATATTAAAATATGTTGCTTCTATGCAACTGTATCAAATAAAAGGTTATATGGAAAATCTTTATATTTACTAATAATGCGAGTGAATGTATGTCTGTATTAATTTATTTCCAAAAATATGCATCACAAACTGTTATTTATTTTGAAATTTAAATAAAATAAAAATGTTAATATTTTATATATATATAACTTTTGAAGTATTAGTGAACATAAGTCATTTGTATACTGTATACATCTTAAAATTCAAAAAAAGATTTAATTTTCATGACATTTTTAAAGCATTTCCAGATTTTGAAAAAATTAGTTTTACATTTTTTTAATAAAATGAAATTTAAGTCATTTTCATTTTTTCTATGATAATTCTCTTTTTCCAATTAGTGGAAGCTATGGGATAAAGGTTATGTTTATTAGGGGAGGAGATCATATTCTTTGGTAGTATCATAATAAAGAGATTTATTTCATCATTTTTTACTATTATCTACAAACAAATCCCTCTAAGGTATTAAGTATTACTTAATTTCATTTGCTATTCTTTAATGCTTCTAAAATCCATCTTTGAAATAGCTAATATATTTAAATGTTAAGTGTCATTTTAATAATAGAATGTTCTGCACTTCTTGTATAAGGAATAACTTAAATTGCAGAATAAAATTATATGGTCTAAGATATAAAAAATGGCACACACAATCACATTTTGGATGTGACTGTGACACTATATAACTTGACTTCAGTAGGAGGTTCATGTGTACAATAAACAAAATAGGTATAAAACTGCAAGCATAAGACTTTTTGAATGTCTATCTGAAATTGTTTGTATTGCTTTTCTGAGGTAATAATAAATATTATGCAACACAAAACCAATTTAATTGAGATTGAGCAAAATTAATAATCCTAATATATTAGTTGGTTGTCAAGAGTGGCTAATTTATAAGCACTACAGAATCTTCAAACATTTTTTTTTCTAAATACAGAATTAAATGGTGACATAAGTATAGAATTGAAATTAATTAATGAAATTCAGAAATATTAATGTTTTAAAATATCCACCAGAAGATGTGCACAAATATCAAAACTCGAGCAAATCAAAATAAGAGTAGAAAATCTATTAAAAAATTGCTATATTAGAAATAAATCAAAGTACATAAAAAGTCCTTTTTTAACTGCAGACTGCTATAAGAACAGTTAGAATAAAAGATATTATAAGTAAAAAACAATGTAAAATATCAGAAATCTAAAAGTTTTTAATGTAATATATTCTGGTATTTAACAGGACAGCTTAAAAACACTAAAAATTGGATATAAGTCCAAAAAAAAATTCTAATTGTGTGTGTGCGTCCGTGTCTTTTAAGATCTAAATGATACAATTTTTAAGAAGATATTTTTGAATAGAAAATAAAGATTAACCTACTTTAGTTGGAGGAGAAAAAAAAACAACTTTAAATTATCTATTTAATTATTTTTAATGCTTGCCTTCATTATTACTTTATAGAATTTGTTATTAAGAAAGGCTTTACATTTTCAATAAGAAAATTTAATACCTTCTAGACCAGGGCGTCCAGGGATACCAGATGGTCCAGGTGGCCCAGGAGGACCTAATTTAAGCTGACGTTGTTCTTCTAGCATTTTATAAGAAAATGGTTCTCCTTTCACACCTGGGGAAATTGAACAAATGTAAAAAATAAATAAATAAAAATAACTGATTATTTGATGATTAAAACATTAATAACTAAGAAAAAAGAAAAAAATCTTTTTCAAAATTAGATACCAACTTCTAATACTTGAAGAGGAGATCTTGTTATTTATTCAGAATTAAAACATATAAGGTATAACTATATTTATTGTATGGTTAAGAAATTGCTTGATTAACATCATAAATAATGTTTGGACTTTCAGTTTTAATCGATGAGAATTTTATTGCAATGTATAACTTATGAATATTTTATTAAAATGAAAGTCAAAATAACAAGAAAAATATAATGCACTTAAAATTAAGTGCCAAAGTATTTAAGGATGAATTAAAAAAATTTAAGCTAATTTTAAAATTAATAATAAACACAATATTGTTTCAATTAATTCTAACTAGTTACAGTAAAATAGGCTGGAAAATATTTTTCCACTTTTCTATAAATTTTTATATAGCATGAAATATCTGCAGTAGAATTTTAAAAAAGAAGAAGCAGAAGAAACAATACAAGATCTTGGTGTTTTCTAATTCCGTACAAGCTTTAAGTCCGTATGATATACATGTCTCAGTGATTGCCATGCTTTAATAGCATAGCAATATAAAAAGGAAGAAACAATGTAATTTTAATAACAGATAAATGACTGAAATAGAGTAACTCTTTTTTTTAAATTGAATAGCCATTTTATAATATACTTCAGATTTAGTGATAATACATGAGTTCTATATCTTTAAATGCTGCTATATCTTAAATGTAGATGCATAAAATGTGCAGTGACTGATTTCAAAGTCACTGAATGTGATGGTTATTTGAAAAAACACTCAATAAAGATCAACAGTTTCCATGCAAAATTTAAATTATATTAAAATCAGAAGATTTGATCTTCATGATTTTGCTCACTGTAATCAGCCAAGTGATTAATAAACTGAGTAATTCAACAAATTGTTTCTTTTTACTTTTAAGTCCTTCATGACATTATAGTTCAATATCAAAACAATGAAATTCTTCATACACACTAAAAGGACTTGTTTAAAAACATTGAAAGAGTCCAGTATCAAAAACAAAATTTATGTAGAATTGCTGTCTCTTTAATAGAAGAAGGTCATGAATATTTAGCTTATATTGAAAATTTGATGAGAATCATGATTCTGAATATGAAAAATAGAAAAAATAGAAATCTAAGAGGTCAGTTCTGAAAAGAAAAATAATAGAGTATGGATCCTAAATTAATTTTAAAGTGATAATGTAAAATTGCATTGGCATGCTTAAAATTTATCCCCCATTGTTACAAAATAAATGACAATAGAAAATCACTAGAATTGAGTACTCATGAAAAATACTGTCATTTCACATTTAGGCAGCTGAATAATCTATCAAACTTGTAACAGAAGCATTATTAAAAATTTACAGAATTCAGTATAAGACAAAATTCATTTAAGAAACAAATCATAGCATAATTTTAGGGTTTCATTTACCAATTGTAAAAAAGTAAGCCAAGAAAATTTATATCTATATAAACAGCTACAAAGAAGAAGAATTTGCTTTAGAATGTTTGAATAAATATATTTCCCTTCCTTTTCATAAAGGGAAATTCCTTTTCAAACATTTTTTTTTTTTTTTTACTAACTTTATAATCAAGAAAAAAATATTTTCAGAATTGAAATTTAAATATTGGCTGTTTTAGACTAATTATTAAGGAAAGCATATTGTTTAACCTTTTTGCCCTCTTCTTCCAGGAATTCCATCTAAACCTTGATATCCTTTTAAACCAGGGAGCCCGGGTAAACCAACTTCGTCATCACCTCTTTCTCCTTTTGAACCGGGAGTCCCAGGAAAACCAACTAAACCATCTTGACCTGGCAATCCAACTTCACCATAAGCTCCCTAACATAGCAAATATCAAAATGAAATTTAAGTTATAAATATTCTTTTTAATTACTGAAAGGCTTAATTTACATTTATAACCAAACAAAAAAAAGTCACCATGCTAAAATTATAATTCAAAGTATTCATAAGATTAAATCTAAAGTATCCATAAGATAAATAACACAAAACAAGTTTGAAAAATAACACAAAACAAATTTTTTTAAAACAAAATTACTGCTTTAAAAAAGAAGAGAATTTTTTACATAAATTTTTAAAATATTCCTTAAATAGAAAATTTAACTGAATTCAACTAAATCAAATAATTAAATAAGTTTCAAAGTTTTCTAACAAAATAAATTATATAACATTAATTTATATCAATTTATTAAAGTCATCTAGCTTTCTAAAACAATCTGTTAATGCTACAAAGTTAAGATTAAGATGTTGCTAAATAAATAAAATGTTGCTAAAAGTAATATATATATATGTTAGCATAGCAATACTGTAATTCACCATTATATCTCTTGTACTATAGTCAATACAGATTACAACATTCTTTCAATAATTAAAAATTATTACTATGAACTTTATAATTAGTTTGATTAATTTAATAGCAGATTTGGTCATGTTATATAAAATATGGTTTATTTTAATATTTAGGTTGGTAGTTGATTGGATAGATTTTTTTATCTTTTCCCAGTTACCTAAATAATGATTTAAAAACTAATAAAACTGAACAAAAGATTTTATTTAAAGATTAATTTTTTAATTGTCCATATAATACGAAATAAAATGTACTCCAATGTACTTGTGAAGGAAAAAAATAGGTAAAAGCAATAAAGAGGTGGGGTTTAAATGGTTTAGTGACTGTTTCTAGATAATTTTGTTTAGAAAAAACAGTAAGTTCCCAAACTGTTTGCATTCCTTTTACAATTCCAAAATTTTAAAGTTTTGCACTAACATATTTTCTTCATAACAATGATTTGCCAAAGAAATCACAAACACAAATTTAGATGCTCTAAATGCAATATTATTTATGAATAAATCTGCTATGTTTAATGAAACAAGTTGACATGATATCCCTTTCAGATTCATTTAAAGATTTTTATTTAGTTCATCAAAAAAATAGCTTCAATTCCTGTTATTTTTGAGTAAGTCGAATAGCTATTAATTATTTTAAAATGCCACACAAACATTAATGAAGAATAAATAGCAAATAATTATACTAAATTTTGATGAAACAAGGTTTTAAAACACAAACGAAAAAAAAGTTTAAAAAATAGCTATTCAAAATAATCAACAATCCTACATAATACATTTATTTCACATAATCAAAATGATTCCTTAATTTCAAATTCTAAATTTAATCCTTATATTCCCCAAATAAAGCTTTAAATGTAAAATTTTATTTAAAAAAAATTTTTCACTATAATATGTTACTTTTTTTTAAAAAAATCATTCCATTCAAAAAAAAATTCTTCTTTTAAAAGTAAATAAATTTTCCTAAATTCACATACTGGTTCTCCTTTTCGGCCTGGAAAGCCTGGGAAACCAACTAATCCAGGAAGGCCAGGTCTTCCTTCAGGTCCTTGAAGACCATCAAATCCCACATCACCTGATTCACCTTTTCGTCCTTTGATTCCAGGAGGATAGATTAATTCACCAGGATCACCCCGCGGACCTGGTCGACCTTCAGTTCCGTCTTGGCCCGGGATTCCCTAGAAAAAGAAAGAAAATACCATTGTTTATTTACAATACCGGAAAAAAAAACACCATGAACGTTTTAGATTGGGACTCAAATTTTTTGCTGCTGTATAAACCGCATATGTTCTAGAAATGTTCCATTTAATACCATTATCAACAAAAGAAGAAAATATTTTATTTTATTAGCAGAATGTTATTCATGTTAATATGTTAAATAAAAAATAAAAGTGTACAAAAACAAAGTTTCTCTACATCTATTTTAAATTTTAATTCTTGAGTAAAAACTTTTTTTTAATATCAGTAAAATAATATTCAAGAAGCAAAAATTAATTACATTGAGTCACCCAAACACTGAAAAATATTTATTTAAAAAATAAAGAACATGAAAACAATATACGCTGATGTCCATAAATTAAGGATAATTCAGTGGCATGTGAAAATAGAACTCTAAAATGCATATAACACCCATAAAATAGCTACACACCTTCAAAAATCATATTCAAATGGCAAGAAGCCAACTGCGATAACACCGATAGTACGTCACAATGACAAGAGTGTAAGAAAGTGATATATAAGGAATACAGGTAAAGAAAAATGCCTGCAAGCGCTTTATAAGTGTTTAAATGAAATAACAGCACAGCTATGACACAAAGGATGCATTTGGATTATTTCTTACATCGACCCTCTGGAATGTGGGGGTACCCACCTGGAAATATCCCAGGAACTTGGAATCGCCCAGAGTATCATCTAGAGTGTAATAGTTATGAGGACCAGTAGTTGGCAGTTACTGCCAAAAGAAACAAACGGAGCACAGCATCAAACCTGTTTCGTCAGCTCTCTTCAGTCAACTTTTCTGCAGTTAGTCTGGAATAGAGAGCATGCATTGTGGACTTTGCAGCAATGGGGTTGTGTGATGTTTTCCGACGAGTCCAGGTATAGCTTGCAGTCTGATTCTCGCCGGACTTTCATATTGAGAGAGCCAGGTGCCCGTTTCCAAAAAGAGAACATCGTTAAACGACACCGTTATGGTGGTGCCGGATTGTTCGCTTGGGGAGGAAACATTCTGGGTACCTGAACTGACCTGCATGTTCAAATTGGAAACATGACAGGCCAAATCTATTGGGACGTCATTCTGGAACATCATGTAAGTTTGTTTCCAGGCCCCATGGCGCAGAATTCTCATACAACATTGTAAACGAATGCCTTCGATCGGTGGATGTCACCAGCATGGACAAGCCAGCATTTTCACCGGACTTGAATCCAGTAAAGCATGTGTGGGACATGCTTTGCCGACGAGTTGCAGTCCGTCAACCACCTCCTACAAGTCTAACAGAACTTCAAAAAGCATTGATAGATTATTAGTTTAATATTTCCTAACACCAGATTGATAATTTGATACTCTCCATGCCTAGGTGTTGTACGGACTGTATTGCATCATCTGGGAGACATGGTAGGCATTAACCAGCATGCCAACCATGTTATTAATAGTTTTTGTAAATAGCTTTTTTTTTTTTTGTAATTTGCTCCAGAGAGGAAATAATCAGAATTTTTATCAATAATATCAAACATATATCATCTTTTTTCGTTCTTTATCATTTGTTTAATAAATAGGCTATACAAATGTCACATTTGTTTTGCTTCTGACTCTTTCCTTCCCTGAACTTGCACTATCCTTAATTTATGGACGCTAGTGTATATATCTCAATGCGTATACATATATTAAAGACAGAAATTTTAAAGGAGCTGGCTATCAGAAAAGAAAAAAAAAGTTGATCATTGTTTTTATAGGTTATTGAAAATAGATTAAATTGATCAGTAACTTGATTATAATATCTTCAGACTGAATTTTACGTGACTCAAATCATAATCTTTTTCAATAGCAAACCAAAATAAAATTTTGAAGAGAATGTTTAGCAAATGGATCAGAACTGATATCAACTAGAAACAGTAATTTTTCTTATTTGAGAGATTTAAAAAAAAAAAAAAACTTATTAAGCAATCATTAGGGGCATGTATTGTTAAACAGTACAACAGATAACTGTCAGGCAGTTTAAGATATAGTTATCAGATTTCAAAAAATTAATGGGCTCTTTTTACACATAAATTGAAAGTTTTATAGTTGTCAGAAATAGATCTAATTTTAAGAATCAAGTGTGTGTTTTTTATAAATGTAGATAAATTAAATGTACTATATGCAATCAAAACATACATAAAATAATATATGATTTAATGAATAAACAAAATCATTTCGCAAAAATAATGTAATTTTTCCAATAGTAATACTACAATCATTTGTTTTCTTCATGAAATGATAAGAATTTGTTTCCAGAATAAATTAAATGGAATGCAACCAGTCATGGGATTGTTTTGAAACAAAATATTTAAGATTCAAAGCAACAAAATTGCCATTACTTCACTCGAAAAAATAAGAGAAGAGTGAAATTTAACACCCACATTTCAAAGAAAGAAAAAAAATGGCCCATAAAGCTTGTACAACAACCTTGAAAAAAGGCATTGTTCACTATTTTCCTTACAACAAGGTATCTGATAATGCACAACAAATTACTGCATTTAATTAAGCAATTTAAAATATAAAAATAACTTAATATAAATATTTTTATATTATTATAAGGGTTGATATAACAATAATATATATCAAAAATAGGAGGTTTAAGTAAATTTATAGGTCAAAGATAGATTATGTATTATTTTGATTAACAATACATACAATAGTTATCATACAGATAAAGCTAAAAGAGAAGATTAAAAGATAATTTAACAATAAAAAGTTGCCTTAAAGATATCATTATATAATATATTGCTTTTATTTATAAGAATCTAACTTTTGATTAAAAAATATCAATGCAAAAATAAAGAGATTATTTTGCTAAGATATATTATTATTACAATTACTAGTATTTGTAATGAATGAAAATACAGTTCTCGTTTTAAATACAAAATAGGTCTATTACTATTTAATGCCAATAGCTTCATAATGTCATCATTCATTTTCTAAATAATTGAATTCAACATTTTCACAACTTCCTTAAATTTAAATATATCTATGAAAGAATACTTATTTGCAACTAAAAGAAAAATGGACTAGCCTTTATATATCTTTCAGTTTCTTGAATATGAACAGGTGTGCATTTTAAGTCATACAGGAATTCTAGAGATACTAACAAAGATTGTAGAAACAAATACTGCATATTATTAAAATTTTTGATTAAGATGTTGAAAATCTGAGCTGCCACAATTCATGCAGTGTGACTATCTTATTTTTCTTGCAATAAATCATCAGAGCCTAATGGGGGGGGGGAGTAATCCCTTGTCGAGCCTATGTTATGTTGAGGTAAGAAACATCTAAATTTTTAAAAATTTCTACCAGGCAATTTTTCTTTCTACAATCTTTGCTAGTATCTGTTGCATTTCTGTACCACTTCAATACCATTTTGAGCATGCTTTCCACAACCAATAGAATGGCTTGTGAAGATCAAAAGAGAAGGATCAAAGCTAAAAACTATACTTATCCAAAAGTATATGGCAGATCTACGAATTTCCAAAATAAAAAAGAGATTGCTTTACAATTTTTATTTCGAAAATCTTGATAGAAAGTATAAAAACCAATATTATATATATTAATCGGGAATAGGAATTCAACATTTACAATTGAATAGTAATTTCTTACATGCACATAAATAGAAATATCTTAAGCGTCAAAATAGGCATTAAATATACAATGTACATACTGGAAATCCCTTAGCTCCTGGTATTCCAGGTAATCCTGGTGCACCCTTTCTACCAGCCAAGCCTACAAATCCTGGATAACCAGGTGGCCCAGGTGGTCCTAAATACAGATAAAATGTTATGTGATAATCGGTTATTTTTATTTTTCTCATCCCAAAACTTAGTTGTATATATTATAAATAATGTATGTATATTTAGTAGAGTAAAATTAACAAATATTAATAAAAGTAACTTGTATTAAATCTTAATAAAACTATCATTCAATTAAATAAATTATAATAATTTAATTAAAAAATAAAACCTAATTTTTTTAAATAAAAATGTTGAAACATATTTTGAAGCATACCAGGTCTTCCCTCATCTCCAGGCGCCCCTTTAAATCCAGGTAATCCTGGTGGACAATATCCACAGTCATCTCCTTTTGGTCCTAAGGGTCCAGTTCTACCATCGGAACCTGGTATTCCCGGTTCTCCTGGCTCTCCTGGTAGACCTGATAAACCAGGTAAACCAGGAGGTCCTTGTTTCTGAACTCCATATCCAGGATAGCCTTTTTCTCCTACAGATTTTGAATTATTGTTATTAAGTAATCAATAATTTAAAAAAATATTGCAAATAAATCTCAAATTAAAATTATATATTAAAGTATATTCAAACTTTTCCAAACTCAAATTTGAAAGTAAATTAATAGATAAATATGAAAACAGCTTTATTTCAAAATTTACTAAGTTTGAAAAAAATTTCAAGAGATATGAGGAACTAAAGTCAAATCTAGAATTTTAGATTTATATGTAAAATAATAATAATTATTATTATTATTATTCTAAATCACAAATATAACAGGAAAAAAATGTGAATCCTGTATATTTCAGAATGCCAACTCAAGAAATTATAATTAAATAATACACAAATGCAAGTAATTTCTATAACTCATATTATATAAATCAGAAATTAAGTTTTTAATTAAAGGGCTTAAGATACTGAATAATCAAACAAATATTTAGGGCATTCAAAATGCAGTGAGGAATAAGTTTAAAAGTGATTCTACAAGTTTAAAAGACAATATCGCTTATTTTAAACATGGGTGGGTGAAATATAAATGGTGAAAAAAATGTAATAATACTTTTATATAGTGCATGAAATTTACTAATTAAAATAGCACAAATTTTAGATTTTGAATTATATCCATTCTGCTACAATTATATATATATATATATATATATATATATATATATCAATTATGAAAAATATAATTATTCTATTGAACAGACGAAATTAGAAGAATAAAAAGATTGCTAAATTTAGAACTTTTCCATCACTTACAAGTCCCAAGAATCTAATGAATCCATTAAAAAGTTATATAAAGTAAAACTATGCTCTGTATATTATTCAAGAAAATAAATAAAGACTTAAAAATATTCTATCAATAGAATTCTGTCTAACAATTCTAAGCACATACTTGTACTTAGAATTGTTCCTAATTTTTTGTAATTAAGTGTTTTTAAAGAAAAAAGGTACCAAAGCACTTGTAGCTAGAATATAAATCACAAATCAAACAGGCCCATTGCAACTAAAATGGACTAAAAAAGGAAGCAAAATTTTAAAAACTACTATATGCAAATGAGTGATTCAAAATACTAATCACATTTTCTTTACAATTTTAAAGCTCAGGCAATCTATTTAGAAAATGTCAGAATACTGTTCTGGTGCATTTTATGACAAAAAATTGTGGTTTTTATATTATTTAATAAAATAAAAATACATAACCATTCAATTTAGTTTTCAATTCTCTTTAAAAAGAACTATTTGTTGCCTTTACAATAAAAAAAATAACATATTCACTTTGGAAATGACTGCAAATTTCTAAGTGATCAAATAATATATATTCCTATCTAATAGATTGATGTAGATAAAAATTCCATAATTATAAAAAATTATGGATAAAATTAACAAAAATTTGCTTAAAATTCAAGAAATATATTAGTAAGAATGTTTAGTAGAAACAGAAAAATAAATAAGTATGAGTAATATTCTAGTCACAATGTTGCTGAAAGTTTCAAATCACAAATTCCAAAACATTAATAACACATATAAACAATATACAATTATAAGATAACATTTACAATGGAAAGCAGTTTTGAATTTTCCACCAATAATCTTCAACTAAATTAACTTCACCTAACTTTTAATGGTTTAAAAAAATTAAATGCCAGACTGTTGTGACAAGAAAAATACCTGTTTTGGAAAAATGAGAATTGGTTCAATTTTTAGAAAGAGGAGGGAGAAAGGCTAACCTGTTGGTCCTGGATCCCCTCGAGGACCAGGAAGACCATGGACCCCATCTTTTCCAGGGCGACCATCAAGACCAGCAGGACCGACTACTGATAAACCAGGAGCACCTTTTGCACCAGTTGGCCCTTGCAATCCAGGGAATCCGGGCGTGCCTCTAGGTCCAGGTAGTCCAGGAAATCCTATAGCAAATATAATTTGTGTTATTTATGAGTATTTTTAATAAAGAGAGTAAACAGAAAAAAACTATAATTAAATATAATAGACTGCTAAAAATAATTATATATATTATACTATATAAAATAATTATATATACATACTCGTGATGAGAATTACAATCCTATGATAAAAATTAACATCCAAAAGAACACAGATAATTATTTTCAATGAAATAATTATTATGGCATAAGAAAATTCTTATTATGGGTATTACCCAAAGAATGAACTTCAAAAATATAAAAATAATGAAACAAGATTTTCTTTTTATTATTGTAGACACTTTTCTAACAACACTGAATAACAAACCAGGGCAAAATATTTTGAACAGAAAATATTTTAAAAAGTTCTTTATATTAGAAAAATATTTTTTTTAAAGCGATGCACATTTTGTATTTGATAAAGAATGCATCAATTTTTTTATTTATATTTGTTGGCCAGGTTTATGACCTTTCAACATAGGCATTATTTATCAAATATCAATATATTCAGTGGGTAAGAAATTTCTAATTAAACACTATAAAAAAAATTTAAAAATCAATAAATTATCAAAATTTTATGATGCAGTGTCACTTAGAAATTTGGATAATGATTTATGTAAACCAAAATTAATGCTGTATGTTCTTTATAGATTTAGTGTTCATTCATTTAACTTTTGTATAATTTCTATGGTAATGAAGTCATATTAAAATGAGAATGACAGTATTAATACTCTTATGTATTTCACATTCATTAGTTTAGGGGGGATGACTGATTGATATTTTATAGATATTTTATTAAAAAGCTGATATTTAAAAAATTTGATGATATTTTTTGGAAAGCCTGTCCATACATAAACTTATTAAAACAAAAGGTAATGAAAATAGAACTATCATAAATCATTTACCATCTTCTCCTGGTTCACCCTTGAAACTTAAGCCAATAGTTCCTGGCTCTCCTGGTAATCCTTGAGGACCAGGTTCACCAGGAGCTCCACGATATCCAACAGGTCCTCTTACACCAGGTTTACCTGGAGAAAAAAAAGAAAAATACAACTAAATACTATGAATAATTTAGCTATTTCAAAAGAAGCTTCAAATATGGTTAAAAAAATTTAAAAATATAATTTGTGAAAAAAAAAAGTGCATTAAAATGTATTTTATTACATTTGAGAACAATTTAAATTCATAAGCTTTAACTACAACTTTTAAGTTTTTCAGTATAAATTTCTAAATGTGAATTATTGAACATGAAAATAGATAAAATTATGTAAACACAATTATTGCTTTTAGGATTAATCAAATTAATTTCGAAACCAATTTTCTAAAGAGCTTTAATTAAAAAATCGTTTAATCTAAAAAGTGTTAAAAAATATTACAAATAATAACTGTAATCAAAATAAAAGTTTAGCCACAAAAAAATATACTTAAGAAACTTTAATAAAGTTTCTATTCAACTTAATTTATTGTAAAGATAAGAGGTATTGATTTTTGATATTATATCAAAACTGAATTTTAAAAAAGTAATTTCATCATTTTAATAAATAAAAAGAAATGGGAAACAAATATACAAGATATTAGATAATCCTGAAAAAAAATAGAAGAAATGGGCATCAATGTAATATATTGAGCAGAAAAAAAATCACATCTCATTGACATTTTATTTTTGATGTTATTGACTTTAATTACATGGAAATATATGATCCGGATAAAAAGTAATATTTTTTACAACTTTTCATAAAAGTATAACTAATCAGTTGCAAAAATACACCCAAGATAAAGGTTTTAATTATTGTTTTCAGTGAAACATTTTCTTTTAACTATATAATAAATAATTTTTTTTAATGCTTACCAGGAATTCCAGATGGGCCTCTATCTCCAGGCACTCCTTGTGGTCCTCTAGGACCGGGAATGACCTCTCCAGTTTCGATTATAATACCAGGAGGTCCCTAAATTATTATAAATATATCTCAAATTCAATCTTAGCTATTTTCAAACTGTTCTTTATTGCACCAAACATAATATCATCAATTCAAAACTTGCATTTAAATTCAAACAGAATTTAAATATCAATAAAAGTTTGTAATTTCTAACCAACTGGGCAAGAAAATAAGCACAACAATAGAATCAAGCCCTTCTTATATACAAACAGAACATGTCCCGTGTTATGAGAATTTGATAATGAATGCAAATAATATTATATTAAAACAAATAAGGATAACTCATTGAATATAAAAGGATTACCTTTATTCCTAGGCAATTCCAATGGAAGGATAGAAAATAATCACTCACTTTAGTTCATATGAGCACAAAATAATTAGTTAAAAGATTAAAGACATTATTTTTGAATAAATTTTAAATCATATAACCTGAAATTAAATCTTTTCAGAGGATTATTAAATAATTCCTTTTATAATCTTTTTTCCCCCTTGTCACTTTAGGTACTTTTTTTTTTTTGCATAATAGTAAAGGCAAGTCAAATAAATTAATAATTTAAAGTTGCAAGCAGCTTTCATAGTAAAGAAATCTTATAAAATAATTTTTTATAAGTATAAAATGGATCATAGAAATTTCAATAGAAAAATATATTACTGTAGGAAAAAAAAGACAGGCTTTGAAGGAGAGAATTCCCTCATCTTGTCAGTTTATAATCTTAAACACCAATTAAAATTATAGAAGGATAATATTAAAGTTAAATAAATTGTGTAAAAAAGTACTAAATGCATTTCTTTACGGTTAGAAATAAATTCAACATCTGTTTCATAAAAGCCTGATTAATTTTTAGCTAAACTTTTTTATAAAGAGAGATGATTCAATATTGATACTTTTTTAAAAGTGGGGTAAATCTACTTGATTATTGATAAGGTTAAAAATATAAAACAGCATCCAATAAAATGAATTATATGGCAAGATTTTTAATATAAAACTAGAGATTTTGATATGACAAAATTGGTAAAAGTAATTAAATTCATAAGTTCATATTTTATTTATTAAGAATATTAAAATATTGTAAATAACAATATAATGAGTTTTTGCCAATCTCCTTTTACAATTTCAAATAATTGATGTTAAATCTTGAATGTGTAGTCAAGGAATTACAACTACCTGGAACTAAAAAAACTAAAAAAAGTGCAAACAAACAATACTATAACTTACAGGTGGGCCTTGTGCACCAGGAGTACCAGATCTACCAGATTCACCTTTGGGTCCCTATGGAATAAATTATTTTATTTTTAAGGTCTTGATTATAAACAACAAAAATACTAACAGAGCTCTATTTCAGACAAATGAAGATTCAACAAAAATAGGTTACAATTCACCAACATATTTAATTTTAAAATACATAATATTTTAGATAAAAATTTCCTATCAATTTTAAAGATAAAAGCAGAATTAATAAAATCCCGAATTGTTCTTTAAAGCCATTATGAAAATGTGACATAATATAATATTAATTATCAATTCTTTCAAAAGATGCTATTTACAGAAGAAAAAATAGAATATAACAGAAGTAAATTTAAAAGACAGCAAATTTTTAAGATAAATAGATACTTAATTAACTTTCAGATAAAAGAATGATAAAAATATGAGAAATATGATATGTAATAAATATTTTAAATACTATAAATTAAATTAATGTGTATCATCAATTTTATTTATTTAAACACTAACTAATTCACTCACTGTACTAAAGAAAACCAATATAATTTGTTGTAGTGCAAATTAACAACAATAAAAAAATAACATTAAATTACACCCAAAATTTTTTGCATGATACATATATATTCAAAATCATTAACAAACAGACTTTAATTTATAAAAGATAAAATTGTGCTTAATCAACTAAAGCCAAATAAGAAATTATTACATATCTATACCAATTATGCAACTACATACTTTGACTCCTGTTCTTCCATCTGGACCAAACAGTCCAGGTTCCCCTTTGGGTCCTTTTTCTCCAGATTGCCCAGGAAATCCAGTTTTGCCTCTTTTTCCCTATGATACAAAAAAAATTAGGAAAAAAATAAACTTACATTTATTTGTTATAAAATTCAATACAATTGTTTCTTATAAAGTTATATAATTATATAAATTAAGTATAAATTTATGGCAAAACATTTATTATATAGAATTATAAAGTAATTCAGCAAATAATTTCAACCTTAAATAAGCTTATATTTATTTTCTATTTTTTTTCTCATTAACTATATATAAGAATGAAATTTTTATAGTTATTTTTATTTGAGAATTGAAAATAACATATTAAGTACATACTCGAGGGCCATCTTCACCTCTTTCTCCTTTCTCTCCTTTTGGTCCAGTAAACCCTTTTTGACCCTGGAAGAAATTAATAGAATATGCCATTAACAGAGTAATTTCTAAATTTTCATGTAAATATACTTAATATTATGTAATTATACTTCCTGAAATCAACAGTTGAAATAATTTTAATGACTATGAACATCATTTATATTTTATTATATTTCATAAATCACAAATTTTTTAAGGAAAGGATTTTTTAAAGAAATGTACATAAAGCAATTTATAACTTACATTATAAATTCTAATAAAATATTACTTCATCAAGAAAAAAGTATTTTTATAGTTTTAAACTATCACATTATTTTCTTCCTTCATCAGCTTCTTTAAAATGACTTATTAACTACACAAATTAGATTGTAAAATTAATTAAGCTGCATGTATCTTATTCCTTATTCTACCTAGATATAATAGGCTAGTGTAGTATACCTACTTCTATCATAAAATGCAATTTTAATATTTAAGAATTATATAAAAATATCTGACTTTTAAATCATTTTACATATAAATGGGAAAACAATATGATAATATTATTCCATTCTTTAAATTTCAATCTTTTTGCAAGGAAAAAAAAGAAAAGGGGAAGAAACTGTATAGTTATAATTTTTATATTCAACCACTTCTATGTTGAAAGGAAAACTTAATATTATGAAACAAACAATTAACTCTCTTCTAATTAAGAATGTACTACATTTATTTCACACCTAAAAATTTTGATATTTGAAATGAAAAAAAATGCATATCAGTTATTTGAGATTTAGGTAAAGAACTTTTTCATATTATCAATTGGATTTCATGACAATACTGAAATGATAAATTTTTTAATTAAATGGGTATTTTAAAATTCCTTTATTAAAAAAGAAAAAAATTACCATATTAAATCTTACTCAGATAATGCCTTAACTAATTCTTAATGTAATTTTGTAAATTTATGTTCCTCTTTTGATGCTACATGATGAATCATTTGGACAGAATTTGTAATTTTGAAATGTCACTAGTTGGTAAAAAAACACCTGAGGCAGCATGAGTTTTTCATACCACACAAATGCTCTAAACTTTATGTAATACACATACCTATTGAAAATGTTTGGAATACAAAAGCGATATTAGCACTGATATTGCATGAGATATTAAATTGCATTAGCCATCTGAACTTGAATATAACAATAAAATTAAAAAAAATATGTTTTACATACATTCCAGTACTCATGATAAATGATTATGAAACTGAAATTTAAAAAATTAAGTCAAAGTTCGCTTTTTATAATAATGCATTTTTAAATGTTTAAAATATCAAAAAAAATCAGGTTTAAAAAAATGCTTATTTAAATGCTTATCTGCTTAAGATTACTTAATCAACAAATAAAAATGACAATGAGATTTTGCATATAGTAAAGAAAAGGTATTTTATGAATAAAACAGGTATATATAAAATCCTGGAATATGAAGTATTAAATGCATAGAAAAACAACAAACAAAATAAAAAAGAATAATTAAGATTTTTCATACATCATCTCCTCTTCTTCCCTCAAATCCTTGAGGTCCTTTTTCTCCCTTTTCACCCTATAAACATAAAAAAAAGCTATGATTCCATATATTTAGGCTTAATATTTTGAAAAATAAAGTTTGAGAAATGATCTGATTTTTAATTATAGTAAAAAATTATTTCAGCATTTATAAAAAAAAAAATTGAAATTTTCCATATATAAAAAGAGAAAATTTCAAAAACTTAGGATAAAAAGTTCTAAAGACAAATCTTCAATTTAATCATCAAATCAAATCTTCAAATCATCAATTGAAAATAATTAAAGCAAAAATAATTTACTTGTATTCCTTTCATACCTTTTCACCAACACGACCAGCTGGACCAGGTCGATTATGAACTTCTTCTTCCTCAGGTGTCTTAGCTTCTAATTCTGATCCAGGTGGGCCTGAAGGACCTGGTGAACCAGGAATTCCAGGTTCACCCTAAGAAAAAATATTTAAATTAATTTTCTGAAAATGAATTCAAACTTTTATAATTCTACCTTATATTTATTTTTAAGTATTATTTGCAATCAAAATATTACCTTTTCACCCTTTGGCCCACCAGTACCTTCTCCTGGAGGTCCCTTATAACCTTTATCACCATATTCACCCTTTATGCCCTAAAGATTTAAAAAGTCATTACTAAATCAATATCAAGTAAGCAATTTTTAATATCATGAATTATTGGTAAGAAGACACTGGGAAATCTTAATGATTTTATAATAAGGTAATCGAGATTATATCTTAAGAAATTCTTACTGAAACTCATTAATGCTGCAGAATAATTTTTTACTAATTTTCAACATACAGAAAATACTGTTTTGTTTTTAAAACAACGAATACAATTTTTTCTTATCAAAGAATTGATTACTATTACATTTTAAACTTATTTTAAATACCATAGATAATTTAGTTAATCAATCTCTGTTTATCAAATATCCAATCAATGTCTTTTAACATAATGGCATTCAAAAATGCATCATAACTTTTTGTGCAGAATTCAACAAAAAAATGCTTACCCAGTTATAAGGAAGATTGAATAGCAATGCCAGAATTTAAAAATTACTAGATAAATTAAAATTCAAACCAGAATGTTGAAAATTGCTTGGTGGTAAAATGTAGATATGTTCAAATACAATGAGCATTTTATAGAAAAATATGGGCTTTCACTTCTGAGCATTATGTTTGTTCTGTATTTTTTTATTACCCTAAAGTTGAGTAGTAAAGATGACAGCCAAGTCATAAGACAATATTGGGAGCATTAATGTAGCCAGACTGTGCCTCTTATTCATTTGGAATCTTATCAAGCTGTAATAAGATTCAAAGGTATTATCTTAGATCGTAATTGAGTCAATATCTTTTTCTCAACAGAGAAGTTTATCCAGATAATGTCAAGTTTGTACATAATTATCAGGTCATTTAAAGACAAAAAAAGCATAATTTAAAACAAATAGCAAGACTTGTTATCCTTTAACTCTATTAAATTAAACAAATATATCAAATTTTGAACCATTAAAAAAATCTCATCCATTACTTAACAAATTTAAACAGATATGCATATCTATTGAAGAATGCATTCAAAAGATATGTCTATGTACTTCATGAGAAGAAGGATTGAAATAAGTATTTTAAATCTCAAATTCAGCTGAATGCTCTTTTGGTGCAGCCTTGATTAATTAAGAAATCAATAAATAAAATTAACTAATAATAACATAATAAATATCATACCATTACACCTGCATCACCACGATTGCCTTTTTCACCGGCAAAGCCAGAAAGTCCAATGTATCCCTAAAAAAATACAGAAACATGTAAAAATATATAATTAAAGCATAATAGAAAATTTACTTTTTCTGAGAATTAGATTTTATCAGATGCATACCAGAGCACCTGGTAAGCCAGGTTCACCAGGTTCCCCTTTGACACCAATTGAATTAATACCACCTTCTCCAGGATCTCCCTAGAAATATGCAATAAAAGCATGTAAAAGGTAAATATTTCTTTCAATATCAAAAATAATATAACAAGATTTATTTGTCAAATAGAGAGAATCAAGCCTTATAAAAAGTAAACAAATTCTTTAATAAATTAGTAATATCCATAATGATATTCCTTAACCAAATTACTTCTAATTTATGATATAGAATAAATGTAAAACAAAAACAAATTCCTATAAATTTAAAGTGCATTTATATTCTTTCACAATCTATCAAATGATTTTAACATAGCCTAAAGACAATAACCTTATTGAGAGAAACTAACAACTGCAAGCATTAATTATTCTTTAATTAAAAACTATAATGTGTTGCATCAAAAATTATATATTTTCACTGTTCTTTATTCAACAAACAATATATTATGCTAAATGAATTATAAATCTCTTAAAAATTTTCAGTTTTCTAAATTAATAAATTTAAAAATAAATAAAATACCTTTGGGCCATATGCTCCAATTGGGCCTGGTGGTCCAGGCGGTCCAGACCTACCAGGAGGCCCAGGTAAACCAGGATTACCCTAAATAGAAAACACAATGGACATAATCAATTGATTCATAATTTTCCAGTAAACTGAAATTGATATAACTATTAATTTAATAGAACAAAATCATTCATATTTGAAGACATCACTAGTTTATATTAGATAATTATACATGTACATCAATGTAAACTTATATGCAAATTCTCTCATTTAAGATTTTGAAACTAACATTTCAATAATTATAATAGAAATTATTAGACCACTAAATATATTTTCAAAAAAACTTATTGTAAAATTAAAAGTTCTTAAACATGACTTCTAAACTCCAAATTGGGTTAAATACTTTATTTTACAGATTCCCCAAAATAGAAATTACATATTTTGTTAACTTTTTCAAAAAAACAAAAATAATTTAAAAAGTCCTCTTAATGTAGGACATTTCAATAAAATTTAGCAGAAATTGTCCTTTTTTTAATGTTTGATATTTAAACAACATAATTCAGTTTTAACTCTTTTTATATGTATGGCATCTCAAAACATTTTTTTTAAAATCACAGATGGGATTCTAGAATACATTTGTAGGAAATATGAGGCTATATAAGAAAACAATGAAAGAATTCTCAAATCTTACATTGATACAGAGAAACATGTGATAAATAAATATTTTAGATCAAAAGTTAGTCAAAGAATTAAAATCTCTTAAATCTTTAATAAGATTTATATCAGCAAGCTACCAGGTGTAAATAAATAAATACTTTTCAAAAAATTCAATTATTTTGAATGCAAATGTACAGTTTTTCAAGAACAATATCAGTTAACTTTCATTTACATAAGAAGTCAATGAGAAACACTGAATTATATAACAAAATTAAAAATTCATGCCTAATAAAAAACAATATTTTTTTTTAATTAGAAAAGAACAGAATCATTTTATGAATGAATATTAAAAACAAATAATATGCTCAAGATAATTGATTTTTTTAACTCACATCAGTTCCATTACAGCCAGGATAACCAGGATCTCCTGCAGGTCCCTCATTTCCAGGAAGTCCCTGCAATAAGCAAAAAGAATTTTTAATTCAAAAATCAACCAAAAATCTTCATTTCTCAGAAAAGGTCAAAACAATAAGAAGATGAATAATTTCAAATAATTATCATTATTTAAATATTATCAAAAGTATACATACTGGAATTCCGTCTGGTCCAGTGAATCCTGGTACACCTGGATCTCCCTAAAAAGAAAATTAATGAAAAATCTTTTCAATTGTAATAGAATTTAAATAACAATCAAAATCATATAATAGCAAATTACTATTTTAAAAAATTAAAATATTAAATATATCAGTAAATGATTTACCCACCCAGCCTTTCAAAAATACTAAGTAAAACAAACATCAATCAGAAAAAGTAAAATTGACTAAAAAGCAAAATTATTTTATACAGAAGCAATCTTTACTTTTCACTAAAAATAAATTACACCATCAAAATCAAAAATGAAGTTAAAGGCAATAGATTCAGTTTGAAACTATACAATTTTCATTTCAGAAAGGTAAATTTTTAGAAAGATTTTAATTATAGGTGAGCTAAAATTTATATTAATTAATAATTTTCAAATAGTAGCTCCCACAGAATTAATACACAATTAACAAATGTTCTTCTTTAAGAAGAAAGAGACTGATAAAAAAATATTACTCTGATTCCTTTTGGACCAATTGCTCCAAGGTCTCCTGTATCTCCTCGTACACCAGGTGGTCCAATAGGTCCCTCAGGCCCAATTTCTCCTGGATGACCAACTTGCCCTTGTAAACCAGATAGTCCTGGGAGACCCTATTAATTATACATTTTTTAAAAAAATTCAAAAAAAATTATTATTGCATTTGTAAAACTAACTCATTAGCAAATTAACTATACAATATGCTTATCATTTTTTTAAATGGTTTGGAAGTAATAAATGATGCTGAAGAAATGACTTTTGACAGAGGTAGTATATTCATAAAGAAATAGATTAGTTTCTTTCTTAACTGATTATGAACTGAAATCAAATTAAAAATTGGTAACAATATTATACATCAATACAAAAGAAAATGTATTACTCAAGTACATTGTAACCAATTCAAACACTATTTAAGCAGATTTCAAAATTATTTCAAAAAGACAAAAATTTAGAAAAAAAAATCTAAAGCAAAATATTAGCAAATAGATACAATAATAATTTTAATGAAATAAAGAGGATACAAAATGTCATATTATATATTAATGATCTAATTTTATTTAGTACAATATCAAAATAGTAAAATAAATTAATGCAATAATTTTAAAATGCCACATGAATCTAATTAACAATAATAAAGCTTTGAAAATTAAATTAAAAAGTTATGAGAGAAAAATTCTACATGCTTTCAAATGGTATGCTAAAAAATACTTCATCAATTTCTTTTTTTAGTACATAATATATAAACAACAAAATATTATATATATATATATATATATATATATATATATAGATTTGGTACAACATATATCATTATCATAATACAAAATGCCAATATATTGATTTATGTATTATAATCATATTTTATATATGAGAAAACAGGAGTTTAAATAAAATGATTGGTAATTAATAAAAACTAATAAATTATTTATATAGTTAGCATATAAAGAAAAATTCTTATTTCTTGAAAATATGGGCATTTTACAATTATTAATAAACCTGAAATTCTATAAGAAAGGAATATCTTCATAAGTTACTGATTTGAATATATATATATTTATTTATATAGAACTTTTTTAAAAACTTACAGGTGGTCCTTTTTCTCCAGTACAAATACATGGCTGTACAGTACATCCTTTACAAGCCTGAAATAAAACAAAATAATTTATTCAAAAATATTAAATCAATTTAATAAAAAATGAATAATTGATATTTTTTTAAAAAAAATAGTACTGTAATATAGTATAATTTGAGTTAATGATATAAGACCGAATGGTATTTCATATTTATAATTGCATTTTAATAAAAATACCAAGAAGATGAAATATACTGGACAAGCAACTAAATTTTTCATGATGACTTGCATAAAAATAGAAATTTTGCACAAGAATGATACCTTATTAGAGTAATTTTAATTTTATTAACAAGATAATTTCAAATACGACTGACAATTATATAAAGATAAACAATATAAATTTCAATTATAAATTTTCTTTTGCAAAATTATTTTCAAAAGAATTTTGTCAGTGATTTTATACAGTAAATATAGCTATTATATTTTTACATGACAGACTGTAAAAAAATGCAAAAGGTGTCCCTCCTATGTAATATGTTTTTAAAAAAAGGAGAGCTAAAAGAAGAAATCATTCTGTCCCTTATCTAAAGAGAACCTAAACGAGATAACTTGAAAATAAATGGAAATAACTTGAATTTAATTTTCTTTATGAATAAGAATTTCAAATTTCAACTGAAAAGTTGATGAAAGATTTCCTAAAATTTAGAATTTTTCACTAATTGTCATGAATACTATAATATAAAGTATACAAATTATTTCAAATTTAGTAATTAAACATACATGCAAATTTCTGAAAATACATTTCTATTACTTTTTCGGAAAAATTTTACATATATTCCTATCTAATAAAATATAATATTAATCAAGTAACAAATTATAATTTTTGTGTCAATTTTTGTAGGAAAAAGATTATAATTCTTTGGCACATATTTTCTTTTAAAAATTTAATGATTTTAAAATATTGATAGCAAATTATGTTTTTAAGATTCTCTTTCTTTTTTCAATTTAGTAGTGAAGTAAGATAGAAGATAGTATTAATAATTTTTTATTCACAATATAAAAAGTAACAAGTAATTTAATCAAAACATTGTGATGAAAATGTGAGCAGATTTAATAAAATACAATTTGTAAACTTTTATTCATGAAATTAGCTACATTTTTTAACCAGATGATTCACCATAATTGATTGTTGTTAAAAATTATATAAATATGTCTATATAATATGGATGTCTCATTTAAAAAATTTCACACTTAATTTTATTATGCATACAACAACTATTAAAATCCTTTCACCATTTCCTCTTTATATCTTTAAACATACAAATATATTATTGGAAACTTTAAATGTACACAAAATTTTATTAAAAGCATGTCTTGCACTGCAATTTACTTGATATAGAAAAAGCCAAAGCATCATATTTTGATAAACATCAATGAAAATATCCAGTACAAAATATTAAGAGCAATGAAAATTATTTAAATTTCACTTTAATAAAATAAAATGTAGATATTAATATTATTGATACTTTATATAATTTTTAAACATTAACTAAAAATAGGAAAAAAATTATACAGTAAAAATAAAAAGTATTAAAAAGGTATTTTTTTTTTTTAAATTTTACAACAAATTAAAAAATTGTTTCTTTAAATTTCAGCATTTTAGAAAATTATTGCTTGTAAATGCTAGAATTATATTTAACTTTTAATTTCTTAAAATTCCAATTTTTAAAAAAAATTAACAATTTTCAAGAGAACATTTTTGAATTCAAAATATAGATGTGCTCCAAGTTTGGTAGTCCTACGTCAAACAATTTGGTCTGTAAAGTGTCAATATGACAAATAACCACATTCATCTTTATTACAAGTATAGATATAAAAAATATATATCTGTGCTGTGTTTAATCTAAAATATGCTGCAACATATAAAATATATTATGTTTATTAATGCTAAAACATAAACATGTTGAAACATAAATAATAGATAATATCTAATGTGTTCAAACTGTTCTTATTAGACGAAAACATATTTTATTAAATCATATAGTGATATAAGAAAAAAAAATCTGATATAGCACTTGATCTATTCATAGTGTAAAAATGTTTGTTCGAATAATATTCATGATATACTCAAATGTTTAAGTATAATTATAACTGTAAAATTCAAAGATACTTCATCTGAGAATTTTCACCACTTATACAAAATTACATGTACAAATTATTATTTATTATTAAGTTCTTGGTAATATTTCTTTGACGCTTACATTTAGAAATGTATCTAAATTTGTATTGTTCTAAAAAATATTTCATTCCCACATTTGTGTTGGGCGCCGTTAAATATTAGCCGATGTCCCATTCCATTGAAGTAAAGATCTTTATCCTTTTTTATTAGTATACGAATATAATAAAATTGCACTAAAAATGATGCTAAACAAGACATTTCATCATAACTCGACTTGAACGTAAACAGTACAGCAATATAGTCTGTCATCCCAGATACATCCGAATTTCGCGGAACTGATATCGGAGAATTGTTTATTTACTAATTCGAATTGATGCCAAAAGAAAAAAGGCAACTTTGTTTCAGAAGAAAACATATGTATAGTGTGGCAAAAATGACGTAAAAAAGAGAAGTTTTTATTGATTTCGAACAACTTATTCGGAATCAAAATTTCAAAATAATACATATATGATTTTCGAACAGTATTTCCAATCTATATGTAATGTGAGATTCCATAGAGTAGTCATTTCAAATAGCTATTTCAGTCTTTCTTCAGCTGAAAATTTATCTTTTCAGAAATCAAAAAAATCCATTTACAAGGTGGCCAGAAATAAAACACCCCTACTCTGACCTCCATGGATATCGAACTACTCAGTGTAAAGGCTCAAAATTTTGTACACATACTATTCAAAATATGGGGAAACGGATTTCAAGAAAAAAAAATTAGTTCCTGAAATCACCGATAGGTGGCGCTGCACAACTGGAACTATGATCAAAAGACACAAATAATAATAAAAATTAAAATGTTTATGCGGAATGGAATGCTTCCATGCTTCCTTTTTAATTTTTCTGCCCCTTATGGAAAATAAAAATAGTAAAGAAGCTAGAACTCCCGTTGTAACTGCAATTTCATACTGTAACCAGAAAAATTTGCATAAAGCATGGTTAGAAGCCATGTTAAAAGGTGGGGAATGTCATTCTTATTAGTGATGGCTGTCACGCTGCCAGAACGCGCTTTGCTTGTGAAGTTGTTTTACGAGAATAAAGGAAATGCTCCAGCAGCACTTCGAGAGTTTCGCCGACTTAAGGATTTGCGTAAGGGACCATTGCTTCCACAAGCTCTCAGGAGAATGATCGCTCGATTCGAGGAAACTGGACATCTTGGAGTTCAGCCTGGTCGAGGACGCAAACCGGTTCGTTCAGATGTCGTTGAAGATGTTGCCACCGGTATTGTTGAACAGTCAATGGATAATGTTTTAGGCTGCAGTAGTGCACGTGCAGTGTCACGACACTTGGGTGTTCCCTATAGCACAGTGTGGAACGTACTCAGAAAAATGGTGCATTGTTTCCCGTACAAAATCCGCCCTAATCAACAATTGCTGGCCACAGACAGGGAGATGCGACTGACCTTTGCATTGACATTTCTTGCTAGAGTTGAAGTGGATGCATCGTGGCCGTGGCAGATTCTGTGGAGCGATGAGGCCCATTTCCACCTCAGTGGAACAGTGAACACCCATAACTGTCGCATATGGGACACGACAAACCCCCGTACCTTCCAAGAGATTCCACTCCACTCACCGAAAGTTACAGTCTGGTGTGGATTCACAGCCACATTCATCCTTGGACCGTTCTTTTTCGAAGAGGTTACTTCCAATGGCCTTGAGACATGTACCGTGACGGCCAACAGGTACAAAAGGATGCTCGAAACATTTGTTGTACCCCATTTGCAGCAGCGCCAATGCTTTGACACCATTACTTTTATGCAAGATGGAGCACCTCCACACATTGGACTCCCTGTGCAACAGTTTCTTCGCCAACATTTCACCACTGACAGAATAATCAGTCGCGCGTTTCCGACAACTTGGCCATCTCGTTCACCGGATCTTAATCCGTGTGATTTTTGGCTTTGGGGACACTTAAAAAACCTTGTTTATCGAGAACGTCTGATAACCTTGGCAGATTTGAAAGAGAGTATCAGTCTGCATGTGAGAAGCATCTCAGATGACCAGTTACGACCCGCAGTTGAACAAGCTGTCCACAGACTTCACATTTTACATCTTCAGGAAGGGAACCATATTGAGCAGCATTCCCTGCATCGATAACGTCCTTGTTTCATGTATGCTTGGTACTTTCAAATAAAATGTGTTTAAAACATGTTTTTGTGTCTTTTCAGCATACGTCCAGTGGTACAGCGCCACCTATCGGTGATTTCTGGAACTAAATTTTTTTTTCGTGAAATCCGTTTCCCCATTTTTTGAATAGTATGTCCACAAATTTTCAAGTCTTTACACTGAGTAGTTCGATATCCAGGGAGGTCAGAGTAGGGGTGTTTTATTTCTGGCCACCCGGTATATGAAAATATTAAAGAATCACTGGCAAAGCATCCATTTTCATGTAGTGTGGCTCTTTGACTCCTTAAGTGCGGCTTTAATTTCACGTTAATAAATATTTATTAAGAATGAAATTTAGTTTTATTTAGTGTACTACTTATTTAGTGTAATAAAAGTTTACTAAGCAAGCAGATTTGGCTCCCATTTTTTTTTAAATGCTGTAATGTTCATATTTGGTTCTTTGGCTAATAAGTTTGCTGACTTCTGGTATAGCCTATTCTATAGCCCTCTTGTTTTGAGTTAGCTCAAAACCGAAGGGCTATAGGAAAATTAGCCATTATAAACATAGACATAGAAAAAAAGGGATAGAAAGGAAAGGATTTTAAGATGCATAAAAATGATAAAAATTTTCGTAAGATACTAACTACATTGTTTGTCAGATCATTCATAAATTATATGAATAGATTTCATGAATTCACGCCGTTTATTTATTTTTTTAATCATGTCAGAACATGATGCTTTTGTAATGAGGTTTTTGGCGACAAAAAAAAATGAGCGGGCAATGAATTGAAATTTTATTATCTGTACGAATTTATTATCTGTAATCAGCTTTTAATAACGTGTTGACATTGCATTTACAAAAGCTCTGATAAAAAAATAAGTTAATTACTGCAGCAAATAAAACCTAGAAAATTGTCATTTTGAACACGTGATTATATGTAATAATTTAAAATAGAAAATGTGATATTTTTTTAAACAATAAATGCGAGACAAAATTTTTCTTTATCGTTTGCAATACTACAGTTATTAATTCAGTGAAACAATTAAAATAAATAAATATATAATTTAGCTTGCACGAGCATGTGGTGCTTTAATGAAGATTCAATTGGGAGGAGATTTTTGGCGTCAACGAAAATGCGTGGGCAAGGAATTAAAATTTTAAATTTCAACTTTCCCAAAAATAGACCTTAGAAGACTCAAAAGTATTGGTAAATGACTGCAATTTTGAAATAAAGATTTTTATAATTTCTAATTTGCCACTTTTTGTTGAGATGAGTTTTTCAACTTTTTTAACTTTATTTAAAACTTTCTTCAAACTTGATTAAAATGTTTTTGAAAAATAGTTTAAATTCTTTGATTAATCCATGCGTTTGCAAAATCTGCCACTTTTTGTTGAGATGTTTTCTTCAAACATTAATAAAAATCTTTTTAAAAGTAGATTAGATTGTTCAATTAAGTAAAACGTTTTCAATGATTCGCCGTTCAAGAAATTATGTTCTGACATGATACACTGAAATATGCATAACAGATTTCACCTCTTTTTTGTTCCTGGGATTATTTGAGTGTACAAAGAAATAGACATGAAACTAGACAGATGCATAGCACAGCCTAAACCAAACACTTTAAAGCTTTTAAAATAGTATGTCTATCAAAATTTGAAGTCTAAAAATATTTTAATGAGGAAAGAGTTAAAAATAAATAGACAAAATTTTTCATTGAAATCTTAATCAATTATTAATACAGGCAAGACAAGTGGTCCCTCAAAGTGGATACTATTTTTTAAAATACTAATTTCATATACAGCGATCGATGTAATAAAAACTTCTTTAGAAGTTTGTCAATAGTTTAATGTAGTAGCTTTCTGAAATTATGAATTCCGAAACTTTTATTAAAAAATATTTCTATCACAATTTTTTCTCGCAATAGTTTAACTTTTGTTAACTTTGTTTTTTTTAAACTTTTTTTAAAATTTTGTTTAAAACATAGTTCGTGATATTTTTTATAAAAAATCATCTTTTAAAAATTTTATAGAATTTCATGTCCTCATGTGTTTGGCAAAAGCTGTACGTTTTAATTCAGATTTCTAAAGGAGCAATTGGCTGAAAAAAAAAGCATAAGTTCTTTATTTTTAAAAATGTTTTTATTAGTTTTCATAAATGTTCGAATGTTTTAATGAGATGACTTGATCCAAAATCTGAGAAAATTAATAATTTTAAAAACATTGAATTAAAAAGAATTAAAAGTTGCAAAGATTTAAAAAACGATATATTATTAAAAAAAGATTTATTTTGAAAGATAATATCACAAAACTATGATGCAAATGTTTGTATTCTTCTTCGAAATTCACAGCTGTTTAATAGAACCACTTGATTAATTTTTTAACTATGATTTTAAAAACAATAACGTATTTCAACTTGCATCTGATGCAACTACTTAAGATATATCAAGTTTTTCATTCCAAATAAAATGTGAATGTATGTGTGTGCGTGTTTTTCATTTGTATAAATGTTTTTGTTCTTGTGTTCCGTTTTACTGATGAAAGAAGGGTGAAGTAGCCTCTAAGGGTATGGATACCTGAGGAAACGAGGGCAGAAGTCTGACTTCTAGCTCCCACACGTCACAAACCCTTTTTACGGGGAGGACTTCATTCATGCATTTCATTCATTCATCCCCAGATCGTAATTTAGACCTGGAAAAGAGAAAAATCACCTATGACCAAGTAACCCTAGTGGTATTTCTTTCGACATGGAGGATTTTATGAACACGACAAATTTAACGAGCGCCAGCTACCGCACACTCGGTGAATCTTCGGTTTGCGGGTTAGAACTCGCAGCCCAAGAGATGCGAATCCACCGCTCTACCAACCAGGCTATCCCAGTTTATATAAACGGTTTACACAATTTGAAATATGTAAAAATAAATAAATAAAAAGAAATTTACAATGAAGTAACACCTGCTTTTTTTCCTTTTTCAACATTCACAAACTTAAAAGATTTCAGTAGAAAAACATTTAAACTTTAATATTCTTGAAACTTTTATGCTGTTTGTTAATAAGAGGAATTAATAGAAGAATTATATTACAAGAAGCATTTTTATTTACTTTCAATAAGGATACACTATTATTTTGAAATTATTATCTCGATCAACTAAAAATAAAACTAAAAGCTTTATTAATTATTTAAATAATTTGTAGGAAATATACACTTTATCGTGGATAGATTTTGTTGCTAAAAATAATTTTGGAATTTATTCACAAGTATATTTAATGAACATTCTATGAATAAAGGTTTAAACAGTCCGAAAATTTTTTAAAAAAAAAGAGGAGGGGGGAGAGAGAGAGAAGTTGCTATCAGAAATTTAATTTCAGTTCACAATTTGATCCTTGTTCTTTATCCTTAGGTGCCAGATTTCCATGGATCCTTTACTATGCTTACTGAATGAAGTATTATATTTTGATTCATGCGTCATGAGAGATTTGATTGAGCTTTCTGTTCATAAAGGTTAAAGCAACAAGTTAAGGTTATACAAAAACGAAGCAGATGAAAAAATGTTCAATAATTCAGTTTCAGTTTACAATTTAAACCTCGCTCTATTTTCTTGGTTGTTATGCTTCTTTTATTTTTATTTTTCATTTCGTTCCTTACAAGGTTTATACAAAAAAAGTTATTTTATATATATTGCAAAGGTTCTTTTCATTCCTTCTTCACTAACTGTTTAGTGAAGGACAATATTTTTTATCATTTCTAAAGCACTACTTATTTTATCATTTGACAGCTCAATTATACATTTGAAATGTAAAATAAAAAGAGATGTTTAAGAATCATTTCACTCAATAATTTTTCAAAATGTAATGTGATCTACTAGAACGGCGAAATATGATTTGATCACATTTTACGAGAGTACAAAGAAAATTCATCGTCAGATTAAGCGGTAAATATACAGATATATTTGACACATTTCTATTTTTTGCCCTTGATGCAATTGCTGAAAACCTCAAACAGAGCACTTCACAACTGCAAGATTCAAAAACTGATAATAGACTGCTAAACCTTGAACATATCAATTTGCTTCCATGCAGTTTTTCGTCGAGTGCAACCTTAAGATGTTAAAGGATCACCGCGAAATCACTCCTCAAAGGGTGGAAATATAAATTAATCCATCAGATCTCATGAGATTAGCAGTTCCAACACCAAAACATTCAGTGGCAAAGACACGAAGAAAAATAGAAATAAACATCCCGTTCAAAAAAAAAAGGATGGTGTGCAAAAATTCGATTCATTAACTCGGCATTTTATCCATCAACGAGGCCAATTATTTCAAAATGACAGAAATGAAACTTTTTTTTCTCTGTCGTGTCGGCTCTTTTCTATTGGCGGAGATTTTCTTGGTAAAATGAAAATACAAAAAAAAAGTGAAGACCCCATGACTCATATCTAATGAGTTCGGCTTACGAAGTTGTTTACTGCAATATCTTTGGTGCCTCTGATAAACGTCTTCGGTTGGCGTTGACATGTGGATGAACAAACAGCTTCCGGGACAAGCACTCAAATTTGAATTAAAAGCCTCGAGGGACATCCCTCTCGCCTCCTGTTTGATATTCCGCTTATTATCGCGTGTTAGTCGCGCGAAATCGTGTGGGCGTATTTCAATTAAAACTAATCCTCAAGTTTCCTCTACCGTGGAAAAAAAAACTTGAGATTCTCATAAAATGAATGAAGGGTGCAATTTAGTCTTGAAATTCGACACTGGGGACTTGCCTAACCTTCCATGAGCCTCGTCAAATCAACATTATTGTACAGTAGCGAAATCTCATGAAAATTACAAGAATGGTGTTGAACAATGAAAAAAATTATGAATAAAATAAGCATAATTACATTTCTTAAGTAATATGCGATACTTAGGAAATTAAGAGTAGAGACTTATTAGCAGACATAATTATATACTTCAATAAAGCTATTAAACACCTTAAGTGCCTCTTTTATCCCTCCGACGCGAAGCATAAGATAAAAAAATTTTTTATCTCGCTTTAAATAATGTGAATAGATGTTATTTTTCTGATAATAATCTCACACGATAGATAGTTGGGATTTTAAGACAATTCAATAATTAACAGAGAAGGTAAGCTTACATAGATTACATAGATAGGTAGCTTACATAGATTACATAGATAGGTAGCTTACATAGATTACATAGATAGGTAGCTTACATAGATTACATATATATAGTAAGCTTACATAGATTACATATATAGTAAGCTTACATAGATTACATAAATAGGTAGCTTACATAAATTACATATATATAGTAAGCTTACATAGATTACAAATATAGTAAGCTTACATAGATTACATAGATAGTAAGCTTACATAGATAATAAGCTCACATAGATTACATAGATAGTGAGCTTACATAGATTACATAGATGGTAACCTTACATATATGTGAGAATAATAAAAAATTCACAATGCAAACGTACAAGAGTTTTCCGGCATTGAAGCAGTGGAAAAGAAAAGGGTGCCAAATTTTGGCACTATGTTACACCAGATACCTTCATTCCCTGAAACTGTCTTCTTCACAATATCGAGTCAACTTGGCAATAATAAAAGCAACATTGTAGCAGTGGAAAAGGAAAAGACACCAAATTTTGGCACTATGTTACACCAGATACCTTCATTCTCTTAA
>JAOUZG010039494.1:791702-804813 GCA_026289955.1 Argiope argentata
AGATACCTTCATTCTCTTAAACTGTCTTCTTCACGATATTGAGTCAAGTTGGCAATAATAAAAGCGTACTAAGCAATATCTCTTAATATATTCTTCGTTGATATCCCTTAGATGAATATGACGAGTAGTTGCGTATCATGTTATTTTGTTGCTTGCTATTATCAACCCTTGTCGGTTCGGTTATGCATGTGAAAACTTTATTCCTTCAAAACGTAGCTTGTCAGTAAAAAATCAACCTGTGTCACAAATTCTCTAATGATCATTCGTTGCTTTCATGCATTCATTTCTACATACATCATTGTTGTTTGACTCAGTATTCCAGATGAAGAATATGAAAACCAACAATCTTTTTCGTGTTCCAATCATTGAATAATTATTCTGAATCTCTCTCTATTTAAGAAAGTTCGTCAATGTCTAGATGGTAAACTTTTGGAACAGAAAACCAAAAATAAATTTTGTATTCTAGACATTGAATAATTGCTCTGAATTATTGCATATTAATGAGAAGGCAGCGACTTGGTAGCAGAGATTTCACTTTCAGGTTAGAAAGACACATGCTTCATATTTCCTTCCATTCAAAACCATGATATTTGCTTAATGACATAAAAATCAAAATGGATCTCACATTGCAATGGCATAGAAGTTAATGCAAAGCGAATACAGTTGCGAACTCCTGCATTTAGCGTACACTATCTTCACATCAATAATGAATCATATATGGAACTGAGACACGAACCGGTAATTATTCAATCACAAAATTGACTTAATGTAGCAGTTAATTTTCATTTTCTCGTTTCAATTACCCTTTATTACGAATGGAAAAAGCTTTGAAATATGTACGTAATAATAATAACAACAACAAACGGGTTTCGAAAATAAAAGAATCTAAACATTTATAATTATTTAAGTCACCAAATCTATCAATTATTCATTTATGAATATATATGTCTTTTAAAAAATGTATAAATCACAGCTAAATTTCTAGAACAATAACTTACATAAATAAATGATTTTTTAATCAGTACTGTTTCAAAGAAGAAACAAAAATGCAAGTTTCCTACATAGTGTCCTTATATTTTATCAAAAGGACAGAATGCTAATTGCTAAGGGATATTTTTAACATGATTTTTTTATATTCATATAAAAGGATAACAATAATCAAAATGTATTTCTTGTGAGTAACACGTGAATATGAACAACGAAATATATAATTTAGTTATATATTTTTGTTATAATTAGTTATATAGTTCTCAATTATGTATGTTTAATTTAGTTAACATTCTGCTGTAATAAGTTAATTTAGTTAACATTCTGCTGTAAAGCAACACTAGGGCTATTTTGGGATGGACCTCGTAATTTTGAATCACAGTCAGATAACAAGGACGACACCAGAGCTGGCACTCCCCTCTCCACACCACACTACACCAGCAACAAGACGTTTGACTCTGACGGATTTAACATGCAGCAGATCCCTTTACATAACGGTTCTTCGGTGGAATTGGGTCTGGAGTCTGAAATCTTGCTGCTCACGAACTGAGACCTTACTATCAGGCCACCGCGGCGTTCATCAATTATATATGAGACACAGTAAAATGTATAATTTAGTATTAAAAAATTTAACACGCACCTTCTGTGAAACTCACATTATATTATCCTAATAACTGGTTAATATCCAATGATTTGTCCGTTTGTAAAAAATTCTCGATACCAATAAGTACATTATTTGTGGATTTGAAGTCGCGACGCTCGATAAAGTAAATATTAAAATGATCCAAATATTGCCAGACACGCCCAACAAAGGCCACTTACGTATCTTATCTCTTCACACTTATCATGCATAAAAATTCAGTAGCTTCTCATCATCCAACCTCATTTAAAAGTCAAAAGTGCTAAGTAAACAACAAACTTCAAAAATATCTAAAATGTCAACAACGATAACAGAGCTAGTGACCTTAAATATCAAAAAGCCGTGAAAGCAGCACAATACCATCTTCAGCTGGATTTTTTTTAATATTTTAATCAACAGTCCTTGAGAGCAGGTGCAGAATTAAGCGTCCAGAATGTTGCTAAATTGGTTAAGTTATACTAGATTTAGTAAGATTAATCTTAAGTGGTGGTGTTTATTAGAATTACAAAGCATGATTCACCAGTTTTATTCGCTTCCTGTCATATAAACAAATAAATGTTTATTATAAACAAATAAATGTTTTATAATGACAGAATTCAACAGAATTCACCAGAATTACCTTTTATTCAGTGTTTTTGATGTACTCTTGTTATGTTAGTAAAACTGTAATAAATACAAGGTTTTCAAAAATGTTGCACTGACCACAGTTTTATTATATACAACCATAGAGAGATGTAATATGCATTTTAGAGAATTTAAATGACTATGAAAAATATTAAGCGTGTTTAAAAATGTAACAATTTGACAGCACATGTTTTTATTTAATGTTTATTTATTTAAATTATTGTTAATTGCAATGCTTTTCATGCTTAATTAATATATATAAGCTATGATAATGTGTGTATAAAACTCAAATAACAGTATGGGATTTCCTTTTTTTCAGTAAAAGAATATACTAAATTTATTTACCCTAAAATAATTTATTTTTACATACCGCAAAGGCAACCTGAATTTTATATTGCACCATATTTCATACGTTCAACAGCATTTTTTAATAGTTCCAAAAGAAATATCTCTATTTTAAAGTTCCAAATTGCTGAATGTATATTAACTTTCTTTGAAACACTTTAAATATATAAGTATAATTTAAATTAACAAGGATTCTTTTAAATGTATGTAAAAGCTAGGAATAATAAAATATATGTTAGCAATTGATCTTAAATAATTTGGAAACTCAGAAAGCATTCATTTTTTACTTGCCTAAAAATTCGATTTTATAGGTTCCTATTCCCAGTCAAGACAATAATGCAATATTTAATGCAATTAGAGATAACATTTTTAAAAATTTATGTATGTTCTCCATGAAATCTTAACTTAAAAAATTACTAAAAGAAAGTTTTGAGTACTAAAAATTACTAAAAGAAAGTTGAAAATTTTTGAGTGACAAATATTGCACTTGAAATCTTTCAAAAAGTTTAAGAAACTTATTTTACTACTTTTCCTATAAAAACCATTGCCATGTAATACGGCCAATTTATCAGTCAATAATAAGACTTTTATCCAATGGAATAACACATAAAGGCATAATATTTTAAGTAATTACTGAGCAATATTATTTTACAGGAGAGATTTAAACATTTCTATGAAAGGAAGCAATATGTATATATATATATATATATATATATTGTAAAGACTTGACCAAGGGCGGGTCAAATGAAATGGTAGCGTATTATATACAGAGGCTTTATTTACAGCTTAACACACAAAAAACACGTCATCTAGATTATATACAGGAATATTTACAAAGGATTGTCTGTTCGACAACTAGGCTGGGAACTCACAAACTGTCTGCGTATTCAGCTACTGCCTGTAGCTCCAGAGATCTACGGATTTCTTCCGGTAGATCTTGTAACAAACTTGAGATCACCTGGTATCTCTTCACATCAGCACTCCTCACAGCTCGCCTCATCCTCCAGATCAACCTGTCCCAGATCAGCTTCCTTCTCTTTCCTTCTCCTCCTCTCTCTTTCTCTCTCTCTCTCTCTTCTTTTTCTCTTTTCTTCGGCTTCTTGAACTCCTTTTTAACGGTCGCGAAGCTCCACCTCTCAGGCTGATATTGGCTCGCTGGCGATGCCGGTTGTCCAATCATTCTACTTCCACTCGCGCCACCATCGTGGGAAGATTTCTGAGACATCCACCCTTTAGATTGCACCTGGATTCTTTCTTTAATGGGTTCCAGGAAACACTAATTTCTTTAATGGTTGTAAACCGCATCTGTTCATTATCGGACCCAGTGGGGTGGTCCACAGACGGATTAGTCCAGTCTGGTATTTCGACCCGGTTCACTGCTTTAATGAGCCGAAAACATGTGAGGTCCCTTATCTGTCCTTCTCAAATTCTAAGAACGGGAGAAACACAATGGGTAACAAAGGCTGAATAGCCTCACCGCTGGATGGGAGTATCATTGTTCGATCATGTGTCTCTTCCAGCAGGAGACAAAGTGGCGACTTCCTTACAATATATATATATATATATATATATATATATACACTCAAATTCAATAAATCGTTTTCCGTAATATGAAATTTGAGCAATTTAAAGTCCAAATTCAAATAATTCACAAGAAAAACATAGAGCAGAAGTTATTTTTTTAAAAACTGATAATATGTATTTATAATGAATATGAATGTATGTTTTTGTGTGTGATAGCGTTGTTCAGCCAGTGTGACTAAGAAATATGCTATGAGGAATGTGAATGTTTATCCCAAAGAAAGTTTTTAATTAATAAAAAATTAAACTGAATTATGGCGTTTTCCCAAGATAACTTTAAAAAAAATGTTGCATGAAAATAAATTTTACGTCATTCCAAAATTCAAAACATTTTCATTTTATTGATACCATTTCAATAGTTATACTAACCTTTGCTGAATTTTAGCAATTTTTAATTTTTCTTTCTCTAATTCCGAACGGTTTTCCCGGAATTTCTGTCCATCTTTACGGTTTTATCAAATACTTAATTGCATTATTTTCTTCCATTGTTGGAAGCTAAAGAAGAAGAATTCTGCTACATACTTGTTAAGTTTAGGAGGCAAAAAAAAAAACAACAACTTATTATAACTTTAATAAAAATATCAAAAAAGAATATTAAGAAAATTGGAAGATGGATGAACTGGATATATACGTGTTTCATAGCGCTATGATATTATTGATTTGTCTCCATTAAGAAAGGCTCATGTTCACGATAAACTAAATTTGATAGTTAAAATAGAACGGCTTTAAGTCAGAAAATATGAAGGAATCATGAAGATGGATAAAGATGGATTATAATAATAATAATAAACGGTTTATCTGAAATCAAATAAAACCAATATTCAGCCAAACTAGCTAGAACCCAAATTCTACATAAATAATCAGAATTTTAATAATATTTCCAAACAATCATGTCTTGATCATACGCTTTACGGATAATGTCATCTAAATTAAAAATCAGTGATCATTCATTGTCTTTGGTGGTACAGTTTTTCAGCCCAGTAAAAATAATTACAGCTTTGAGGGCAATGACAGGTTATTTAAATGAGCAGTAGAATATAAATATCAGTTTCTTCTTGCATCTGTTTAATAGTTTAATCATGTGAGTTTTTACGCTAGATTTACTAAGACCTGTCATGCAAGGGCAATTTAAAATAAACAGTACCCCTTCGGCAAAAGATGGAAATATATATGTATGTATATATTTAGGTTCGGACTGGTTGTAAGAATCAAGTTTAATCGATTTTGAACACAGTTATCTCTTTCTTTTAAAGATGAAATACATATTTTTGCGGCATCTTTTGATTATGCGTATCAAACAAGGCGACGTATTATTAGCATGAATGATGAATGGGATAGAACGGAACATGATCATTTAAACTGCAGAAGAATGATTAGCTTCGGCGTAAATAATAAGAAAAAAATTAATGAATAATTAATTACAGTTCGTATTTAATGGAAGTCTTCTGGTAACCAACTGATTCATCGAAGATGGTTTAATCGTTTAAATCAATACTGTATATTTATATTTTTAATAAAAAACTACTTTTATTCAGGAAATATAAAATATGTAGTCATTAGTATAAAAACTGAAGACAAAATCGTAAATTTATTCTCTTTTGTATATTGCCGTAGATTAAATTTTAAAATTATTTTTTTATTCTACAAAAATTGATTTTATTATTTGAAAAAGAAATTTAAGAATATATTTCCAGAAAAAAAAAGGAAAGAAAAGTTAATATATAAAAGCAAATTCAAGCTTTAAAGTTCGCACTGAAGATAAATTTGAGTTTCTGTTTCAGTAGAGTGAATAAACTATATAAATATTTTAAATCGAAAGTTTAGCTCTCTTTCGAGTTAATCTTGAGTTGGACAATATGCTTCAAATACTTAAGATCAAGATCTTCCAGAAAAATCTCTTTACCCTGCCAATTTTAAAAAAATGTAATGATAGACCAAGTCAGAAGAAAATCTCAGAAAATCGATTAATTTTCTAAAGCCATCAAGCCGAGGGTATCTAGAGAATAAAGCATGCGTTTTGGGGATTCTGTCAATCACGCTTTGTCATAGCCCGCAGCAGTTTTGTTAAGCAGGCGTTTGGGACTTTTCAGCTATTAACAGAATTAAATAAAATCTAACGGTTTATGTGGTGGGATGGCTCCTCATCATGTGAATTCCGCACGACAATTGCTAAACTGTTACTTCCCAAACTGGTGGATTGATTGGGACGGTCCAGTCCTCTGTCTAAGCGATTTCCAGGTATTACTTACCTGAAATTTCCCTATTGGAATTAAAAATATATTTATTCGAAATTTTCTGAAAATCGAAAATCAAGACCCTCTAACAATTCAAAGTGAAACTCCTTAAACTTTATAAAATATATAGTCCAAAATACATAACAGGTAAGAAATTTTGTCTGTGGGTAATCCATATCCGAAATGAGTGTTCCATATCAAGTATCTGGAACGCACACTCAAGGTACTTATGTGTTGTTGTTGTTACTTATGGCCCTTGCCGATGGACAAGCCCCCCCCCCTGCTGATACAGCAACAGATTTAAGCCCAGATGAGCGTCTCTCTTGTTTTTGAAGTAGCTCCAACTAGGGCCATGAGTACGACTTAGCTACACACTCACCTCATTTCCTTGCACTACTCCTTCTTACAGGGGTGGGCGCAGTCACACATCTCACAGATAGAACACAGAAGAACAACAATTAGAACTCGAACCCGGAACTCCCAGGACACGAAGATGGCGCGCTACCTCTGTGCCAGAAAGCCGGCAGGTGCTTATGTGTTATACACATAAGTACCTTAAAATACTTTTACTTAATAAAGTAAATACATTTAATAAAATTATGATCAATTTAGATCGATTTTGGAGAATTCTGCACATCGGATTGCAAACGTGAAGGGATTTATTTGAAAACCCACAATAGTAACGTTTCAGAAAAAAGCGTATAAAGTTCTTCTATAGAATCTCGTTAAAATGAAGAAATCTATGTCAAGGATTGACTTATTAGAGGATATTCTGATTGAGCGAAATTTCGTCTGGAAATCTCTCAAGCATCAGGCAAGAAAAGACTACATACTAATCTTGAGGAAGAGTCTGCGGGCAAGTGAAGAATGAAAAGTTATCATTCGTCATGTTTATAAGAACGAAGGGAAAAAGAGTATGAAAATTCCTTTATTTTACTATGAACAATTTCCATCCCATTGCTGAAAAATCCCTACAAAACTTCAACAGCAAACCACTGCATCAAAAATTAATAAGATGTGCACAGAGATAAATAAAAGAGGTTGGTGTTATATATATCAATATAGACCATTAAAACAATAGCATTTAAGGAATTTCGCACCTCGTTGTAAAAAATATAGAAGAATTATAGCCCTTTACGGTTGAACTGACTTATGTAAATACTTTAAAATGTACAATTAATTACAACTATTTATGCCGATACCTCATTCTAAGTAACGATGCCTTATTCTAATTTAATTCCTAATTAATTCCCAAATTTTTATTTTTATTTAGCCCATATTTACATCATTATAAAATGTTCGCTTACTTTCTGATCAAATTCTCACATTTTATTTAATTATTTATAACACGCGCTCTGATTTAACTCTATTTTAACAAGCAAACTCACGATTTGAGCATCTTCCTCCTCTCCTAGCGAAGGGCTAAAAATCTCTAATACTTACAACAGTCTTTTAAAGGTACCTAAGATTAACCTTTCTGTTACTACAAGTGCAGTTAAAATCTTGAAAACTATTCTTAATGAACATTTGCTAGCCCTGAAATAATTATAGCCCTCAATTTTGATATCTTTAGACTGAACTATCAGTTTTTTAGGGAGTCTGTCCGATTTTTAAGCCTACATGTCACTTATAAAATATCAGCTACAACCGTTTCAAGTCAAAAATACTCATTTTCACTTCCTCGTATTTTTAACATAGAGAGAGTATTATAATCGTCAAAAAATTCTCGGATTATTGACGAATCACCAAATTTTAAATATCCCCGAGTTCGGAAAACTTATTTTTTGGAAATACCAGTCTGTCACGAGCTACTCGTGACAATGATAACTCAAAAATACTTTGATTATATGGATGAAATTTGATATACAGTCGTTACACCAAATTTATAGATTTCTATCAAATTTTCAGCAAGAGCCTCTGAAAGGAAATGTTTCGAGAATAATTTAACATAATAATTACAAAACGAAGAAAGCTGACCAAATTCGATACAAAAAAATTAACTTCCATAGTGTAGACAACTATCAAATTTTCAGTAAATTCCGACAATGAATTTTTAGTCTGTAGGTTTGTATTTTTAGAAATATGTAAATGCGATAATTCAAAGACGCGATGACTTATGAATACCAAATTTAATTGTTGTTGTTTCTAATGGCACGTGCCATGGACAAGTTCGCTGAGGTAGATAGCGATTTAAGCCTACTCAGCGTCTCTTGTTTTGTAGTAGCACCAACTAGGAGCAAGAGTACGCATTCGCACACAACACATTCTCTTGCATATCCCCTTTTTACAGGAGGGAGGCACATTCATACACCTTACAGAAAGAACATAGAAGAACAACCATGGCTTGTCCGGTGACTCGAATTCGGGACGCCCAGATCACGGGGAAAACACGCTACCCCTATACCATGACGTCAGCACTAAATTTAGTATGTGATTTTATGACTACAAGTATAATTTTGAGTGAAATTTTTGATCTGTTGGGGATAAAACATGTTACAACAAAAATTCGATTTCAAAATGCTGTTAACCACATGGTAAGTATTAACCGCCAAATAATTCGCCAAGTACGACAGATAGATTCAGTAAAACTGCTAAATTCACGCCAAAAGATAATGTTTTGTAACTATCGTATGCCAAAACCATGCAAAACTTACTATGGCATACCATCTTTGTTATAACATATACAAGAAAGTTTTAGGGGATCATTCCCACAGATTTTTTTTATATAAAAGGAAAAGCCTATCAATGCAATTTAAAGCAAAATTTTTCAATGATTAAACAATATATTATTATTATTATTATCATTTTTTCAAATATCTGCAAATTCCGTTCCTCACCGATTGAATTTTCAAACTCTCGATATTTAAATTCTTGTGCATCCTTGTCGCACAACAAAAAAAGAGAAGATGCATCGTGGTTTATAATCGCGGTAATAGCTGAGTAAGCAGCTATTTTATGACCTTTTATGCACTGTATCTTCACAAATAAAGATAACAGCAACAAGAATGTTCTGCGAAAAATTCTTATCCTCTTGAAGAATGTTTTTATCATAATGTACTAAAATAGAAGAAACTTTATAGGCAATTTAAAAAAAAAGTATACAGAATCTAAGGATTTGTAGATGAATTTGTTCCCAAGTGTTCAAAAAATAAATAAAGCATATGTTTTTAATGAGAAAAGGTCCAAATATCTCACTCAATAATTAAACGTCAATAAACAATTTTACGTAGAAAAAGCCAATCTATGAATGAAATCGGAATTGAATTGTTTTCCATATTAATTGCAATGTTTATAATATCAAAAATGTTTTTATTGCTTAAACATTTTCAATATTTATAAGAGTATACTGATTTTTATGTATAGCAATCAATGAATATTTTCAAAAAGTCAAATGTAAAGATTATTTAAATTAATTAGATGATTACCATTGCTAAGGGCAAGTTTAAGTCTTCTCCGTCAACTTTCATAACCCTTTCCTTCTTCTTTTTTTATTAATTTTATTTTGATCTCAATAAAAGAGTCTTTAATTTTCAAATATTATGATAAATATAAATTACATAGTTTTTAATTGAAAGTCATCTAACTGCAGATCTTTTATATAAGGGAATAAATTGTCATTTTCTAAGTTTCACAAAATTGCGCAGCCCTTAGGTATGTACCTATTTTGTCTATGTATTTATCCGTCACACAGTTGCCCGTTTTTATAATTTTCATTTTTTTCTTTACTTTTATTAAAGATCTTAACTGCCTCAATAATTTCCATAGTTTTCCTTCATGCGATTGCTAAAAAACATAGCATTTTAATAAAATGTGCAGAATTTTATCTCTTAATTATTTTTTAATAAGTCACCATTAATAGTTTTTAATAAGTGGCTAACAATATAGGGGCCACATTTAAAGAAACTTCTGGACATCACAACCTACACAGCAACAATGTAGGAGTTGTATTTTTAACTCGTCGTAAAACCATCAGAACGAGCCAAATATATGTCATCACCAGACAAGTAAATATTGTGCCGATTTTTACACTTTTAAGATTTTTTTTTACGAGTAAGTATGAAAATGAGCACTTCTTTTCAAATAGTTTATAGGTCTTTCTAACGTGAAAGAGACGAGTATGCAGTTAAAAATTTGAAATACAGGCTGAAGTTTGAGTGAGATTTTTTACAAAATCATAACCGGAGAATTTCGAAAGATTGCTTCAAAAAATGGAGGAAAATAGATGCATTTGTGTGTCAAAAGTGTAGATCAATTCTTCGAAATAAAGCTGATAATCAGAACCGTATTAAACCAATTAGGATCTCATAGGCAATGCAAGATTTTCATTGTCTATGAGATCCTAATTGGTTTAATTTGGTTGGTTATATATATATATTTATAAATATTTGTTTTACTATTTACACACAAATATATATATATTTTTATATATTTTTAGATATATTTTTATATCTATATATATATATATATATATATATATATATATAGGCTCGGAGTTTTTAAAATTGTGGTAGGGGACCTGGCCTTGCTTACTTTGCCTATTTAATAATCTAGTTCTGTTGGTACCGTCAGAGATAGCAAACAATTATTGTACAGTTACTAATAAAATAATTCTCAATGATTAAACATGCATAATTTTTAAGTTCCGCTTTTTTTACCGCAATTACTCCTTCATTTGCCGATTATCTAAATTTCACTATAAAATCCTTTCCGATCATCGTATGATAATAATACGAAATTCATAACATCTTAGCTTATTATCGACAACCATTGTAGATTCCAAAATTATAATCCATAATTGTTCTATAATCGTAAGTATGTATCAATCCTGCATACATTTTGTCAGTAAACTGTTTTTAATGTTTGGGAAAGCGATTTTCATCACTTTATACAGAAAGTGTTGGAGATGCAATAGATTTTTATTTATTAAATGAGTTATTAAAATAAATTTATTACTTGTATTTTAACAAATTCTATTAATATTATTTAATAATACTGAAATCTCCCCTCACCGAAATCCTTATTTTTTTTATCAAAAAATCTCTATGAATATTTTTTTTATAAAAACAAGTCAACTTTTAAAGTAAAATTAGATTTTATAAATAGCTTCATTTCAAGCTGAATTATTAATTCAAACACAAAAAAAATTCTAAAAAGCAAACCTAGCAACTCTAGTTTTGAAATATTTCGGCAGAATTCTTAGAATTTCTTTAATCTTTTTTTTATTTATGCAAAATTCTTAGAATTGGGTTTTTATTTTTTTTTAATTTTTATTTTTTTTTCCATTCCTTTTCCTCCGTCGTTTTCAGCACGCAGACCTCCAAACGGAATCCATTCGCAGAAATGCATTTCATGTGTGGCCTTCTTCTTCTTTTCCCACGACGCTTACAACAAGGCCCCTGGGTTTGATTTCAGGACGCTACTGCTGCTCAAGATCATAGATTCCGGTGACTGACAGACAGCGGGGACATCAGCTCCATTTCTTAGTGAAAAAATAACGCCATCTGATATCGATTTAGGTGCTTTAATTAACGGGTACACTGAGTTGAAGTAAAGGGAGATTAGAATTTAATGCAAAAACCACTGAAGCCATTAGCGCCTTACTATCATAATTATTTATCCGCGATCTTCTCTGTATCAATCCAATTCTAGTTTATGTACAGTCGAAGAGCGTACAATTTACCTGTACTGTTAGTAAAATGAGAAAATATGAATAACACTATAACTATTAAATCTTCTACATTCGTTTTTTTCCATGAGATTAATTTTAGTCAGGAGACAATGAAATATTATAATTGAGCATAATAAAGGCAACATCAAAGAGATAAAAATAATAAATATTTTGCAATTTAATTATAGGAATAGTTTCCATAGATACGAATATCATACTGAATGGTATTGGTCTTCTGCTGCTTTTATTAATTCATTCAGTTACTTAGCAATTTAAATTAAACAAAAAAAATTTAAAAGATGATGATATATCCGCTTTATAATCGAAGGAGGGGTACAATAGCTTCTGATGGTATGAACCCTTGAGCACCCGAGGGCAGAAATCAGACTTCCAACTCATATGAAGATGACACACGCTTATCCCATTCCCTTGCGCAGCCACATTTTACATGGAGTCACATTCACGCACCTCACAGGTAGACACAGAACAGCCATGCCCTCATCGGAACTCGAACTCGGAACTCCCAGATCACGAGGAAGACTCGCTACCTCTGTGCCATGACGCAAAGGCGCAATTTCTTAAGGATATATTCCATTTTTCATTCTCAAAAATTTAAATACTTTTATCATCAAAGTAATCATTTATTAAGTCTTATTATAAGTAATGCTCATAATGAAAATTTTGATGTATTTGCTGATTGAAATTTCATTTAGTTGCTCTAAATTAAATGTTAATTTACAGAAACATTTGACAAAAACTATTAATATTATATCGTCTTTCCACACCAAATTGGTATCACGCGATGATAATTAAAATTATCTGAACCAGGCTTAAAACAAGCCAGCAAAACAAACGAATCCTAATTAGTCGCGTACATGGCATAGTGTTAACTTGCCTTAATTTCACCTTTAAAATATTGAGACAGGGAAAGATAGAACAGTGTGATGTTAAGATGTATTTTAAACTATAGCAAGGAAAAAAATTATGAAAGGAAAATCAAAAACATTGTACTAATAAAAAGCATTTTTTTTT
>JAOUZG010039494.1:839813-874799 GCA_026289955.1 Argiope argentata
TGGAATTTCAGTTAATTAAAAATTAATATAAACTATGACGTTTTTTCAAGACAAAACTCGAAAATTTTACAGCATAATGTAAATTTTATACCGTTTCAAAATTTTTAAAATTTAATATAATTTAATAATGGTGCAAATTTTCCCATTCCCAAATTTTTTGAGATTTTTTTTGCCTAATTTAATAATAGATTACATTATCACCTAAAAACTGTAAGCACTTTTATTGTTTCTTTAAATTTTTAATCATGTGATCTTCTCCCATGAAGGATTCTATTTAGTATCTAAACTTACACACAAAAAATAATACAATTAAAAAGTAAGGTTTCAATAATAAAGTAAACATTATAATAAAAAAGTAAAGTTATAATATCACGGAAGGTAGAAATGAAACTAATTGACTAATTACATCTTTAATAAGTATGTGAGATCGTGAAACTGGTCTCTGCTAAGAAGATTCGAGTACTCGATGAACAGAAATATTAAAGAATTTTTAAATATTATGGTTTTGATATTTATGATAATTCATTGGTTAAAAATATTTTGTTGTCGAATTCATGGTATCCAAGAGATTTAATTGCATTAAAGCATACTAATTATCTAAATCATATTTCTTATTGAGATCATATTATTACACCTTAAAAAATTATTCTTGGGTTGAACACAATTATAAAATTTTTAAAATAACCAAAATGTTTTCTACAATAATTTAACTGTGAATAGAAGCTTGTAGTAAAATTCTGAATGTTTAATTAAACAAAATAAAAGTTTAGGGTAGAAAATATTCAAATATTTAATTATTCTCTGAATCATACAATTATGAAGGCTCCCTCGGATTCAAACTTTTGTTAAAAAAAGATCTAGTGAAAAAAAAAAAAAAAAGGAGGGGAGAATGGGGAAAAAATGAAATGAGTCCATCCATGTTCTTCGAAAAAGGCTGGAGCCTGATGTCTCGACCTTGCTCTAAAGCAGTACATTTTCATACCAACTTTTCCACGACAGAGGCTTCTTTTATTCTGTGTGATCTACATGATCTCATGTTACTTAATAAGGTTCCTTTGAGTGGCCTTCACGGTTCAGAGGAAAAGAGAGAAAGTCACGATAGAGGGATAGTTGAACTTGGAAACCTTTCTTTATCCATCAGAATACATGCCATATGTAGAAATAGATTAATTTTACCAAAACTGATTTTTTAATAAAATTATATATTTTTAGTACTTTAAGTATTCACAGTATTAAGATTTTAATCTTTAAAAAATTCATCAACTTTCTATAATACTAATGCAAAAATATTTTTCATTTAATTGAACATTCCAAAAAAGCAATAATAAAGCTTACTATAATTATTATTTCAATGAAGTTTTCTGTTTAAGGATTCAGATTTACCGTAAGATTGCACAGATTCATCGTAAATAATTTTATTTAGAAATTATCACTTTTCTTCATTTTATGTTTTTTATTTGGTTTTTCAATGTATATTTTAAAGCTCTCTACTATTTGTTTACCGTTCCTTTTTAAAGTCTGTTCTATGAATTTAATTAATGTTTTAATTAAATGACACATCAGATTTATTGTAATTTCAACCCATATAAGAAAGCAAAAGACACTTGAGATATCTTTTGAGATAAACGTGTTAAAATGATCATTGTTTCTGAAATTTATTTCTACTTTCAGATAGTTATGAACCAAACTATCAAAAATTTCGTTACTCAATGCTTTGATCATACTCCTTAATATATAAGATGGGACAACAAAGTGTCATTAATAGAATATCTCAACTAAATAGCAATTTCGAAATAATAATATACTATTAACTATTTAGAGCTAGCAATAGATCAGAATCAATAAAATATGAAAAATACTGTACAGTGACTTCTCTTTTTGATATAATCTTTAAGAAGGATTCTTTGGAAATCAAAATAATAATAATAATAATAATTTAAATTTTCTTAGAAATAAAAAAGGTCAGTAATTAAAATACTTTCACATAACAAATTTTGTTCCTCCTGTTTTGCCATTTGTCAACTAAGCATGAAATGTTAATAATTAAAAAAAAAACTCTCCTTGAAATATTTGTTAAGAGAAACTGGCCTATATTTGTTTTATCAATGAAAATAATCCGAAACACTTCCGATCCTTTGGTTTACACTCTACGCAATTCAAGTTTTCATAATCGGCAGTCAAGGGTAGATACTATAACTTACATTGAACTGATTAACTTAATTAGATAACAAAAATAAAAGACGTGTGATTATCTTAAAGTTATGTTTATTTTGGCACGCTTGCAAGTTCATTTTATAGTCATTTTCTGTAAAAAAAAATTAATCCTTTAGAATACTTAAATTCTAAATAGCAACCTGCTTTTCTTATTCTATTTAGAGCCTTCAATTCTTGTAATGTAACAATTCTCAAGATAAAATCTTAACAAAAAGTATCAAAAAGTAAAAAGAAGATAACATAATAAGAGGAAAGAAAAAAAAGGTTAAAAACATTTATCTTATCCAAGAGCGAAGAAAGATGAGTTTATTTGAAAATCCGCTGATTAGAAATTCTTAAGAATTACACTTTTTTAAACGTTGTAACATTTCCGAGATAGAAAGAATATAAAAAATAGATATCTGTTTAAAGATTGATGCAAGAGACATTTAGATATATCAACTGTTTATCTGATTTCGGAAGAATTCGATTTTTTGTTTTTTGTTTTCCGAATGTTCTATATTTAAATCAATAAGTAATAACAACCATTAATTATAATTATTTACAAGCAGAAAGTATACCTACAAATTTTTTTTTATTGAAATCAAATTCTGTGCAATCAAACCATAAATTATGCAACAATAATAGAAGCAACTTAAAAAAGTTGTGAAATTTTATTTTGATTTTTTATAAGTGAAAAGTTACATAAATATCATTGTAACAATAAAACTAATTATTTCAAATGACGCATTTACTATACTGTAACTATTTAATAATAATATTCTGTATTAAAAAGCATAAATTAAAACGGTCTTTAAAAATTATCTCAATTTTGAAGCTAACTTCAAAATTTCTTTAGACCATCTTTTAGTTATATTTTAAATACGCGCCGATTAATTCAGTTTTATAACAGTTTACTGAATTTATTCTAATCGTTTTATCTAAAAATGATTTCATTAAATTTTTTTATCGTACTGACAATTTTATATGAATATGGCAAGTAAATGAAACGGCAAGGGTAATATTTATATCTCTTGCATCAGTCATGAAACTGGAAGAGAAGCGAAACACAATGTATTAAGCTTAATTCAGTCAAAACACTCGAAAAGTCATATTCCTCCTATTCCATTTACTGTCTCTAAGGCGTTAATTAACAATGCTACTTCCGTTTAAAGTGTAAAACAAAAAGAATAATTAAACCTTGGTAGGCAATTCTGCACTTAAAAGAAATCATACTCTTGGATGTATAAATAAGTAATAGGATTATGAGGTATTGAGGTAAATAACATCATAATTACTCCAAAGATTAATGTGGGAGTAATTCATTACAAATCACTGTGAAAAAAATTATGTAAAATGCATCTTCTCCTCGTCCTTCTTTTAATTGTTGCATGCTTTCAGATAATAGCAATAATATGGCACGATCTGCCTCTTGCCTAAAAGCAATGTTTAGCGCCTCATTTGGCGACATTTTTTGGTTCAATGAAAAATATTTTTCCACTAGGGGAAAGATAAGCGGACAGCGTTTCCAAGTTAAGAAATTGCGATAGCAATAAATATTATTGAGGCAGAGTAGAAAATGACAGCATATCAAATTATAAAATCAGGCAATTGTAGAAACTTTATACTTTATTAGAATTGGTGCAATGCTTTTAACCTATTCATTTATAAAAAAGATTATTTTAGATTTAAAAGAACAATAACATAAGTTTACAAAATATTTATCCAGGTGATTCAAAGTTAATTTTTAAAATTGTATTCCATTTGGGAGAAAAAAAATCTCACGGCAATCAAAAAATAATTTTCTGAATAATAAAATGGCGTAGAAAAAAAAAAGTGTTCGAAAGTTTTAACAAATGAAAGGAAACTGATTATAATTTAAAATAAAATTGTATTTAAATTTTTAAAGAAACCACCATTCTTTTAAGTTATTTTACTTATATTGATTAGCATCGTCACCAAAAGACAGACATTTCTTTTATTAAAATGAAAACATACATTTTGTTTTTCCCTAAAACATATATTTATGTAAAGCATATAAATTTCTTCAGACATTTTTTGGCAAAAAAAATAGTAGTTAGCTCGATAAATAAATTGTGTAATAATTTTTTTAATTATTAATAAAGTTTAAAATTATTTATATTTTAATTAATTGCTGAGAATAAATTTCCTAATATAAGAAACGTTTTATTATGAAATTTTGTCTCAGTAACTGCTTTTCTAAAGCACAATTTCGAAACAGTAACTATAAAAATGTAGACCAGATTAGCATCAGCTCGCCAACACAGTTTATCGATCATTCTCTCCAGTCTAATGCGAGAAACAAGAGGGAATCCCAAAAACAACTTCATTGAACAGATCACATATCTAACATTTCATCGCAAATCATCTTACACCGTATTATCATGAGTATTTAAAACATATGTATTTTTTTAAATCTAATAATAAAAATTAATTCATCCACTTACCGCTGAATCCACTAAATAGCAGTTTGATATAATCAAACCGACAATGAAAACGCACACAGCACATTTTTCGGCAACCTTCATGATTACCTAATCAATCAACCACAATAAAGCGATATCAATCCTCTTCCCCAGGTATAGCATTCAGGCATGCTAGGTTGTTTACTTTTTCACACGGTCAGCCGGCTAGCATGGCATTCGTTTCCCATTCATTCATCTACCAGACACAACAGTGGCGGATGGGAAACAGTATCCAAATACCACTCGTCGGGTGTTCTCTTGGTTGTTCAAAAAAATATCTTTAAGAGACTAATATTTGGTTATTCACAATTATCCTTTTCGCCGGTCTTGTTTATTATGGGACCGACCGAGACAGCTCCGGCGTAACCGGTAAGAAGGGTCTGGTGTTCTTCAATAGCAGGGGAGAGGAACACGATCAACTTCAGTCACGCCGGAGTCAGTCGAAATGAGTCGGGAGGAGGAGTTTAAGGGGAGAGTGAGTGACAGCTGTGTCTGCCAATGGCAGTCAGGAAGAGAAGAGTGAGGAAAGTTTTGTTTACATTCTCCACGTTTTAGGAGAAAAAGATGGGAAAAGGGAAAAAAAAATTATGTAATTTTATTGCCCCTAAGATTTGACAAATCCAAAACGATATTGAAAAAACCGTAATTCATTCCTTTTAAAAAAATTTCGATGAAATATTAAAAGTTATTAATTTTAAAATTACATGACAACTTTAATAGATAAGGGGGGGGAGTCCAATTTAATAGAAAAGGATTTACAAAGAAAAAATATTAGTGTAATAATTTTTCAGTGAATAAAAAAGCCCAATGAATTTTTAATCCTCTCAAGAGATCTTTCGTAAGATATCATTTTTCAGTCTTCAGAAAAAAGCACACAGATGTATAATATTATCATTTTAAAAGCGTTCATCACTATATAATATGAGATAAAATTCAAATTAAACTTTTGTATATTAATGAAGATTTAAACAAATTTTGTTAGGATATTTGTAATTATCTTTTATCATTGCTCCAAAATGGCTCAAGCTCTAAGTATTCCGATGAATCTGAAATTCACTTCATCCTTAAATCTTAAATTCATTTCATTATCCAAATCTTCAGATGAATATTCTAATTTTTAAATATTTGAAAGAAACGATAGAAAGAATTTTTTTTTCAAAAACAAGGCATTTGTTTATACAGGGGAAAATATTCAGATTCTTTCAGTAACATTTTTTTTGAACATTTATGAACATTTATTTTATTGATAATCTTATGAGAATTTTTTTTTTTTTATCTTATAATTTTTCCTAACTTTAATCCATTTGTATAACAATTAAATGAGCCAAAATAACAAATATAGCTTTAAAAAATTTAAATTTTTTTTTCTAAACACATGTTTTTTAACAATTAAAATTATTTTAATTTTGATCTGGTCACTAGCCTTGAAATGAATAAATAATTTTTAATTATATCCAAGAAATGAGGTTTTTCTTTTCTCGCCGTGGATCAAACACCCCTGAAACTCCGCCTCTCCGTCTGTCACTCAAATGACGCAAACAAGTCCTCGCCCACCCGGGTGGTAACGTACGAAGTGCAGAGAAGAACGAGAGCAGCGAAGTGAGTGTCCTGAGCGGAACACTCCGTATTCAGGAGATCATTCGGGCTGTTGAGGAGATCGCTCCTGAAAAAGGGAAAGGGCCCGCGATTTCTTTTTTCGGTTTCGATTAGGTAGGTAGGATAGGGATCGCCGATATCCGCGACTGAGTGTCCAGCGGTTGGCGAAATTGGAGAGACCAGCCTCACTGATGGTGCAAGCTAAGCGAACAAGGTAGGCATGTGTAGGGAGTTGAGCCGGACACATTCCGGCTGGTGTACCGGTGAGAAAAGAAAACATAAGGATGTAAAAAGAACTGTGATTTTTCAATCCCTAGAAAGGTGGAGGTAAGTTGAAGGGTTTCAACTCCCTTTATCTCTTTAGATTTGCTTTTAAATCAATTATTATATTTCTAAAAAATGCTGAAATCTTTTTTGTAGAACTTTTTAATACAAAAGAATAATTGGTTTTTCACGATAAAAATTGAAATCTAATAAATATACATAATTTATAACCAGGATAAAGAACTAAGTAATAAAATTATTAATGAATATTTATCAAATTGATGCATGGTTTTTTAATAATCTTATGAGAAATATTTTTTAGTATTGTTATGATCTAATGTTATTAATTAAATTAACTAAACATTATGTCTAATAAAATAATTGAAAATAGACCGTTACTTTTTTAATTATATTTATATATTAATTTCATGATTTAATAAATATATGTTCTTTTTCAGTAATATTATAAAAAAAATTTGGCTCAAATCTTATTTAATAATACTTATCTTAGTAAATGACTTTTTTTGGCATGTATTGAAAAACTGCTTATATATTTTACCATTATCTTTAGGTTTCTACTGCTGTGCGTGACACTCACACAAATTGTAAAATGTATAGATGCCGTAAGTTAATTTTTAATACTTTTTTTTTTTAATTTGAAGCGTGATGAGAAATGATTTAATAATAATACAATTCATGCTTTCTTCCTATCATCCAAAACCGCTTTCGGATGATCGCTTAGTTATTCCAGTGTGCATTTGATGTGGCAACCCTCTTGGTCTGAATCTGCCAACAATCCAGATTAGAGAGTAGAGTAGGAATTCTCTCGCCACGAATTAAAATGTCATGCTTGGTGTTTTTTTTTTTTTTTTTTTACATAACAAGTTTAGGAAAACTATTGGGGAGGTTTTATTTTTTCTTCGTAGCGCTTTAATTCAACTCCTATTTATTCAATTCATACATTAAGCAATTGAAAATATTAAAATTAAATTTTCAATTCTTTACTTTTGAAGGACACTGTTTTTTTTTTCTTTTCTTGTCATTAAAAATGCTGCAATTTACAAAATGAATGCCCCTTTATCCCAAAATTGTTGCGTAAGGGCATATCCTGCACTAAATGCTCGAATTATTTGTTAAATGCTATCTTATGAATTTTACTACATTATTAAGATATCAGTGTCTCCAAATGCCTTGAATTACTTTCATACTTTTATTTTCTAGACCTTAAATTTTTCAACAGGTTAACACAATTTATTTCCATGTATATAAAATTAATTTATTCCATGTAATTATAATTTATTCCATGTATATATATATATATATATATATATATATATATATATATATATATATATATAGTAACAGATTTATGTTCGTACTGTAAATCCCAATTTTGAAGAACTGTTATACATTTATAAGTTCAAAGAGCTAGAGTAATTTTAAATAAATAATGATTAAAAAAAGGCTTTAAAAAATTTGTGGTTTGCTATTTAATCATTTCTTTTTTTATCTACCAAATTTTATATAAAATAATTTAAATTTCAGAATGTTTCATAAATTTAGAGTAACACAAAAAAAAAGCATATATTTAGGCAATTCGTTAATTTTCGTTCATTTCAATATAAAGAAAACTTCCTGTTGAATTCATTTAACTGTAATAAATTAAGTCTAACACAGATATGCAATAATTACTTAATCATAAAATTAGGTTTGTAAGATGTATTTCTAACTAAATTCACATTCGGTAACATGTTCAGTTTGAAAATGTGTTTGCTTTTGTTGCACCTAAGTAAAAAATATCAAGCGGGGAAAAAAATCATTTTCCATATTAATACTGTATTCAAAGTAACATATGTTATACTTAAAACAGGAAAGTTTTATCAAAAACCTTATTGTACTCATTCGACATTTTTCTTTCTTTCAAAATTCACATTCCTTTTATTTCACGACTAAATGGAGTCTTTCTTCTTGGAGGCAGCTTAAACAGGACCCAGCGATCTTACTGATATAATTTGATGCAATAATAACAGTGTGTGTTTCTCATCTGAGAGATGATGAGTCATTCTTCCACTAAAGAGGGTGTTGATGGGGGAAGGCCCTAAACCCCCCACAATTTCGAACCGAAAAATGGTGACGGGTGCGGGACGAATTGTTACAAATGGGTGCTCGCTTTCTCAATGAAGTTGGCTTTGGTGAAGTAGCGAGAAAAAGCCTTTACAATGCGGTTGTAGTGAGTAGAACTTTCTCCCCGCGACCCTGACCCCCAAGCAGAATTCCTTCCCCTGCTATCATAAGGAGGGAAGACCCTTTCTGCATCCCCCTAACTTTAAATCTAGTAAGCTGTTTGTTGGCGAGTTCGCATCCAGGAAGGGAGGCAACAGAAAATTGAGTTTTAGTATTCAAAGATCTGATTTGCAAGTGCTTCCTGTTTGAAATATATCAGGTTGTACCGTGTTTTCTTTGCAAACTAACTACTTAAGCATTCGTGCAAATTTCAGCAAAACAATGAATTAGTATACTATATATGTTTTTAAATTGTTTTAATAGTTTCTTAATTGCTACTGCATTGTATACTTCTAGATATCGAAAACATTGAAATAATCTAACAAACGTCTGGCATACTTGGTCAGATCTTGCTTTCATGCCATTTAAATTTAATCAATCCATCAGGCTCATATTATATATTCGAAGGCAAGAAATAATCAGGATAATTATATTAAAATAAAATGTACTTATAATTTCTTCTCTATAAAAACGAATGTAAATTATCGCATTTTAAAATTAATATTATCTGTCTTTAATTATGAGTTTTTTAGCTCCATTTTTAATTATCATATTTAAGTTTTTAAATATTATTAATCGTACAAAATTTGAAACAGAATGGAATAGACATTAAAATTTTGTAAGACATGTAAAATTCGCAATTTATTTAGATTTACAAAAGCTTATTTATTGCTAAAATATCAAATAATTCCGTGAACAATATTGTCCCATTTAAAATTAATGCTTTAAATACTGAAATGTTGGTGTAGAAAGGAAATCAGGTTTACGTTCGACTTTGCTTAGCGAATTATTCTCAAAAAATTCCATGTGCGAAGCAGACTACTAGAAATGAGGGAAGATTAATTTTAAATTCTTAGGTAGATTAATTAGGGTTAATTAGGTAGATAAAGTTATACAATGTATGATCAACTTTTATGAGAAGCAGGGTAATTATATATACATAATTGTGATTTTAATTAATGTATTTTTTTTATCTAAAAAATCTTTTAAAAAAATGAGATGACTTAACGGGCACCATTGATAAATAATCCTTTAGTGTTTAAGTTGTGAAAATAATTTTCGTCAAACAACAGCTTCTAAAATATTTGAAAGAAATTCTCAGAATCATGAAACTAAAGACACAAAAGTGACAAACCATGAAATATAAAGTTGATTTTGGTTGCTTTTATCATTATCATTCCTATTGATACAAATCGAGAACATTGGGGTACACAAACATAGGCCAAATAACTTTTTTACTTCAATTTAACTGGCCTATTTATTTTGAAGTATATAAATAGAAAATACTTTAGACTTTTTTTACAATGTTAACTACATTGCATTACATAATTAAGAGAAAAATTACTCATTGTGTTGTCATTTTTTTTATTCACTTGACTACTGTCTGGTCTCGGACATTAGAGCCCTGTCCTCTGCCAACCGAGTCTTCGCCTAAATAGGCCTTTTATTATTGCTCTTTCATTATTGTCGATCATCTTTAAAAGTATTATTCAATTTATTCAAAAATTTTGAAAATCTGGCCCTTTTAATTTGTATAACTAAAAGGCTGTACAATAACCAAATGCATTCAGATTTTTAAACCAATTTTTTTTCATTCAATTTCATATAGAATTTTCTGTGTATGGTATTTTAAGCAACTTTTAAAATGATTATAGACTTTATGTTCCTTGTGTATTTGTGTATTATCTATTAAGGTGCCGTCTCTTTATCTAGATGCAATTTAAAATTCCTAATAGCGTTTCGTTACTAGAACTTAATCTTATTGATTAATCATCTTAAAATGTAAGATTGCATTCCTCAAGAATTCTAGAAGTATTCTTAAAGCACGACTATTTTTTTTAATCCATAGACAGCATAATATCTTTAAAAAAACAATATAAATGATGTATTAATTGAACTTTTTCACACTTAAATTTTGTTTAATTTATTGTATAATATAATTTGAATTTAGTGAGTTTACAAATTTACAAATTCTACAGATCTCAAATTCTCAAAACCATCGTCAGCGACATTTTAAGTAGAGGGAAATAGATAATTTTTAATGTTGTACTTTCTTTAAGTTCGACCTCATTATTGTTAGCTTGAAAAGGATTTTCATGATTTTGAATAATGTAGTGGCATAGTTATAGGGTTGTTAGACTGCAAGAAGTCTGCTTTTTAAACCAATAAAAAGTGGGGCCAGTACAAGATATTACAATTACTTAAGTATATATGCAATGTTATAACCCTTCTTTCTCTTGTTTGAAGCCCCCTTCTTCCTACCATAAGGGGAGGCAGAGGGCTTCACTTTGTTTAGTTACGTTATTAGAAAAGTTTCATTGCCTTATATGCTATAAATCTTTTCAAGATATCTATTTGTGACTGATTATAATTGGCAAAATTCGCTATGAGCTTTTGATATATTTTTATTAAAAATAATTATAGCTAATTAATTTGTAATACAGAAATGCTTATGGTGGAACATGGCAGACAATTGAATTAATTCAAACCTATTGCTTTTATTTATGATTACTTATTACATTAACTTTTTGCATAATTTTCTTTTGAAAAATAATCATTTTTTAAAATATTCATAGGTGGTGTTTGTGTCTTTCTTGATTTTGCATAATTTATATTTGAGATGACAATTATATGCGTATTTAAACACCTTAAATTAATTTTTTTTTCAATATAAAAAAACTACTAAAAATGTGACACCTGCAGATATTCGATGAGGGAGGGAAAAAGGTGGTATTAACCTCATCATTTCTGGACGTTGTTTCATAAAAAAACGGTGTGGATGCTAATCTGACGTTCAGATGGTCCCCTTTCGCCCCGGGCGTTGGCTTCCAGTTTTCCCCCCTCCGCGCATTTCGTTCTTTCCCTCTTCTTAAAGAAACATTTCAAAGAGCAACTCGGCCTCTCTACGTCTTGGAATGCATTTCATTGGGATATTTGTGAATACTTTATCACATCGAAAGAATCTTTTGTTCGCGAACTATCTGAGTGTGGGTATTTTGACCCTTGTTGGAAATTTGTAAAAGGTGTCTAGCTGAAAAAAGGGATATGCATATCTGTGTATTGATCTCTATTTTTCTGTAACGTTGACGAATTACTTAGGCTTGTACGACCTCAGAGAATAATCTCCCGAATACATGTAGAAATATGCTTCTCCTTTTGAATTGTTGACTTTGGAATTTTGTTTACATTTAAGCAAGAGAATCCATCACTAAAATATTCTTGTTTAATAAAACTGAGAAGAAACTCAAAACCGATTTAAGATCTTTACTAATTGCAATCAAATTTGATAAAATAAAAAATAATCTGTAAAAGATATTTTTAGCACATTGTCTGCAATTGTGCGGTTTTTTTTGTTGTTTTTTTTACCGAATCCCCACGACGAATATTATAACCAGAATTAAATTTGTATAAGCAACTAGACGACGAAATATTTGCTCAAAATGATGAATGAATTCATCGCACAAGTATTTATTTTTATACTTATAGAAAAGGGGGGGAGAGAAAAATATACTTTCAGTATTTTAAGACATTATTTTGGTTTTTATTAGTAGCAAGGAAATTTCCATCAAAATTTGCAGTCAATCTACAAAAGCAATCATGGCTATTATGAATGTCTTAAAGAAACTACTTTTCTAAATTTTATATATAAAAAATATTTTAAAAGTTGAAAGTGAAGATTGAAGGAAATAGAGAACATGAAAATTCAAAACAAAGCTCTCGATAAAGGCTTTTCTTTAATCACTAAATACTTTTTTTTCCTTATAATTAGACTATATTTTTTGCTCAATAGGAAGTTTACTTCTTCCAAGAATTCTAGATGAAGTGAAAATCTTCCTTACGTTATAGACAGATAATAATCTCTTACGATTGTGGGTGGTCTTAGTTTTGGAAGACTACCCCATTCTCAAAAGTAAAAAAAAGGAAAAGTTGGGGAGCGGCAAAGTAATGTCAAGGTTTATGACCTCCGCGGGATTTAAGTGACAGGGTTCCCAAAGGGCGCTTGGTACAGAAGCTCATTTCTCAGACCATCTTCTATTTCTTAAAAGATACTGGCCTTTTATAACTTGGGTAGGAGGAAGAAAACCCAAGAAAATTTAAATGTGATTTGAAGAAAGATATTCGTTTTTTTTTAAACGATAAACATAGATTAAAGCATATTTTTCGTGAAATGAAAAGAGAAATTTTTTCTTTTCTTTTTTCCCTACAGCAGTGCAATAAATACGACATAAAGCAATAATGAATCTCTGAAGAATTGAAGTGCATGCTTTGATTTATTTAAGTATTCCATTTTCCATTCATATATGGGTTTTTTTCCATCCTCATAATAGTATTTCCTTTAAGCTTTTTAAAGAAAGATTTTTTTTAAAAAAAAATTATTACATTTGTGTTTTGAAAAAGAAGAAAATAATGATGGAGTCTTAAATTTTTTTAACTAATTTTTTTCAAAGAAATTAGTTTTTGATGGTTTTTTTTTAAAAAAAAAAATTGCTATAATTTTTAAAAGTAAAAAAAGGAAAAGAAAGGAAGAAAAACATTTGAGAACTGAAATGGGTTAATACTGAACTAACTGAAAATACTGAAATTAGTAAATTGTGTATTGAAATCAGTATAAATTATTTTTTGAATGAATTACTTTAGAGATGAATATTTATAAAAGTATTGACGTTGATAAGTCGTTCAGTATGGGGATTTACTGATTAGAAAAACATTTTCGCTATGCGTAGGAATCAAGATTTTTTAAACTCTTTTTTTTATTTTATTTATAGCTCTTTGAAATAGCACATTTTTCGATACTTTTAATTATCAGTTCATAGAATGCACAGAAAAAAAATTATCTTAGAAGTTAACTAGAAACACTAAAATATTTATAAACGTAAATTTTATTATACCCCTTTATTTCACTTCGTTAGTTTCATGTTTGTAAAGGTAGAATTTCTTTGCCTATTTTTCACTTACTTTCTGTTATGTGTAAGTGTATCTGTAATTTATATATTTGCACATTTTAACAATTTTACAAATGTTTTCAATATGCTACAGATACATCTTTAATTTCTTTTTAATTGAAAATATTCTTTGGAAATCAATTCTTTAAAAATGGAATTAATAAGTATTTGTAGATCCCCTACCATCAATTTTAATAACAATAATTTTCTTAAAATTTTTCTATTTATTACTTTTCATAATGTTTTGCTATATTCTCATTAACAACTAGACATTTTTTAAATTTAAAATTCTCTGTGTTTGAGTTCATAAAGTTTGTGAGGGTTTTTGAATAGGTTATATATAAGAAAAACCAAATCCGCGGTTTCTAGAAAATTTCGGAAAGTGTTTGTACCCTTAATTCTAATTTTATAAAATAATCGTTATACCTCCACTTAAAAAGAAATACGACTATTTTGTTATCTGAATTAATATCGCGGGTTAGAATAAAGCTATTTTATGGATGCAATATAATTATTCTAAAAGCTCCTGTCATACAATACATAAATTCGATGCTGGCATTTCTTTATGCGAAGGGCATAAAAAACCCGTATATTTTCATTGAAGTCTACTGGTCACGCCTCTTCTTTCCCTTATAAGTACACTCTTCGATATAGTATCTGTATTAGTAGCAGGGATTCATTCTTTTCTCACTGATAATTTTTTATATTTTTGTCCGTTGGAAAATGAATCATTCTACGTAATTTGGTATGAAAAACTAAACGATAAGCGCCCACTCTCCGTCTCGGTTTCAGAGAAGATCCAATTCAGTTATGCCGAAAAGAATCATTGCCTATTTTAGTTCAGTTATTGGTTATTACGCAAGTTAGCGCTATCGCTTACATATCGGAAATAAGCGGAATTTTTTTTTCATTTATGATTTAATTTAGCATTAGGTTGAGTGTATTATATTTTTTCGGTTACCTATAATGGATTCTCCCGGCCTCTACCTCCGCAAAAAAATGTAGATGTTTCTTTTTGAATGAATGATTAATAATTTTCTTTATCGAAAAATGTCTATTTCGGAATAATTGCATATTTGTTTCTTTTTTTTTTCTGAATGGAAAGAAAGAGAGAGAAAAAACTCATTGACCCTGACATTTAATTTATTTAGTTTAATTTCACGTGAAAATTAAATAAAGAAAAACAATTTAGTTAGAAGTTGTTATGGGATTCCAAAATTAATGTCATACTTCAAATATTTTCATGTCCATCGATAGGTAGAAATGAGGTTGGGCGATTATTTATTTTTGGCAAGAATCATATTTAAATTATTAGTAATCTATGCTGTACGTACAATCACCATGATATTACGACTAGCATGATATTTGTAAATATTACTTTAAATTAATCCTGAAAGATAAATTAAAATATTAACAGTAAATCCGGGATAAAATTTAACAATTAGTAGAAGTTATTAATTGACATAATAATTATGTCAAAAATATTCCATGCTCACATATATATACAATATGAATACATAGAAATGGTGCTAAGTCGATAGGTATACAAATGCATAGATAACGTAAAATAACCTTCATTCAACTTCCAAGTAAGATGAATTTTTTTATAAAGCCACCCTTGAATGTCAAATTATTCCATCGTCTGAATCTACTTATGCGATGCACATCCTTGTAAAACAATCAAAACATATTATTTCTTACTACTAGCCAAAATATTCTGTCGAGTTTCTTTACCAGTTCAGAAACTTTATACCATGGGGCTTGGAATTTTATTTTCATTTTTATTCCAGAAAACAAAAGTAAAATTCCCAAGCAAAAATTTTGTTTTTTCCCTTTGTTTTGCATCGAACAATTTCAATTAATGAGTGAGTTAAAGTACTTTTTTTTAAATATTTTTATCCCTATCTTTTTTTACTACTAAAGGATAAAGCTTTTCTATTGTGTCAAAAGTTTTAAATGCCATTGAAAAAGTTCACCTTTTTAATTATTATTTTACTTTACTTTGTTTTCAGATTAATCAAAAACATTGACAAATTTTACTATTTTCAAATAAGTTCTTGACGCTTTTAGTGGCTATAATAAACAATTAAATAATAAAGCATACGAATAAATAGACCATTTTAACTTATAAATCAGGGAGAGAAATAAGGCAGCAGCGTAACGTGCTAGCGCCCACGCTTTCAAAGAGAGCCGAAGTCGTGGGAAGACGCTGTCCTTGTAATAAAAAAAAATAGTAGTTGTCTTAACAAGGGTACCACCAATTAAATATTTTTTAAAACATGAGTTGATAAACAGACAAGTTGACTTTGGTATTGATTTCAGTAGGGATGTGTTTGTCTGCGTTTATAATGCTGGCTTTATTCTCGACGTTTCATGATATAAAACCACAGTGATGAAAACATCATATCCTGTAAGGATATACGACTTGTTTGTATTTACTTTTCCCTGTGGACGAGGGCATGGTGAAAAATAGTACGCATATAAGTTTCCCGTTTTTGTTGAATATGAATGTCATTAGCTTAAAATGGGTTGGACGGTTTCGAACTATCCTAATTTTTTGTCGAAGTTGGTATAAAAAGTTGACCTTTAACAGCTGAACTCAATACTATGAAATCATTATCAATTTTTTTATTAATATGTCTGACTTTGAACTACTCTTACTTTTAATTCATGGTATTGTCGCATCAATGCGTAAGGATTCTGTCTGATGTGAACGAACTAAACTATTTGCTGATTTCTTCTTAAAATTAATAATGAATGTACACAAATTATTTTCCTTAACACTGTTTTATCGAATCATTTGGAAAAAGTTTTGAGGGAAACAAACTTTTCTTTTCTTAGAAAATAATGGAAATTATGCTTCTACTTTTATTTATTCATATTATCAAAATTTTAATATTTGATAATTTTTCATATTTTCTTTTACATTTAAAGCAATTAATAATATTTTTATTGATTAATTAATTGAAGTTATACACCTCAATAACTTTAACACTTTTAAATTTGATATAAATATTACTAAAATAGTTATTTAAGTTGTTAATTTAATACAGTCATTACTAAAAAACCGTTCATTTATAAATATCTGATATTTCTAATATAATATATAATTTAAAATTCTAATTTAAACAACTTTATATTTTGCAAATATTAGATCAGGTATAAAAAATTTTATTTTCTAATTCAAGTAATTAATTCGTAGAAAAGGAAGGAATGTACTGTTTTACTGGATTTCTCAGTTACGTAGCAGGATTCTCCCACCCCATAGTTATTTAAATTAAAGAAGATCATTAAAAAATTTGGGAAACTGTTTATTAAATTTAAAATAATAGAAAAATAAAATGCCATCTATAAAAATAGAAAAATCGTACAAGTTTTAATTAAATGGTAGATATTAATTTCTTAGTAACCCAAAATTTAAAGAAAAGAAATTGGCTTAATTCAACAAAAATGTCTAAAAATTAAGAGGAATAAAACTTATTATGGTGCAATGGGTTCTAGGCGGAGTAAAATTTAGAGTTTTTACCATATCAACTTCAGTATAAATATAAAAAAAATATATCAGTCTGGTATAGAAGCCTATCTGAAGGGAAGTTGTCTTTGTTTTTTTAAAACATCGTATCTTAAATTAATGGACTAGAAACTATATTGTTTTCTCTGCTTATTGTTATTGTTTGCTGTAATTTCTAACTCAATCAAGGTTTTTTGTTTTTATATTCTTCTTATATATATTTTTTAATTTATATTTTCTATCACTCATAAAATTTCTGAACATTTTCTCAAAGGAAATTTCATCTCAGATATATAAGGCGTCACCCTTTGAGTTCAGCTGCGCGTTTCAAGTTTCTCGATTCCTTTTTCTTTTCCCCCATCTTCCTTTCGGATGTGAAACCAAGTGAAAAGTAGAGCCAAAAGAGAACAGGAAGAGACCCGATGACGCTGAACAGCTGATCAACAGTCTGCTGTAAGCTAAACATTATCTTATTTTAGATTGCTCGCCTTGGGAGGGAGCAAGCATCCTTGAACGAACGTTCCTCGCTCTCAAATGCAGAGTCAATTCGGGAACACCTTTCTTAGGGTAGGATAAATAAAAGCCAACTGTGGAATGTGGAAACACAACAGCATTTAGGACAATCAACTTCTATACTTCTTTCTTTTCACTATCTCTCTCTCTATCTATCTATCTATCTATCTTTCATTATAAAACCATTTAGTGAATTAGTCAACGAATACTGAGACTGTTAGTATCTTTCTTTGCATAAGGATCTTTTTTTTCTACCTCTAATGCCTAGTAAAATAAAAAATGTCAATTCCATGCATGGTTGCATACCCAATGAACAAAACTTTTTGTCAAATAACAATAAATGTTGTGAATTCTAAATGTGACTGATGTAAAACAAAACGTTAAAGGATCATATAACATAAAACTTCTCAATCCCCATTAGAACCAGTTATATGTGTTTTAGGGTGGAGAAAACAGTAAAAAAAACCCTTTTTATTATGCATTTTTTTTTCAATAATAGCTAGCAATAAAATCAGAAAAGCTATCCTGATGTAAAAATCTTTTAAAATTTTACTAGGCAACAGTGTTATGAGATAATTTTCTTAAAATTTACAGTGAATGTCTTATTTTCTTGTTTTTCTTCGATACTTTATGTATTCTAGAAGTGACGGGACAAAAAAAATTATATTCCTAAAGGTGACCACAGATTTAGAATCAGAAGCTTTTTCATATCGCATTGTCAACGATTATAAATATAATTTTCTGGTCGAGGTTAGAAAAAAAATCAAATGTTATGTTATGGAATAAAATATAAATTTAGAAATTCAATTTCCCATGCATAAAATATAAACTAATCCTATCTTCGATTCAAATACTTAAATGTATTACATAAACTTACATACTTTTGGATTCCTAAAAAGTGACTCGATCCTCCCTGTCATTATTTTTGTCATTATTAATTTCATTTCTTATTTAACATGTAACTTTCTCGATATCTATATTTTTAGAGCTAATTAAACTCATATTTTTTATTTGGGCCATTCCGAAATTTATTTATTCACTCGGTAAAATTATTATCCTTCTCCACTTGAAATTAATCGATTTTTGTTTGGAGGAATTTCAATATGGTATGATTATAGCTTTAACGTATATACAATGTAAGAAAGAAATATTATAATTGCATAAAAATATATATAATCAACAATAAATAATAAACTTGAAAAGCGTGGGTTAGTGATCTTGCTTCATCTGAAAAGCTACGTTTGGAAGCAAAATTATTCTCTTTGTAGAGATTAAAAGATGAAAAAAAAAAGTGGATATTTTTTTTCAATGTTCAGTCATCTATCAAGCATGTCAAGAAGCTATGAAATAGCAAGCGTATTTGAATTAATAAACTATTAATGAATAAGAATCTGCTATCGGGTTATTTTCTTTCCTTGGTCATTCGAATGATCCTTTACAACATAAATTATCACTTAATGACAATTTTTTATAAAAATATTATATAAAGCATTATTTACAGTAATTATTTTCTTAATTGTTTGAAAGTAAATATTAATTAGTACCTATAATTTAAATATGACTTATTAGTTTTTGGTAATGCTTTTGGTTCTCTAAAACATAGTCAAAAATATATTTTGCGTATATTTATTAGGATATTTTTTATAAATTTTTTTGTACATTGAGCAAGTTTTTGATTTACGAATCGATTAACCACTTTAATCTTTATTATTAATTGTCAATTAAACGCATTGACCTATCATGTATATTTTTTACGAGTACAGATATTTTTAAACTTAAATAAACTCTTAAAAGTTCTAAATAGTAATTAGAATTGTAGTAGTTTAGTCATTAATATTTAATATATATCTACTTTGATCAGATTATTTTTTAATAAATTGTATTAAAATTTCAAATAACGTTAACTGCCTCCAGCACTAAGCTTTAAAAATGCTTGTATTTTCTTTCATCTCCTAAAACATTCGTAGATTTCAATTTAGAATGTCAATTTTAACACCCCAACAAATTTATCTACAACCTGAAAGTTAAGTATTATTATTTGTCTGTAAGTAGCCATCTTCATGACTGTCGTGTCAAGAGGCCATCGCTCCACCAGTAGGGGTTGTCTAAGAAGCACTTTAAGCAAATTTACATGCCTCGTTATCGCATATTGTAGAGAATTGTTTTTTCGGCGAGCCCTAGAGAAGCATTTTTCAGTTGGAGAAAACTTTTTTCCCCCTTCACAGTTTCAACGAAAAAGAGCGAAGAACAGAGGATTTTATCGTGACCCAGTGCTTTAGCGAGTGACTACATAGCTTATACAATGTTTCTCGAGACAGCTTAAATTTCAGGGGTCATATAAATATTAAATTATTTACATAAAGATATTACGAAGGCATCAGGCTAAGATATAGATAAGAAATTGTCATTTTTGCGACAAACTCCTTCTTCATTCTGATGTGGAACTTCCATCCACGATTTCACATGAATTCTGCAATAGTCTTATATTAATTTATTAACCGAGTCAAAGAAAATGCCATAAAATAATATCTCTAATAAAATGATAATATTTCTACATTTGACATTTTCAAACAGTTATTAAATAAATTTAAATTAATGAATTTGTGGCAGATATGAAAAATATTTTTTTAAATTAATTTTACACCTGAATTTTTAATTGAAATAAGAAATATTTGATAGGACAATAAGAAATGAACACAAATATATTGAAAATACATAAAAAATAGTAAAAAAATTAATCGCATTTTACGCCAAAGTGCAACTTTTGATGATGATGATGTCGTGTCTGCTTTTTACCACGGAAAGAGTGGTAAAGTAGCTTCTGAAGGTATGGACACCTGAGCACCCGAGGGCAGACGTCTGACTTCTAGCTCATATGAGGATGAAACACACACCCACATGCTTGCACAGTCGCTTTTTACAGGGGGCATATTCACACATCTCACAGATAGAACACAGAAGAACAACCATGCCCGAACCGGGACTCGAACAACACCTCTGTGCCAGAAAGCCGGCAAGTGCATCTTTTATTTCATATAAAAGAGACGCAGTAAAAACAACAAATGGGGAGGGGAACGTAAATTAATACTTTAAAAGAAATAGGAACTAACTTGTAACTTCCGAGCTTGTTTGTTAAAAAGTCGCCCTTGAATATTTCAAGAAGAACATAAAGATTAAAAAAAATAATGATATATTTGCTTAAAGGCTAGTAGTTTACTATTTGTAGAAAACTAGCTTGAACTTTGTTGAAAATGTTGAAAGTTAATCCCCATGGATATAAAAAAAAACTTCAAATTAAACTTATCTCACTCATTTATTTTAGATTAATTTCTATCTTTTAAATTTGATTAAAACGTTTTCTAGTAGATGGTAAAAACAAGATCCATATTTATCAAATAGTAATGTATTTTATCCATTTTGATGATTCGGTCATAAAATACTTCATTGTAATATTAACATAGAATTATTTTTTATATGTAATTTTTAGAACTTTTTATAGCAATATTTTTCATTGTTCTCACTTATGAGAGTTCTTATTAGTATTATTTGAGAAGAAAATTTCATTTAAAATCATACTTTTTGTTGAAATAAAAAGTAATATATTAAAAGAAAATTAAAACATAATACTCCTCCCGTCATTTCAATCTTTTGGGCTCTTTATAATTTACTTCATATTTTACAGCTAATTATTTTTAAAACGTAATGCTTATTTTATTGAGTAAGACTAAATATTAGACGCAGTTATGAAATAAGCATTTAACCGTAGTATTTATAAGTTTTTCCAAAAATAACTTTTCCAATATTGACTATGCAATATTGATGATTATCGAACTCCAACATGTTTCTCAATTTAACATTAAAAAACAGTAATTATACGGGGCAAGTTTTAAATAGAAGACTTGATTTTATATTTTTACTTGCTTTCTTAAGAATATTTATAAAAATAAGCATTAATAATTAATTCATTTGACTGCTCCTGATTGTAAATTAGTGAATGGGACACGTACTTCACTTTGTTATAACTGTTTTATACTTTTATTTGCGATACTTTTACCCTATTGTACCGAAAGAAGTTTCTGCAAAAATATGCATGATTCCAAATTATATTTAATCTTAATATAGTCACTTTTTATTTCCTATCCCTTAAATTCATCGTTTTTAATTGTATTAATATGTGATCGACATCAGGAAAATTTAACTCAAGTTTTTATTCTAGGTTTTTAGTTTCGAAATAAAAATTATTAATTAACTGCATTTATATATTAGTGAAAGACAGACCAAATAATTTACGTCTTATAAATGACTTAAGACTAAATAATTGTATTCTTATAAATAATTTAAATGATACTGAATTAATCAATTAAAGTGAGTAATTGATAAAGACTATTTCAAAATTATAATCATTCGAGAATTATATCAAAATGAAAGAATACTATCTTGATGCTTTACATTTCTCCACTTTTTTTTCTCACATTTATGACTATGAAGTTTTTATTTATTAGTATCGCCTGTTGACTAGCTTTTATCACTATTATTTTAATAGATGACCTTAAATGCAAACAATTTAAGCAAATGATTTCCCAAGTTTACTTGACTTTATCAGAGAAAAAAAACCTCATCTGAATGTATATCTCTAGCCTCATTATTTGATTATAAATGCTGGAGACTATCTTCAGATACTAAGATGGGACATCTGCAGATGAGGATGCAGTTCATTTGCTTCGGTTGATGTTCCTAGCACAAGATAGCAGCTGGCTCCATCTTATCTGTTAAAGCATACGACTGATAAAGTGTATAAAGCAGTTAAAAAAGCATCTCCGAAGCTTCAGCATGTTTATTTTACTAACCTTTTACCTTGGTCATTTCGATAATCATGGTAATAAAAGTTCCAAGATAGCAGAGTCCCGGGTTTAATACGTGACGAAAACTTTGCCATTGCTTGCTTAGTTATATGTTCTATGAATCAAATATTCAACGAAAGAATAAGTTTCTGTATATAGGTATCTTTTTTGAAAAAAAAAGTGATTTTACACACAAAAAAATAATTTTTATATCAGAGCCTTTTTTATCTGCTCTGACACTCATATAGTGCCATCTCGGACCCAATTTTACCATGGTAAAACTGAATTCAAGTTCAAAAATATAAGAAATGATAGATAAATTGTAAAATTAATACAGTAATGTAGCAAATTATTTCGAATCGCATGTTAAACTAAAGACATTCATGATTTTTTTTTATTTATTTAAACACCATTTCATATGTAGATAAGATTTAAAAATATTCTTATGTTATCTGCATATGATTATTATCTAAACTTCCGTTCTTAACAATTAAATTTACAGTTAAATATTCGTATTTAAATTCTATGATATAACATAATTCTTTAGTTTGAAACAAAAATAATTTGTCAAGAAATTTATGTGGAGAATCGCATTAATGAGAAAAATCCTCCTTTTTAAGGAAATTTTGAAATGTGTAATAATTATGTTTTTAGGAATTTTGACGTTGAATTTTATTCTCTAATCTTCTTGTTCTTTTTTTATGCTATAAGTTTAAGAATAAAAATGTGTAATTCAAGTGTACTGAAGTTTTTATATGTAAAGAATTTATTAAATAGATCTGCAAAATTTAAGAAAACTCATGTAAAAAAGCACTTTAATATTTCCTTTTATTTTCCATTATTAATTTATTCGAAAATGGAGAACCCAGTTCACCTTTATAAGCCCTCATTTTTTTACATAACATATATATTTTTCGTTACTTTTAAATTGAAAATATTTAATCTTATATAAAATCAATAAAATGTCAGTATCTAATACTTGCTTGTATGTGCCATCATTATCAAAGTAATAGATTGGAAAAAGTTACAAAATAGGAATTTCGTTTTTGATATAAAAATATTTCTCACATCATAGATTAGTATTTAAAATTCGCTTATGGTGTAAGTGGGATGGTTAAAACATGCATTACTGTTCATAACTTCTACTTTTTTTGTGTTAGAGCGTTTGGAAACAGTTAATATGTTTCTAGATCTATCCTTGAACTAGATTATCAGTTTCTATGAAAATGAAGAGCCCAAATCATCGCCTTCTTTTATCTGAAAAGCAAGAGTAATCGAATAATCAATCAAGGCTGCTCGTAAAAGATTTGTTTCAAATGTGTAAATGTTTATAACATTTTTTTTTCTGTTTTTAATTCTGTGAATTTTTGATGAACCCTATCTCACGATGTAACACCGAATAGAAATTTCATTTTCTGAAATAGTGGCAAAAATAAAGAATATCAAATAACAAAAAGGAAAGAGTTTCGTAAATATCTAAATAATAAGCTTTTAAATTTTAATTTTTATCAGCATGGTAATATTTTCAGGCTGGCAATATTTTCTAAAAAGTTTTAATAAAAGTCTTTCTTATTATAGATATATAGAAAGCTTTACAAACTCTAATGATCTGATGTCAGAAAATAAAGCACGTAGACCTTCTTTTTTTTCAGTTGATACTTATTGTGAAAAACTTTTTTTTAATTTTAGTTAATTAAGAATTAATTTTAATTTTAAGTTTACACAAATTTTAATATTTTTAAATTTAATTATAAGAACGATTTATAAAAATATTTTTATATTATTAATACGACATTCAAGTTTAGTTTATCTTTTCATCACTTCTTTTTCTTAATACTTTTTCAAAAAAAAATTGTTATAAAAAAATTTTGAACATTAATTTCAAAGCAGAATTTTTACTTTTGTTTTTATTAACTTTATAATGTTATTAGGCGGGCATTTTTATTTTCCAGTAAATTGTGTGATATGAAAATCTTTATGCACAGAATTGAGACAATCATAACAGATGATGACTAGATAGATAAAAAGATTTTAAATCATTATCATTCTGCATTATGCACCGGAATAGAGATTTCAGATTTAAGGAGATTTTTCTTCTTTGTGCGATGCACTTTCTTTAAGATGGATAGCTAGTTAGCAAGAGAAAAATACAGTAATCGCAGCTTTCAGCGATCACGGATGTAAGGATAAATTGGTTTTACTGATTAAAATGGCGAGGAACGCATCTTCTTAGTGAAATATAGAAAAAAATATTTTGTTACAAGTGATGAACATCCACGGGGGCGAAGTGATCATTTTCAATGTCCTGTGGTAAGATAAAGACATTTTTATGAAAGCCAATAAAAAGGACGATCGTGATTCTTGTAAAAGTCAGCCGATTTTCACTAAGAAGATTATAAGGCCAGGTTCAGTGTTGACACAGATTTGAAAATAATGAAAAGAAAAAGGGAGAGAGAGAAGGAACAACTTGTCATGCACAGATGAATCGAAAAGATGATGGCATACGGCCTGAGGGCAAAGACGACGAAAAGAAGCCTGTGGAGAAATCCCTATCAACCCACATAACTCTGCAAGCAAATATAGTGAAACCATACTAAATTTGGTTTGTCCAAAATCGAACTAAATTTTATGCTGTGCATTATTTATATGAAAGATTTGTCTAAGAAAGCGTAATAACTTAGTAGGCTCGACAATATTTTAATAAAGTATCAAACATATCTGAATATGATATAATGTTTTTTCCACCTTATATATTACTTTGTTTTTTCTGTTTCTAAGTAAAACAAATGAATACACCGATTGGTGTTGTGGGGTTTGTTTACACATAGAATCGTTTTATTTTAAAGGAATTTTGGATGTACTGATCATAACTCAAAATCATAATTACAAGTAGCGTCCACTATATTTCAAAATCAAAATCAATTATTTCTTATTAACATAATTTATGAATTCCGCTCGTTTCTTTTTTTATTAAGGCTTTCCTTTTCTGACACTAATGAGTTTGTTTAATTTTGCTGTAAGCTCAATATTATATGTTATTACTAATGAAAATAAAAGCCTTTGAATACTGAGGATTTAATTAATATTCTTGCATATTATGAAATGATTTTGAGTTGGGGATTATCTGCTCATCAACCCTCCATAACTACGTTATGACTCTTTTCGGTTGGTAACATGATCTCAAATCACTTCGCTCGTTCGTCTTTTATTTATGCGTTTCTAGATTTTATAAATACGTTTATAATTGAAAGTAAAATAAAATCATTTAAATCGCATAAATTACTAACATTATTTTTTATCAATTAATAAAAACTAAAACATCGGTTTCTAAAACAAAATTTTTTAACAACAGAGAATTAAATATGAAAATTTTGACAAAAACAATGACTACGATGTTTAAGAACCAAAATTAAATTTACTTAGCTTTTCCTAGTTTGATAAAATGCATTACATCAAAATTGGGTGACATATTGTAAATGACATAGAAATAATAGCCGAAGACAGCGAGTATTAATTAGATTCATTTAATTGGTCAATCAACCTTGGTGAACTACATCTTATCACAAGATGAAGCCATATCCTTTTTATCTCACTATTTTAAGTTATACTTGAGCAATAATGATAGAGCATTCTGAGTGGTTAGGAATAGTCCAAAATGGCGAAGTTAATTAGCGAGGCTTCTATAGTTCTGAAACTTTGTTCTGTAAACTAAAACGGATAAACTTCTATTTCGCTCATTCAAATTGGGAACTGCTTGTAAGTGATTCTTAATACCTTCATTTGCCCTTTTCTTTGCCAAAAATTTCAATATATTACAGAAACTGTTCTCTTTACTCTGATTTTTTCATACTATCCAACTTAAAAAAAAAACTTGTCCACCGAAGCAAGCATGTAAACAAACCAAATGTGCTAACTGTTGCCTAGTGGAGATTTACAATTTGGCCTGATTTTCCCTCCATATAAGCATTCTATAGATAGATTTTAAATATTATTCACATGAAGAAAATGTCAAATTTTATATTATTAAAAGACTAGGAATATCAAAGTGTATCCATTTTTTACAAACTTTATGAGAGTTATCTGAAAATAAGGGAAATTAATACAAGGGCTTAAGGTTTCTAAAATAATATGAACTAAATACCAATCAAAATTTAAAGCTTAAAAAATATTATTGAAACTAATTTTAAGAACAAATTACATAAAATATTTAATCAAACATTTTAGTAAGCATTAATTTTAGCAAACCTAATGGTTACCAAAGACTAGTAGTATTTAATAAAACTTATAAAAATTGAAAGAATTGAAATTTCTATCATAGAAGAAGTAAAATTTTAAAGTGGGAAAAAATTTATTGCTGTAACTTGTTCCGAAGTTACTGCAGAGAAACTGAAACCCTTCGATTATTTTCTAATTAATTAAATATTTAATTACTTTTTACTTTTTTAAAAGTTGACAGTATTTTTTATTTTGTAATATAAGCGTACAATGTTTGAGGGAATTCGGTCTATTGACTAGGAGGGACTAATAAACATGCATAACCACAATTCTTTTTTATTTATATTATTATAATCTAAAAATCGAACTCTACTAATAAAGGGGGGGGTGTCGATATTGGTGCTTAAGGCACGAATATTTTGGAAGATAGGAATATTTACCTCGAAGCGATCTTTATGAAGTTTTAATGAATTATTTCAATGTTTTTAAATATGTTTTGAAAATATTAAATCATCTGGAAATTCAGTAAGTCATTTTTTAGATATAAATTTAGTTAAAAATACTAATTTCTATAAATTTAATAAAATTTAAAAAAAATCTTTTAAAGTCTATTTTAAGGTAACGCGTCTTCCTCGTAATCTGATCGTCCAGGATTCAAGTCCTGGTTAGGGCGTGGTTGGTCTTCTGTGAGATGTGTGAATGTACCCCCACCCCTGTAAAAATGGGCTGTACAAGCGATAAGTCAGAGTTCTGCTCTCGTATGCTCAGGGGTACAACCCTCAGAAGCTACTGCACCCCTCTTTCCGTTGTAAAGCCAACGCGTCATCATTATCCTATGTTCTATGAACATATTTCTATTTGGCATGACTTAGTTGAGCGTAAATAATCCAACGTCTCAAAATAAAACTCAAATTTTAGGTAAGTGAAGGTGCATTAAGCAATTAACAGAATAGGTGTAAAGCTTCTCAAATTGCATGGTATATGTTTATCAAAATTCTATATATAAAAATGCTTTTTGTTGAACGAAACATTAAAACTAAGTCGCGAATAAAATATTCTGCTGAAATTTCTCTCTCAATAATTGCTTTGAATAGTTGACCACCAAAAGTTAGTCATTAGTCATTATTAAGTACTGAAGAACCTATTTTTTTAAAGAAAAGTGCATGATTATTGAATGCTGATTTTGCTTAAACTCTTTTCAACATAAACGAAATTTCTAGTATATTGAGTTATGATATAAGAGATATAGATCAGACTCTTATCGATGAATAGTTAAAATTATTAAGTTGAAACATCACTATGGTTGACAAATATAGATATCGACGATCTTCATAGATCAATTTAGATTAAACCCTTCGTTTATCTCGTCATATGTTGCTGACATGCGCTGATTTATTTAATTAAAATTTGTTTTGATAATCTTTGGCTCTAACAAGATAACAACGTGCATATAAACAAATCTTCTCTTCTTTGTTATCTTAAATTTTCTTAAAATATTAAAGAATAAAAAATATTAAAATCTCCATATCAAAACCCTCGAATTGCAGCACGTTTAAAAATATTATCTGGAAGAGGTAAACGTTAAGTAAAATTGTTTCAATTCACTTATAGATTATAGTTGACTAATATATTTAAATATTGTTTAGGATAATCCTTTGAAAATAGAGCAGTGTAAGTGAATGTAGAATAACGAAGTAGGTATAATAAGCCTAATTTTTTTCAGTATTGCGAATGCTAAACCGTAACAGAGAGAAACAAATGGAGCACTAAGGCGACATTTTTTAAATTTGTAGTAATTTCTTCGTAGTAATACTGCCTATTACAATGGTTTTAATTACACGAGTTTGAGAAAGGATTGATAATATATATCTTTTCCTTCCTTCCTTCTTTTTCAGTCCATTAAATTTAAAATGGCCTCTCATATGGCCAGGAAAGTAGCATTTACCCATATTAAAATGACTACGTTGAATTTTTTGAAAAAGGAAGCAACACCCCTAGCGGCGAAATAAGGAAGTTCCAAAAATGAAGATCGGACAAAAAGTCCAACCAGAAATATCATACCATAAAATGTTTATTTTTAGTATTGTATACTGTATTTTATACTGTAATATTTTATACTGTATTTTATTCTGCTAAAAGCAGAGGAGAAAGTTTTATGAAGTTTTCAGTAAATTGGCGAAGATATTTGTAATCAAAATTATAAACACTTCGTGACTTAAAAAAAGCTCATCTAACGGGGGGGGGGATCCTGTATTCTTCGGTATCACCATGCCGCTTTTTTCGAAGTAAGCTAAGATAAAGTGGAATTTAAGCAATATTTATATATTTGCCTTTTTGTGTGTGTGTGAAGACGACTAAAATAATTTTCATTCGTTTGAATCATCGGCCTATATTATTGGGAAGGTAAAATGTCAGTAGAGCATATAAAACTATAATATCTCTATAAGTCCCTTATGATTGAAGACATAAATTTAAATAATATTTATTAAAATTTCATTGAATACACAACTTTTGAACCTAAAGTATCCGCGTCTCGAATGGCCTTGAAATTATAAGCAGGAAGGAGATTTTCAGCTCTTAATTTCAACTGCTTTTAACTTATGTATGTGATACACGGTTAGAAAACTTTCATCAATTCCCTTATCTCGTTTTATTTTTCAATTTTTTCCCCTAAGAAAACAAATTTCTCTTCACCTTTCTGCTCACCAACGACGCTATTTTATTTTAACATATAAATGCATCTTGTACATCTGTGTCATATTTTTATCACTGTTGCAATGTAATAATATGCCGATGTTATTATATTACATGCAATTTTCATATATGCACATATAAAGAGAAACCCGATTAAATCGGCACTAAATAGGATCATCACCTGCTTATGCCTATTCCATGTAAAGCACCTCGATAAATTCTTTTCTCTCTTTCCAATTTCTTTTTTTTATAGAAAGAAGCAGTGATAGAATATACTACCTTAAGAAGACGATAAATAAATTTATCTAAACTCAGATTTATTTATTTAGCTTTTACGAAAAGGTTTAACCTTTTATCTAGACTATACTTGTGGGGACCGCGTCAGTGATTAGAAGCACACCATTCACATTTCTTTATAGATAAGGTGAAAATGAGAGGAAATTTCTCGTTTTTTTATCTCAGAAAAAAATGCAGACTCAAGTTCTTTTGTAGTATATTCATTCAACATCGCGTTGCTTTCCAAATAAGGAGTTGACGTAACGAATGGTTTTGTTCAGGCGATAATCTACATTTGCTTTTTTATATAATGCTAGAAATCACTTTTAAAATACAATTTTTAAAAGTTAAAACATCTGGCGAAAGAATAAGAAAAGTTCATATTTAATATAGTGTCCTTATTTGATAGTTATTGCTTTTATTTGTGGAAATTTATTTGTGGATATAAAAAGACATTAAATACATTTTTCTTCTATTTTCAATTTCACTAACATCTCTGCCAGTATTTAATAGATTATTATCTGATTGAATTGATTACATTTATATTTTATACTTTTTATTATAATCTAACTCTATTCACTCGTGTTTGCTTCATATTACCCAATAAATTTAAATCAATCTTTTTATTAAGTTTTGACTCAAACAATGCATGACTGTTTACTGATGTTATTTCTCATAGGATATCATTTTCAACTATAATTTTTATTATATACTAGCCGCCTTTGACGACCAGTCGGTTCGCCAGTATTAATGCTCGCTAATATTTTATGTAGCTGTTTCTCGTAACTGGTTTTTCAGTAAAATATTTTTAAACCAAACAAATTTTGATAATCATATAATTTATTTATAGTATTATTTATTATTATTTTCTTCAGATGGTCTGTTCACTGTACTACTCATCTTTCTCTTTCTATCCGAGTAATAATTGTCCCGGAATTGATATTTTACTTAAATGGCGGAGGGAAAGGTCTAAAATTGTTTTTATAGAATAATGAGATTCAAATTTTCATAAATGTAAACACACTAAACAATTAAAGGCACAATTGGTTTTCAAGAGATGCAAAAGCTTAAAAACAGCTTGGAAAATGCCTCGCACAGACGAAATAATGGTGACGCACACACCTTTCTTTTCTTTTCTATCCTTTTTTCCTTCACTTTATTTTGAACAGGCATAGATTAAATATTTATACCAACTAATAATAAAAGCAACTATTTTCTTTCTTTTTTAAACATCCCGTTATCTATGAATGAAAACCAACTGACTTCGTATTTCTATCTAAACAAATCATTATTACTTCCTGCTATCTCACTCAGTTGGTGTGGGGGAAGGAAATGAAGATTTTTGGCGGGAAAGTAAGAAAAGTGTCGTTTTAACTATTTTCCATGCAGTTTTTTAATTTTTTTCTCTCCATAAGAACCATCCTCGTATCTTAACGAAAATATTTTTAAAAAATTAACCTAATCGCTCAAGCCTTTCTCCAGTTTTGCGCTTAGCAACGCATTTTGAGTTGTATTTTTATTAATCTAGATTTATTAACCATAAATTAATTAAAATTAACATCATGGTTGTTTAAAGTATGAATGTTATAATTTTTACTTCATTATATATTATTTTAGTATTCTAAACTTTATGTTACTTTGAAACAGTTGTTGTACAACCTCCTGACGAACAATATTAACTAACGATGATAAATATATATTTATTAACCACGCCTTATATCCGTGCATTATGGGGATTCTGAAATACCCTACAGAATGCGATTTACGATGTTTTCCTTTCATAGATTTTTTTTTCAAAATTCGGAAATTAAATTCATTTTTATAGTAAAAACTCTTGTTCTGTCACACTAACCTTTATTGTAATCATCTGTAGGTATCCTAAAATGATTTTTTTTAAATATCTGGAAGAATTTTAATTATATAAATTTTTAATCATTTTTCTAATATAGCCAAATATTTTATCTTTTTTCCACTGAGCCATTCATGATAAGCGGAATTTATCGTTTCGTATCAGTGACATATTTATTACCTGGAATTATATTCTGCCTATGAAACTGATCCGACGCGTCGCTACTTCACCATGGATTGTTTTACATACAAACGCAACAGTCTGATTCATTTCGACTAGTTCAGAGTTCGTCTTCGCATATTTATGGAGAACAGTCTATCTATTGTCTGGTCTGATACCATTAAAATAACCGTTTTGGGGTTAAAAAATTTCAATTTTGGATTATTAGGATTTATAAATGTATGCACAAAGAATAGTTATTTCCATGAAACACATACTCAGGTGCATTTAAATGAGATGTTTATACAAAAAAAAAAAATTCAAAATATATTTTCAGCAAGTTTCTGAACGAGCAAAAGTGTAAACGGATAGAAATACGAATTCATTATTTTAATTTTTTTAAATCTTTTTCTGTAATTCCTTGCTTTATTATTGTAAAATTGCTTTGACTTTTTTACTGCTTTCCGCATTCTATCCTGTGAATTTTAGAGGAATGTAATCGAAGTATTATTCTCTGTCCTTTAAATATTCATTTTAAACAAAAATAACTATAATGCATTATGAGAACATTTTTAACATTTTTTTTTGCAATTATTTTTTAAATTTTTTGCGTAATGGAAAATGAAATTAAAAGCTGGGATTATTAAGTATTGGTAATCTGAAAGGTTTTATAAACACATACAAAGAGAAAAAATATTTATTTTATTACTAAGTCAAAGTTTTATATAAATCTTTATTTGAAAAATTTGAAGGGGATTCATTTTCTAGACAAAAAAATCCTAGTAATAAATATTTTATACTTGAAAAATTAACTTAATATTTTGTATTTAAAATTTAATATACCCAATCTAAATATTATAATTAATTGAGTATAATTAATTATTATTAATAATAATAATCCCAATTCACTTCAGTACACATCCAGTTACTAAACCACTGAAAAATATTAACATAAAATATATTTAAAAATATTTTAAGTATTTATTAAAATTAATAAAATAATTGTACAAAAATAATATAAAATAAAAAAAAGCTTAATTTTTGAAAATGATTTCAGTAGCTAGATAATAGACTCCAATAATATTGAGGAAAATGTTAACATTTCGATTAACTTTCAGTTTAAAGTTTAAGTAGAATTCTTTAAAGAGCTTTTCAATGAGAGCATCTAACTTTCAAGCAATAATAATGCGTCAAATAAAGTATTTTTTTTACTCCTACGACCTTCACCTGTTGAAGTTCTGAGTGATTTTTTATCGTGAATTTCGGAAGAATTTAATAGTGCAACAGCGTGTAATCTTTAACATTTAAAATTGGAAATTGTATCTATTTAATTAAAAATAGATTGCTTTCCCGATGGTAATTATAATGCAAAATGACAATTATATATTTTTTATATGGTTTTCATTTTTAAACATAAACGCAGTTAAGTATGGAACTTAAAGGGTTTTAAAGATGATATAAATTAATACCTAACAATCCTTACCGGTCATTATAATGTTTTTTATATAAAATGAGACATAATTTTATTGACAGAATAATTTTTCATGTATTGATGTTACGATGACTTTCCGCGATAATAAATGAAATATTGCTTCATTTACATGTTGGTCATGAAGAAGTGTGTTATTATGCTTCTTCCGTGTTATACCACACCTTCTTGCAGTTGTTTTCAGAAGCAAAGCAGTTTATCATGTGTATACTTATATTCTGATTGGTCAAAAAATTTTACACTTTAATCATGCCCTAACTTCGTTTATAAGAGATAACTTTTTTTTTCATGCAACTGTCTGGTAGTTAGAAGAAATACATAATTCAGGACATAAATAGGATCCATCCGGTCTTGCCATCTTTTAATCACATTGGACTTCGTTAAATGTTAATTTCTTTTCATTTTATGTCTTTTTACTGTCTGACTTCTAGATTAATTTTTTTAATGTTAGCTCGATCGAGTTTCAAAATATCAATTTGTTAGGTCAATCAACTGAACTAGTTATTGACCAGAATTAAGCGATCTAATTGTTTTCATTTAAAAAGTTTTGCAATTTCTTTGTTGGCCAGTTACTCTAGTTTTCCATATTTTAATTATTTCCATATTCTCTTTCCAAATTCTTACTTATATATTACTATTCTTTTCTTCCCATATGCCATTAGAATTACAATAAATTTATTTGTGGGGCATCGTTTGAATTAACTGTGCAGAAAGTCACATTCTTCATGCAAAATTCTGGCAGTGCTTGTTCTAGAGTGGATGACATCAAACTTTTCAATGAAACAAATAATTTAGTAAACTTATTCTGACTTCATTATGCTTTATTCTTGGTTTAACCTTTCGAAATGTAAATAAAACTTAAATATTCAGTACGTACATATATGCTCCAAACTTTAAGTAAAAAAAAAGGATGATATATTTTAATTAAGTTGACAAATTCAAAATTAAATCTGAAAAAAAATCAGGCTGCTAGAAAAAAAAGTAAATAATTACTATGAAATTCATTATGATTAACTAATTTGATTATTCATAAATTATCACGATACATTTTCTACTTGTGTACTTTTTCCAATTTCAAAAATACTATATTTATCAGCGCATTATACATTTTACTTATTTACACATGCACTATATCGTTAACAGCATCACTTAATTGTTTTATCTTATGGAACAAGTTAATCGTGATTCGAATAACACTGACCTTCGATTCAACAACCTTGAAATGAGTGGTGAATAACGTCCTTTGAAAACTTTTCGTTTATGATCACGTTCTTTGTAACTGTCATTTGCATTATATTTGCTATGGCTTAGTAATAGAGATCATTGTAGAAATAGCTTGTTTTTTGTACTTTTAGAAAAAAAAATTAATGATTAACAGGTTTTTTTATTTATCATTTTCAATTGATTGTATTGTATAATTCGATTACTTTTCAGAGTGTGATATAAATATGTCCGTTGTCAATGATTGTGCACATTTCCACTTCAAAATCAACCTATCAAAAATCTAATTTGAACAAAACTCATTCCAGATTCCAGAAATTCGGCAATGTAATTTTTAAAATGTGCTTAAAAATATTTAATTCAGGGAAAATGTATTAAGAATATTGCACTTACTAAAATATTCAATATTCTCTCTCTCTCTCTCTCTCTCTCTCTATATATATATATATATAT
>JAOUZG010039494.1:874899-902482 GCA_026289955.1 Argiope argentata
CTTATTAGTCTTATCAAAACGTAAAACACTTTTTAATGAATTACGCTCGGAAAAAAAATAGCTCAATATCCATTCACTTAAATTTGCATGTATTGAGTTGGCCATGTGCTTCTCTATTTAAATGCCTTGCACTATCACAACAGCGCAACAACCGAAGGACGAGGGGGGGGGATATACCCCAAGCAGCAAAAGATCGTCGGCCAACCATTGGCCACACATCGCAACACAGAACGCGCGACGTCGGGCCGAGATCGGAAGCCGACCTCGGGCCAACATTGGTCTTGTCCCACGGCGGAACGCCGGGCGATGATCGCGCCGACTTCTTTTCGATGAATTTGCCGATCGTTTCCCGACGTGTTTTCTCATGGCCGACGTCATTCCAATCATTCCCCGATGTGTTTTATCAATGGGTGACCTAATGCCAACCATTTCCCAATGTGTTTTAGAAATGGACGACCCAATACCAACCATTTCCCAATGTATATTTTAGCAAAGGGCGACCTAATGCCAATCATTTCCCAATGTATTTTAGCAATGGGCTATTTGTTACCAACCATTTCCCAATGCTTTTTAGCAATGGGAGGCCAAATATCAATCATTGGGCGATTTATTACTGAACACTTGCCGTATCTTATTGAAATATTAATTTATTGGTATTTGTTTTCTTAAACCCAATAATTTAGTGTTATAATAGTTAAAATTATTGTACTTTCATATTTTTTTCAAACGAATGAAAATAAATATTTTAAGTGGTTTACTTTTCTTTTTTACTTATATTTTTGTTCGCTATTTATTTTGATAATTTAAAATTCCATAAAACACTTGCTTTTCATAGAATGATATGTTTCATTATTTTAATTTTAACTCTTTGACTTTCTTAATTATTATTATAGCATATTATTTTACCACAATCTTACTTTATAAATTTTCAAATTACATTTTTTTTACTGCTCTAAGGAAAATAAACAAATGTTAAAATAATCTGAAATAGTTTTAAATTTGATCACTTGCCCATCTTAATTCTAATAATATAATCGTATATCTCTATATAAGGTTAGTTTCTTCCATATATATTTCCTATTTAGTTTCATTATTGAATGCATGGGAAAAACTTCTGACTTAATCATAGTTTCAATTGTATAATTAATCAGTATAATTATATATATATTAAATTTTTAATATTGCCTATACCATTTGTTAATTTTAAAAGTTATTTCATGAAAATTCAAAGAATATTATTCTTATATAATTCTATTTTCTATATAAGACTATATAATTCTTTTTAAAAATATTATATAGTTCTATATAATATATATAGAACTATATATATATTCTTATAGTTTGCTATAAGCTTTTATATTGTTTAAAGTTAGCAATAAACAAAGATTTACTAAAATAAAATGAATAAAACACAAATTCCTATTTTAATATAATTTGAACATTCATCCCCACTTTTTTTACTGCATTGGTTAAAAATTGTTTATAACACTAAATTATAGCATCACTTTTATGTGTTTCTTCAATAGACAATATTTTTGCAAGCACAATTTAATTTAAATATCTTTTCTAGATCTATGTATAGTAAGGTTTGGTTTTGTGGCGAAAAAACCAAATTTGTTCTATGAAAAATTCTGAATTTTATACAAAAATTCCATACACAAAATGCAACACTTCTTTTATTTATATGAAACTCCTATTAACTTACATACTTTATGCTGAAGAAACTTTATACCTTATTATAAATGTTAGTGCTAGGTAGTGTGTAATAAATAACATTCTACAAGACAATTACCAAAAAATAATGAATAAATCACAAATACCTATTTAAACATAATTTGAACATTTCCCTATTTTTTAATGCAATGATTAAAAATTGTTTAAAACACTAAATAATGCAATTCCTATTATATATTTCTTCATTTTATTTGCATGAAATTCCTTATGTTTACTATTTACTTACATACTTCATGTTGAAGAAACTTAATACTTCATTATAAATGTTAGTGTTAGCTAGTGTCTAATAGACAACATTTTACAAATAAATAATTATTTGAAATCTGTAATATTTTTTATTTATTTATTATAAGTTTAAACTTAATTCTAAACAAATGCTCAATTTCAAACACATACTTTCAATTATACAAAATTACTTCTGACAAATGTTTAAAAATATATATATTATTTTCCTGTTTTTTATTTTTGGAGATAGGAAAAAAACAATTTATTTAAAAAGACCTTTATTAAATAAAATTTCACAAATACAAAGTAAAATGATTTAGTTACTTCAAATTTTTGGCTGAATTTTTCACCCAAGTAGCATCCTAAAACTGATTCAATGACTTTCATAAATAAATAATATTGTCACATCATTTATAAACAAAGCATTTAAATTTTATTTAGAATATTTATAATACTAGAAGCATTTGAAATTTTTATAAATTTATATAAATACCACACTTTATGTAAATATTATATATATGTATAACTAAATTATCTGCAATATATATGGAACATTTCTTTATATTCCCTTATCCTTTTTGATCAGCTTTCATGAGCCTAAAAACAATAATAATTATTATTGAGTTTTCCTTTTTATTAAAAAAAGTACATATAAAATATTTGATAATTGGAGAAAAGTATTTAACAAGCAAAAGTCTTATAGAACTTCATAAACATAATATTTTCATTCTGATATTGACTCTCTATGCAAATACTATAATTTTTAGGATTATAGAGAAAAATAAAAATATCTTAAACTAATAGGAGTAAAATTTGTGACTATTTTATGAAATAATTAGAAATTATTCATATACGAGTATTAAAAAATGCCTGCATTATCTCCAGTTTTAAAGAAATTTCTGTTTTGAAGTTTACAGTAAATAAATTTAAATATATTCTGCTAAGCCTTTTTGATCTCATGTCAAAATAAAAATAATTATACAAATGTTATTGCAATACCAAAATATAAGAATGTTATTTAATACTTTTTAAAACTTCTTTCATTTGAACATTTAAAATTGTAAACAAAAACAAAGAATTTAAATAAAAAGAAAAATTAATTCAATTAACTATAATTAATATAACTTGAGTTGATATTCTGAAAAAAAAGAGGCTATTATAAAATTTATTCAAAATATATAAAGAAAAAGGAAAGTTGTGCAAAATAAAATTGATTCTTTTTTTATAAAAGAGAAAAGCTTTCTTAATAAAAATTGGAAATTGAAATTAACCTACTTGTTGTAATGCAGTAGGCTTGGATAACATTTGAAAATGCATTTAATTATATCTTTCATGCAAAGGCATATCATATTTTGGTCTTTTGTTTAACACATAAGTTTGAAAACTCCCTGGCTGCTTCCACTGGGCTGACAAAATGGAACTGACTTGACAGGAATTACATTGTCAGGAATATTTTCAATTCTAAGCAAGTTCTTAAGGCATAAATTGAGTTGAAATCTTACATAGAATTGTTTCAAATTCCCCTCTGCAGTTACATTCAGTAGAAACCAAACTCCAGCTCACACATTATAATTATCAATATAATGTACAAATAATTTTGCCTCTCGTCGACTTCAGGAATAGAATCTCTCACAGTAGCTTTCAAAGAAACAAGGATAAATGTTCCTGTTGCTTATATTTTCTGATTGATTGTAGAATTTATTTTACCTCCAATTGCATTTTCAGTTTTGAAACAAAAAGTGCCCAAAATTTCCATTCATTGAATAGGAGATATATTTCATATTTTGTCATTTTTAGAAATTCTATGAAATATGTATGAATGCATATTTGTATATATGGCAATGTATGAATTTTCATACATTGCCAGCCAGTTTTAGGCAGCATATTCAATGTTCAGTCATTCTGTGAAATGGCGAGTTTCGAAATTTTTCAGCAATACAGATAAAATATTATGTATATGCTTTTCTTCAGTTTAACTCTCCTTTATGACCAGCTCTGATGAACCTACAAAATATATTTATTCATTAGAATAATGATTGAGCTTTCACTTATTTTAAAAGTACAATAAATATTTGTTGATAAATGAAGATGTGTAATTAACGTGCAAAAGTTTTACAGGACTTCATAGGCATGATAATAGCTTTGCTGGGATAATGATTTGTGTAGACAAACTTTTAATAGTGTTTACAATAACAAAGAAAAATAAAAACAACTCAAACTAATGGGAGTAAAATTTATGATATTATTTTACGAAATATGACATAATTAAAAACTATTTAATTATGTCATATTTCGTAAATGGAAATTGAATTAAAAAATTCAATTTCCATCTACGAATAATAAATAAAAAAACTTAATATTAGAGCATTCAAAAATCCCTACTCTATCTCAAGTTTTAAAGATTTTTTTCCTAACCTTACAATACGATCGTAATTTAACCGCCTACTTGGCACACTTTTCCCAAAAGTCGCCAGCAATGAGCTTGCGTAATCATTCGGACTCCTCTTTCCAATGCGGAAGCTAAAACGGGTTGCCACATTTGATAAAACGGGAGTTGCTAGCTTTGGCGCGTTATCACCTACTGAGCTAAGGTTTTTTTTAGTCTCGCGTCAAAATAAAAAATAATTACACACATTTATTGCCATAACAAAACATAAAAACGTTATTTAATACTTTTTAAAAAAATCTCTCATCTGAAAATATTAACTGAACGAAATTGTAAAAGAAGAGGGAAAAAAAACTGCAATAATTTAAGAACACCCAACATAAAAATCTAAAAAAAAAAAAAAAATCACTTGAAAAAAAATACATGCAAGAAAAGAAATGACGATAGCTAAATTAACAAAGTTTTAGCTCTTAAATGAAATAGAATGATTAACAATGGATCGTTAGCTCAAATATTTATTAGGACTAATGGTCGTTTTCACCTAACTCTTATAATATCACTAGCAACTCTTTGTATCAGGTAATCAATGAATTCAAACAACCTTAACAAAAAAAATCCTTTTTATTAAATATTTAGAATAAACATACTATTTAGAAAATATACAGTAATAAATATATTTACACTTACCAAGTTTCTTGAAATGATAGCACGCGTTGTTGGTTGAATTCCAAAACACAACAATCACCAGTTGAATCATGGGAAATTCCTAAAATATATTCGCAAAGTCTTGTCTAGGAAAGGCGATTTTTCTGATATCGGCGCGAGTAGGGGGCGATTACATTGAAACGACCATTTTCACTACGTCGGCGTACGAGGTCGCGCCAAGCTAAATGCGAGGTCCGCAAAATATCTGGTCGGAATACGATATCGCGCCAATGCAACGCCAACATCAGTGAAATACTCGCGAGCTGTAGCCAATGGATGCGACCAATCGCCAATGTGTTTCCAACAATTCTTGCTGCCTGGGACATCCTCTAAATACATACACTTCTCGCCACTGTACAGATGCCTATGTTAGAGGAACTATACAGGCAAAATGTTGATGTGTCTATGCCATTTTTGAAATAATGAAATATGTAAAACAAAACTGAGTGCAATATACTTTTGTTAAATATTTGATGGTAACTGATGGTAAAATAATCATATACCCAAGTGTCACATCTTTGCTATGCCACTGCATTATGCAGATGAATCTTAATTAAAATAAATAATGGTGCATTCTTTCGATGATTCACACCTAATTTTGAAAGTAGTGTCGCAGCAAAAGTAAGTGGAGCCTATCATTGACTTGGCAAAGGTGAATGGCGCCTGACGCATTGTATAATTTCTTTCTTCACAAGTCACATTTGATTTTATGGAATTGAAAAAAACAAATTAATGTTTCGTTTCCTTCCTTATGACTGCCAATACCCTTGCCTGTTCGACTGGTAGAGAAAAAATATTTATATCAGGCAATTTTTAAACTAGTTTATTATTTTAATAATAAAATCCTGAAGCTTAGAAGTAAAATTTTATTTTCATTCTGATTTATTATTGTCTTTCTGTTCATTATACAACGCTTCAAACGGACGAAAAAAAGGTTTAAAAAATAATTATAGTTAATTTTGTATTGCCTTTAGTTTTGTAATATTATATAATTATATGTGATACATGTGATGTGAACCATTATAAAAACCAAAATATTATGTGTACTTTGAAGCAATCTTTTTTTCCAACAAAAACATGCTCCGATTTAGTTCCTCTCTTTTTTTTCTTTTTATTTCTGAGAACATCCTATAACAACAAAATTTACAAAGGGTTAAATTTCTGTGGCTGTCTTTAAACGAGTTAGAAAGTTATTTCCATTTCAGGTGTTTCTTCCAAAAGAGCTTTTGAGTAACTTGCCATGCCACAATATATTCCACTTGAAATATGTTTCAATTCATTGATCGTTTTGTTCATGTGAAAGCTAAGATGTAAAATAATATTTTTTCTTTTGCATTTTGCAACGAACTTTTTGCTTCTATATTTACAATACTTTTTTGTATTGGATTTAGAGTAATAAGGATTGTTTGGTTAATTGAAAATCCCAGATCATTTTCAGCCCTAGTATGGTTTATATATGCCAACAATTAAAACATATTTAAGTATGAAATATGATATTTCTTACAGCTTAAGAATTTAATTGAAAATTATAGCTTTTGATGTTATAGCTATGTTAGCGCGATGATTTGCACGATTTCTTGTTCATCGAGGAATTTGCTTTAATCTTAATACTTAAAATATGCATTAAAATTTTCAAAACAAATAATTTCACATTCCTTTTTTTACCAAGTGATTCTATGATATTAATAAAAACAGATACCGATTATGCTTATACAGTAGGAATCACAAATAGTAAATATCAGATTGCAAATTATTACAATTACTATTAGATATATTTAATTTTATTAGCGTGACCAACTTTTCTAAGCTTTTGATTTTGTCATCTATCTATACTAAATTGTTAATTTAATTAGCTTAAAGGAAAATTTCTAAATAGTCCTGAAAATGTCCACGCTGTCTTCTTGCAGATTCGTCATTTATTTCACTTTCATTAGAGTTTTCGATAAATCGAATTACTTATATCCTCCAAAACAATATGAACGAACACACTTTTTAATGGGAATTTTTATATTCATTTTTTATATTATTTTTATGAAAGAGAAAGAGATTGTCTTTTGTAAATGTATGACGCCAAAAGTTGAACTTGATCTTTTCTCTCCTTCATAATTCCGACATAAGCAAGCTAGGGGAAGAAAAAAAAAAAACAGTTCCGAAAGCGGCGAAGAATTAAAATACCAAAGAAAAAAAAAGGAAACGTGCTTTAAAAAAATCTGTTCTGAATTAGTGTTGTTCGTGAATTTTTTATCCGTATGAAAGAAGATTGTTAAGACGCCCCTTCCAAGAAGATAAAAATGGGCTGTATAAAAATTTACGTTGATTTCAATTAATCAGACTAAAAATGCCATTGGCTTAATAAAACAGTTTATGAGAATGCCTACCATGTAAGCTTTTTATTTGCATTGTAAATAATTTCCTAGTTATTTGTTTGTTACTATATACACTAGTTTTTTTAAGATTTATTTCCTTTGAATTGTCATATATATTATCACAAAATGCTGCTTTAATTATTTCTTATTGATATGATTTTTTTTGTTCTAATCAGAAAATTATAAAATATAGATTTAAAAAATCAATTTTCCATATTGCGTTAATGCAAAAGTAGAGTTTAATTGAGTTTTTAATCTAAGCAAAATTCAAAAGATGTGATGTTTTAGATTTGTGTCTTTAGATTACTGTCTGAAGTTACAAAGCTACTCGATGCGGTACGTCAAAGATATATCGTAATCTTTAACCATACTGAGTACATCATATGGCTAACTGTTTCTGAAATTATGCTCAATAAGAGGACATATATTAATGTGAAATATTTTAAGAGAGAAGCAATTTCAAAAAAATATCTGTATAATATACGTTATAAAATACCACCAAAATGCCTTCTTAAAGCGAGAGTATAACTTTTTATTCCATTTTAGGTCGTAAATTAGTTTTACTATTTATATCTGTATTTCCTATAAAATAATCTTTTCTATTGAATAGCTAATCAGTTTTGACAACCAGTGGCCTCTCCAGAATATTAGTTACATTGAATTTCAGATAAATCATTTAGATATAAATTCATGTTCATGATTCTGTGGTGAATTCTATCCATATATATACCAGCCAACATCTCTCGGACCGAAATGCACTTTTGGCCCAACGGATTTGGTACTGGACTACCAACCAAAAGGTGCGGAGTTCGGGCCTAGCGCTTTCCGCTAAACACCCTAAAATTCCATCAAATTGTCAGACATTAAAAGAGTGATACCGTAATGGCCTCATATCTTCTCTGTTCTTTAAATGCATGAACTTTCCTAATAGAGATCAGTTCTATGATATCATGGCATTGGTAAAAACTTAAATATGCGATTCAATCGTCTTCTAAATCTTATGGTAGTGTTACTTCGCGTAACATAATCCTTTCTCTCTGTGCTATATATATATATATATATATATATATATATATATATATATATATATTGTTACGGAAATTCTCTCAAGATCGTGCGAAAATGCAGACTTAATTGTCTAGGAAAACGTACAATTCAAAACTACAAATTCACAGCGAATTAACTCTATTTAATCAGATAATTTGGGTTAAAAGCAAAGCTATAGAACGCACGTCAAAAAGAAAAGACGGTCTCTCAAGTTAACTAACGCAGCTCGTTCTCCGAACAGATCTACTTCTCCACCTAAAGCCGCACATTATATAGTGGCCTACTAAAGTGGGCGGGGCAAACTCAGAACTTTCACCAACATTCTCAAGTAACAAATTTTTATGTCTCGGCTTCTAATACACATTTTAGCGTGTAGTAAAATCCCTTAGTAACCTCATTATGTCGCCAACACACCTACATCGCCAAATTAGTCGAATATGGCGGTCTTCCGTTGTAAATTCCCTTAGAAAAATCTTTTCTCCCTGATAATTATTACAAGTATTTCCGTTATTACAAGTATTCCGTTATAATTATTACAAGTATTTACAATATTTACACAAAAATTCACACATATTTACAACGTTTATATCTAATCAACACAAAATTCAAAACAATATATATTCTATTGATACCAATTTTAGGAATCTTGCATTATCTTACTGAATTTTGGTAAATTTTTAAGGATATATTTATGCAAGATTCCTAAAACTGGTATCAATAGAAAGACAGTTTTTAAAAAATTAGAAATGGCATGAGATTCTTATTTATGCGATAATGTTTTTGAAAGTAATTGCGGTAAAACCAAAATTCAGCTTGATTTTCATTTAATTGAAGTAGTAATTATTTTTGAAAAAATATATATGCTTCTAGATGCACGTTTCCACTCTGCCTAGCATATATATTATAAATTTGATAGTTATAAATCAAATGATCTCACCTGTAGTGCGAAAACACTCAGATTAATACATACGCACTCAATTCATCTTAATTGTTAATAGAGATATGCATGAAAACAGCAGTGTTTAATTTTTTCTAATAATATCTCTGGTCCCCGTGACCAACTAACGAGTGTTTATTGTCTGATTTTGTTGAAGATTCTAGCACTACTTTCACTAAGAATATATGGATTATGTTTTAACATTTATTCAAATGCATTAGAAATTGAATTAATTATTGAATTAAAAATTTATTGGAGATGGCAATGGCAGGTTTAGATATTTTGATCTCTAGCAATGAATATGAGTGCATATACAATCTTTTAATAAAAACGAACAAAAATAAACTAAAAGTTTCGCATTTCAAAACATTTTTGACTAAATTAGTGTTTTAATAATTTATTTTACATCAGTCTTCTTTTATTAGAATTCTGGAAATGTCTTATGTCATTATTCCTTATAGCTCGTAGTCGTATTGTACCTGTGTTTGTGCACTATATTATTGTATTTGGTTGAAAAAATGCTTTTCAATGTAACATTTGAATTTTATTTTATGATCTAAAAATAAAGCCCTAATTTTTAAAATACAGTCTTTGTTTTTAGTAGTAGTATAGATGCAGCTATTTCAAAAACAAAACAACAGAAGGAGAAAAAACGGAAATAGAAAGTTTGATTCTTTAAACTGGAAAAGAATTAAGCATTTCATTTTCACAGTGAAATTCTGTAAAAATGATATTTGGAAAATTTATATTAACTTTTTGATTACCTAACTACCCTTTACATATTATTATTCTGTTCAAAAACTAGTATATTTAAATGAAATTATATGCTAATAAAACTTTTAACGCGTTTTCTAAAGAATTAATGTTTTACTAAGATTAATTCATGCAAAACGCTATATCTCAAAAATATTTCATTCAAATTTTAGAAAACAGTAGTAAACAATTGATTTTAACGTTTTGTTATACTTAATTATTTTAATTTCTCTTATTTTTTACAATTATGTTAATTCAGAAAACATATTGAATATTTTGAAAAAAAATCATTAACAGCAATTTCTAACGTTAATGAAATATCTACATATTAAAGTAATATTTTTATTTTGTAGTCTATTGCTTTCTAGATAGCTTAAGAATTATATATGTAAAGCAAAAATGAATTATGTTTTTTTTTTTTCATATCATTTAAAATTTTGCTGATAACTCATTATTCAGGAGGGGTTTTTTTATTATTATTTTAACTAAAATATACTCTTTTTCCCTCGAACTTTTAAAGGCATCTTCAGGTTTATTGGCCCTAAAAACCTTTTTATCTTTAATTAGTGGGCTATTGCATCACATGCTCGATATTGATAGATACTGTAATAACAAACTGAGCATAATATATAATATTAAAATGTGTGCTTTTACAGACTAACTTATCTAACAAAGGTTGGTATTGGCCACTGGAAGATATCATATCGAAAAACGAATGCAGAAAAAACTGACAGAACGATATTTTTTACTCAGTAAAGAAAAAAATTAATTAAACAAAAGGGATACATTGCAAAGTAAAACAATGTTTATGATTAGTGCTATACCCCTAGTAGAGGACAATTATTACAAAAATCCAGCAGAATATCTATTTATACGTATACTAAATTATACGTAATGAGGATGAGAAGCTTCCGATATGGTGGTTGGATCTCGCCACCCTTAGAGGGTTTAGACTCCTCCCATCGATGACGGGATGTACTTCCTACGGGGAGGGTTGTACCGCGGCCGGTGATGGCCCTTAGGACTCTACCACAGTTCCCGCCATATTGCTGTTGCAGCGGTCTGGGTATTCAGTTTTATGGTTAATCCATGTGCCTACGGGTGGGTCAAGAGTTTATCTATGACTATACTAAAAATGATCCTCTCTGGAGGGTGCACCTCCATATGAGGATAAGATGCTACCAGCATAGTAGTTGGAACTTCGAGGATACATCAATAGATGGGTGTTAGGCTCCTCCCGCCGATGACGGAATGAGCTTCTTACAGGAAGGGTTGTACCATGGTCGGTGATGGGCTTTAGGACTCAACCATAGTTCCAGCCAATATTGCTGTTGAGGCGGTCTGCTCATTCAGTTTTATGGTTTATGGTTTATTAATGTCTATTCAAAATTACGAATTTTTTTGATGAATAAACCTTTTTAAATTCAATCAATTTTTTAAGCAAACATTTTAAACATGTTTAAAAACAAAAATACAAAAACATGCAAGCATTTTTAACAAATATTAAACATTACAAAAGATAATAATAATAAAAAATTCTGAAAGAACACCAAACCTATTGATAAAAGTCATTATTTAAGTTGCAGATTTTACTATCGGTATTGAAATAAAAAATAATGAAAATATATAAAATAGTGAAATTGAACTCCTGTTTTTAACACAAATCAATATTGACGTAGCACATTAAGTAGAAGATTTAAATTCATGTTTAAAATATACTATTAACAGAAAAAAATACCAAATTTTACAATGTTTTAAATAAAATTATGTTATATTGCTAAAAGGCTAAAAAAGGTGTACTTTTTAAAAAAGATTTTTACAGTTGATAGAAAATAAAATTATTGCATGGTGATATGTACAGAACAGCATAAAGTTTCTGAAATTTCATGAATTATTTATCCATCAAAATTGAAGTTTTAAAATATTGTGCAACAATTTTATATTATTTAAATTTTACGTCTTCTTACATTTGAATCACATTCAGTAAAATATTTTTCACTATGCACTTTTAACTTTAAAAAGAAATTATCTTCTGCCACTAAATCTGGCTGAGTTTTGATTAATATTTTTATTTTACAATAATCAGCTTTGGCAAACACCACGGCTGATAGAGATATCTTCACCGAGGTGGGCAATGGAATGTTCTAGATCATTCTTTTTACAAAACAGTGGCATCCGAATTATCAAAAAATTTCTCTCAGTTATTGTAGCAAAAAAAGTTGAACTTCTTTTTTTGTTTAAAATGTTAGAGTCTCAAAAATATTTTATGAGATATCTGTATAAATATCTATATATCTATGCAATGTATTTGCACAATTTGATGATCATATGTTGATAAAAGCTACTTTTCCTTTTCATTAGGGAATTTGCTCATGCTCGTTAGATTTTATTTTTATTTTATACATTCCGCCTTTGGCGATCAGCTGATTCGCCAAGATTAATGATCACTAAAATTTTCGATCAAATATTTTATGTAACTTGATTCTAATAATTTTAAACTTTAATTCGTAATTTTGATAAATAATATAAAATAAATAAAGGCAATGAATGAACAGTTTTTTCAAGGTTTGCTTTGATCAAGAAGAATGAGATTCTCTCAGAGGCCTTCATAACATTTCCAGAAAAAAAAATTAATATATTATACTAGTTTAAGAGTCTCAAAATTCATCATTATACGTTTTTTTTTTTGTATCTAATTTTAAACATCGTGTTATTATCGAGTATATCTGTCTGGCTAGTGACTGCAAGAAATTTTTTAAAAAAATCTATACAATAATCTTGTTCTACTAAAAATTATCTCTCTGTCATTTCGCTGAATGTACAATTCGAAGAATCTTCATAAATTTTCTTTCTTGAAACGGAATGAAATTCTTAAGCCGAATAGTGCTATATATGTTCCTCATCGCTAGTTGAGCAAGGGTCTGGCTGCTCGAAATGATGTCATCGGATGTGCAATATGTTTGGGTTAGTTTCACTCTCCTCATGTGCGGACAAGGCGTTCTTTGAGCAATCCGGAAACGGTTTTTTCCCCCTCATCTTTTGTACCATCCTCCATAAAACATGAATGTCTGGAAACTCGGAAAAGAAACCCTTCTTTCGTTGCTTGCTTATCATATGATGAGCTTGCTTTTAGGGGAATAATTGGCCTTGTGAGGAAAGATATCAGTTATGATTACTGCGCTCAGTTTACTTTGAACTTTTGATATTTCCGTCATCATCTTAATGACATATGCTTCATGAGAAAAAGAGATGAAACATTTTTTAAAAAAATATGTCCTTTTTATAGATTAATAAAAGCTGCATTGTTCTCATCGCAACTTCAGTATTGTTTTTTCATACCTAAATTCAAATAATTTGTTAATTTGCTAATTTGATATTTTCATTTTGCACTTCAAGACATGGTTTAAGCCCTCTGCTATTCATTTTTTAATGGAATGATTTTAAATAATAATGAATGTTTTAATGAATCTCACTAGAACAAACATGTTGGTTTAGCATTTCTGTAAATTAAACTTGTTTTTGCTTAACAAATATTAAAACTTAGTGAAGAAAAAAATAACATTTTTTTCTTCTTCTGATTCTTTGAATAATAATAAAAGATGAAAAAAATGTAAAGTAAAAAAAAATGTGCACAAACTTTTTAACCTTAGAAATGTTTTTGATCTCTCCCAAAATTATATTGAATTTTATTTTCTATCTGTACGAATATTATCTTATTATTTGCTCCGCAAATTATATATTCCTATTTCATTCATAATTGTTAAAAAATGGTTAACTAACGATTATATTTGTGGATTTCATTCTTCTGTGCACTTATTGAAATCGTTCACTAGGTTTATTAATCTTACTATGAAATAACGTTGTTTCCAATTATAAATAATATCAAAATAAAATATGAAATAGCATTGCTTAAAGTTATAATTTATAATAAAAAGCATTAATGTTCTTATATTTGTAATTTATATTGGTGTTATTTATAATTTATGTGTTGAATTATTTTTTTAAAAAAAGTTACATACATTTGTAAACATCAACTTTTATCTGAATAACGAATTATTATACATCTCTTAAATCTGAGATTTGAATCAGCATATACGTATTTGATTAACTCTCTATTTCTATGTTAGATCTAGGGCTTTAAATAATATAGTCTATTTTTGTGATTTGTTTATGTATTCCGAAGAGAAATGTATGGTAGAGAGTGAAAATGGAAGAGCAATATTAATCCCAATCAGTGAGAGAGCACCTATTTGCCAAATCTGTCATACAGATTTTCATATCAAGCATATTTTGGTCGAATGTCCATCATTTAGTTCTCATCGCCAGACTTTTTTTCATTCATTTTCTGTAACCATGCTTGACTTGGTTGGTGAGAATCACCACCCAAATGTTTTTAAATTTTTAAAGGCTATTGGTTTTTTTACTTGCATTTAATACTTTTTACATCATTGTTGTTGATTTTACATAGTAACACTTAATAATTTTTCTTATCGTTGCTCATTTTCTCACCCCAAATTTTCAATTTTGCACATATTCTCAGTGAATCAATATTTTACTCTTCTATTCTTTCACTTAGTCTATATTAATACGGCCTGATGACAAACCATATGCTTGGCGCAGTATAGCCAATGATGGCTCTTGCGCCAAAAAAACCCAAACCAAACCAAACCCAGTAACGCTTGATACATCAGCTAGTTCCAAACAATTTGAAAGATTATAAATGAAATATAGTGTGAAATTTCAAAATTAGAAATCTAATTCACAACTAATTCTCTTAATATGTTGGACGATTTTAGTTTTTCTGTATATGTATTTTGACCTTTCAATACTTTCGGTTTAGAAATGCAGAAGTTGAATTGTGCTTCTGTGCTGATTACCTTAATAGCTTGCATTCCAAATAAATCAAACCTAAAAATTCTAATTATATTTTTATTTGCTTATAATAAAAGTAATGAAATAACTTAAAAATTCTCCTAGCTGAATTAAAATCCGAAATTCATTCATTGCTGAGTCGCAGAAGGCTAACAAATTCTACCGCATGGCTTTCGAATACTTTTATTGGTAGACAAAACTGAGCAGTTGCTGTGCACTGTGAAAGCAATTTATTTCTCAACTGTATTTATTTGGAATATCCGATTTTTTTTAATATATCAGATTTATTATAATTTTGAATATCCGATAATTTTTTTTTGTTTCCTATTTTCTATCTTCTCAAGTTTAGACGCAAACTTCCATGCGTCAAGGCTTTTTAAATTTAAAAAGAGCAAGGGGATGTACTTATTGTAGAAAGGTTTTATTTACATAAGAATGTTTCAATTTTGCTTTTTGGAATTACTACTTATTAAATAATACAAGTTAAAAGCAAAAGAACAAAATTAAAAATTACTAATGTTGTGTGTGTGTGTGCTGTAACACATAATAGCATTGAGAAAGTCCGTCCATTTGCAATTTCCTTTTATTTCATTCCTCTAAATTACATATTACTTTAAGGAAAATCTTATTTCCAAAAAGAATCTCACATTAAAGTGGAAATGTATTATTTTTGTAATCTCAAGTAACTTTTTTGGGGGAAGTGGCAAATTGTAAGCGTAAAGTTCGAAATAGCTATTTTATTTATGTTCTTAAACAAAAAAAAAATTCATGATTATAAATAGTATATGGAAGAGTAGTCATTTTTATGCAGTTTCTATAAGAATTCCTTATCATTTTTGTGAAATTTTTCATAGTTCAAAATTTTTCCTGTATTTTTTTGCACTTTTTTGTTTTTCGCAGAGTTTTCTTGATATTATGTTCCATTCCTCTTTAATTGCCTCAAAAAATTTTATTAAAAAAATACTCTATGTGTGATTATACATTAAAAAAGATATTTGTAAAATTTATTGTGAATTGGCCCTTTTCATAGTGGTTAACTTTTTACTGATTTACTTTGAATTATTAATATAATTCAATTAATAATAGTATATTTCTTATTTATTAGATGTGGTTAGAATATTATCTTTTTTTCATTTCTAGTATATAACCTTATATACATATATTTACTCAAATATAATTTCTCTCATAATATTTACATTTTATGATTATTCATGTTCTTGAAATTATTCCTTATAAAATTAAACTTTTAATTGAATTATAAAACCGAAGTTTGTTTATAATTGATATCAAATTTTCTTAATTTTCTTTCTTAACATTTTTAGCAACAATACCAATATGGAAATTATTCATCAGGTAATTATGAAAGACAGATAGACCCAAGAAATGGAAGACCCTGTGTTGGTTGTGACAATGGTGGGTGCAAATGTATTGGTGAAAAAGGATCCAGGGTAATTATTTTTTTACAATTATTTGCTTAAGAAAGGCAACTGTTTTGTTTAAAAAGAATTTATTTCTAGGATAATTTTAATTTAATTTGTGTATTAAGAATTTTTACGTATATACACTTATAAATTCATAATTTCAGGAAATAAATAAGTAGTGTCTGTTGAAGATAGCGAACAGACAGATGTAACAGATACATTCAATAAATCTTTTTCTTAATATTGCTTCCCTGAAGGGTTCGTCTATTTTAAGTATGAGTATCAAAGATACCTTTTAATCTTTTTTTATCTGGTAAGAGTAAGAATAATTCACTCGATTGTTTTTCAAACCATATAATTAGTTTTGGATGCCTTTTGGTTTTCCACTGTTGCATTGAAACATGCTCTTGAAATGTTGGAAAATTATTACAATTTCTATTGGCCAGTTAAGTGCAAGAGGTTCGTGACTACTTGTGACATCATTTTGATATGCCTTTGGGAAAAGTCAAGAATCAAAATCTGTATTGAGGATATTGCATTATTAAAGGAAAAGCATGAAATTCAAATGAATAACTCAGTGGCAGTTATTTTGGCATAAAAGGACTCCAAGAATGATAGAATATAGGAAATTAACTGCAGTTTGGTTGTTCAAAAAGTTTGGAAACAAAATTTATTCCTGGCGAAATAGCCCAATTAGGTAAATTGATGAGGTTTGCAAATAAATGATTTGATTATTACTATAGAATAACTCCATTTATTCAGTTGAACATAGTGAAAAAAAAATTCAAAAACTAGATTTGCACAAAACAAATGGTTCTTGATGAGCAGTGTATTTAGACACTGGCCAAATCTGTCAGCATATGTGAAGGATCAACAGATAGAATAATTCAAGTTTGTTAGAAGAAAGTGGGGTACTCCCGTATTAGACCGTCGATCTTGATCGCTAAATTTGAAGATGTCGCCAATGAGTTGCTAAACCGCCAATAATGGCACACAAAAAAAGCCCCGCCATTATTAAAAAAATTGTTCAAACCTTAACTGTCGTTCACCATTTTGTTGGTTTCGACGGTCTAATATGTAAGTACCGAAAGTTGCTTTTCCATGGACTGACTTCCAGATTGATAGAATGCTGAAAAATAAATAGTAATATGTCTATTTATAAGCCTAGAAAATGTGACACACTCCATTCAAAATAGTTCAGTTAAAGAGAAAGAAATGTGCTGTTAGTACTAATCTGTGTGGTTTCAATGAGAAGGAGCAATTGGTCTGTCGATAAATATGGTTTGTAATAGATCTCATAGTCACTGAGCATGGTTGGCAAGAATGATTAATTGTTCTTGGTTGAAATTAGGGATTTGTCTGGGTATCAATTTCTAATCATCAAATGTTTATGAGGAGTTTCTGGATTCATTTGTTCATTTGGCCTGTGATACTATTTCACAGTTTGATATATGCCTGTCAGCCATATAAATACTGTCAATGCTCTGAATAAGAAAAGAGCAATGGGGCATGATGACAATGAAAATGGGACTGTTTTGAACATATTTTAATCTGGAAGAAAAGGGAACTTTAATACATACCAATCAGCCATAAAAATCATATCAAAGCTGTGGGGCTCATTAGTAGCAGAATGATTGATGAAAATTCTGTTTTCCCACTGCTAGTCAGCATTTAAATTATTTTATCTTAGCTCAATTTTGATTCTGCCTAGAAATTGATATGCTGATAGTTAAGCTCAGAAAGTGCTTAAACTTGTATATTAAATTATCTATTTAGGCTTTCCCATGAATTAAACACATTTATTTCTCTTATTTCAAATGCAAGGGGAAAAAACATGTTTTTGCTATCTAATTAAAACGATGGTAGGAGGCTTTAGATGTACTTCCAACAATGTAGCAAAATGATTGAAATTATTAATTGGCACGCCTGGAAAAATCCAATTAAAATAACTAAAATTTGTAGCTTACCTAAAACTCCTACTCTGATTTATGTATTATTGAAATAACCAGAATAATAATGAATACTCAGAATAGAAATAAAATGTCTATTTTATTGAAAATTCAGCATAAATTATTTGAAAAATTCATTTATAAATAGGTCTTTACTTTCATCTAACTATAAATTAACTATATTCTTAATTTTTTTCCGCATATTTATTATTTTTAAGGGAGCTCCTGGACCACCTGGACCTCAAGGCTCACCTGGTCTACGAGGATTTGAGGGGCCAGAAGGACTTACTGGGGAAAAAGGTCAAAAAGGTGAAATTGGAGTGTCTGGACCACGAGGACCTAAAGGAGACAGGGTAATGTTTTTTTTTATCCATAGCTTTTTGTATTATTTTATACTTTTGTTACCTGGAGTCTCTGAATATTCATGAAAACCTTTAAAGAATGTATGAATTTGTTCATTGTAATATTGTGCTGCTTGTCTATAGCTTATGTTGTATAACTTAAGATATGGATCATCACATGCATTGTTTTATATAGGTTTTTAGAAGGGTTATGACTTATTTCATATTTATATGAGTTATATTATTTTCTAACTACTATTAAATAATTTTAGCAAAACTTTTTGTTGTATTACTTTCTTTTTAATTATTTAAATTCTTTTTTGGATAATGTTAAAAATTATATTCTAATATTTTATACAGGGTAAAATGGGAATTCCTGGATATCCTGGCATGAATGGCATTCCTGTAAGTAAATGTTTTGATTAGTTTTTCATGTTACTGCAAATAACGTTCTTAAAAAATGACAGAAAAAAGTTTAATAACTTTATATAATTTATAGGGCTTACCTGGTCAAATGGGTCCTAGAGGTCCCCCTGGTATGGATGGATGCAATGGAACTGATGTGAGTAATTTTTATGCTTTCTTTTATTAATTAATTATTTTTTTAAGAAACTTCTTGTAAGTAATAATTTTAATAACCTGTTCTAATTATGTTCTAAATCCTGTTATTGCATTTAAAATATTTTCATTCTTAAAACACATTTCCTTATTTTAAATATTAATTTTTCAATAATCTTTTTATATTTTTTTATTTTTATCATATTTACAAATACATATATATTTTTCATTATCTTTTACTCATTTTATTAGGATATAGTTTTATGCTACTTTCATAAACAAATGTCTGTTAACAAAATTATAAGCTCTGAGCCATGATTACCCCACAAATATTCCACACATTAATGTGTAATTTTATTGTTCTTATGTACTAGTATAGCTTTCTTTATGATGTTCTCTTGATGTAGTGGTCGCACACGCACACACACACACACACAAGATTTTAAAAGACTTTCTACATTGAAACCTAAGAAAAAAACTATTCTAAAATAAAAACAACCTTTCAGAACTATAAATAACAGCACCTTGGGATAAAATCTCTTTTAACGGATTAGTTTTATATTTATGATATCCCATTTTTTTTCAACACTTTAATTTGGTAATTTTTTTAATCCATTAACATTTACAATTTTAATAAAATTGATTCCTTATATTCAATTATGCTCATGTTCATAAATTATGGATAATTCAGAGTCATGCGGAAATCAAACATTAAAATACACCACAGTGAGTATAAGAAAGTAATGTAAAAGGAATACAGGCAAAGAAGTAAAATTGTTTGCAAGCACTTTTATAAGCCTTTCAGTACAATAACCACATGATTATGGCACAAAGGGAGCATTTGGATGATTTCTTAAGTGGTAGAATTATCGGCAGTCTGGAATGCGGGAGCACCCTGCTGGAGAATCCGAGGAACTTGAAATCGTAAAGAGTATCATCTCCAGGCTTTGGCAACGATTCCAAGATTATAGTAACGTGAGTGGACGTTACAGCGCAAGTCGCCCCCTAATTACAATGTCGACTGAGAACCAGTATTCGGCAGTTACTGTCAAAAGAAACAAACAGCTTCAAACCTCTCTCGTTAGCTCTCTTCAGCCACTGGTACGACAGTTTGAAAGCAGACCGTGTACAGACGCTTAGGGCAGATTGGTCTATAAGGCTCGTAGGCCTGTCAGATGTGTTCCACTCACTGCAACTCACTGTTACTTTCGGTTAGCCTGGAGTAGAGAGCATGTATTGTGGACAGTGGGCTTGTGTGATGTTTTCCGACGAGTCCAGGTTTAGTTTGTAGTTTGATTCATGCCGAACTTTCATGCGGAGAGCACCGAGTACCTGTTACCATCAAGAGAACCTCATTGAACAATACCGCTATGGTGATGCAGGATTGCTCGTTTGGGAAGGAATTATTCTGTATTCCAGAGCTGATCTGCGTTTTTAAATTGCAGACATGGCAGGTCAAATATATCGGGACGTCATTCTGGAACATGTACGTCTGTTTCGAAGCGCCATGGGTGCAGAATTCGTGTTTACGGATGACAAAGCCCGCCCTTACTGTGCAAACATAGTAAACGAATGCCTTCGATCGGAGGATATCACCCATACTGCCTGGCCAGTATTCTCACCGAACTTGAATCCAGTATAACATGTGTGGGACGTGCTTTGTTGATGGGTTGCAGCCTGTCAACCACTTCCTACATGTCTACCGGAACTTAGGAGAGCATTGCTTGATGAGTGGTGTAATATTCCTCATGATCAGATCGATAATTTGATATTCAGCATGTCTAGTCGTTGAACGGGCTGTATTGCATCGTCTGGGTGATATACTATGTATTAGTATTAACCATCATACTAACTATATAATATTGGTTTTTGTAATAGGAATTTTTTTCTTGTAATTTGCTCGAGGGAGTAAATTATTATTCATTTTTTATTAATGATCCAATTTTTTTAATGATGTCTAACATATAGCTTGTTTTTAGCTCTTTACCTTTTGTTTAATAAATAGGCTTTACGAATAAGTCACATTTGATTTGCTTCTGATTCTTTCTTTTCCTAAACTTGCATTATCCTTAATTTATGGACATGTGTGTAATATCCTTGTGATATTAATTTTTAATATCGTTTAAGTTTTAAATTTATTTCTGCATTTATCAAAATGGGTATCTTGAAGGTGTCCTAAAATGTGGACGCCATTCACTTAACAGCATCTTTCATTTCTTCATTTAAAAATTGCTATATTCATGTAGAAAACATGTGCACATGAAAATCATTTAAAATCCCTTAATGAGCTATTAATAAAGGGAATTTTATTTTAATCCTTTCTGAAGAATTTATTAATTAACTCTATTATATTATTAATTAACTAATATTCTATAACTATTATTAATTAACTCTACAGAAATATGATGACCATACTTTGTAAATTAACTTTCAGTTTTAAAATAGGGATATTTATGTAAGTAAGCATTTTAGTTTTAAAAAAAAGAAATTTAGAAGCATGAGAATAATGTAGTTGATTAATAACTGATCTGATTAAAAAATTTTAAGCTCCTATTTTAAACTTATTTGACTGCATATTTCTTAAACAATCTTCCTTATTTAATTTAATCATTGTGTACATGAATAAATTATTTTATTTTTCAATACTTAGGGAAGGCCAGGTGCAGATGGTTACCCTGGTGATCCTGGACCGCGAGGTTACCCAGGGCCACCGGGTTACAAAGGTGAAAAAGGTGAACCAGCCATTGGGCCACCAGGTTTGAGAGGGCAAAAGGTAAAATTTTGGTATTTATTTTTAATTAACTTTTTTTTGAAAATCAAACAATAATTCTAATAAATTCTTGTTTAATAAATAATAAGTAATATGCTTATAGTTAATAAATAATAAGTAATAACCTGAATGAATATCATTAGAAAAAATTGAATTCTTTGTCAGTAATACATTTCATACATAAATCTGAATTGCACAAAAATGATGCTTAAACTTTAAAGTGCCACTTTCCACTGCTGAATTTTTTTTAAAGCCTCATAATATTTTTTTAATGAAAATTTTCTATTAATACTTTATTTGAAACATTTTAGGGTGAACAAGGTAGAGATGGACAACCTGGAAAGGCCGTAAGTATATTATTATATTTAATATAAAATATCATTTCATGTATTTCTAGTTATTTGACAATGAGAAAGTAAATTCATTACCTCAATCTTTTCGGCTGGTAGTGAGAAGAGTGAAGTAAATTAATTCTGTACTAAATGTTATTTTCTACAAACGCAAGTGTTTGACACTATGTTAAAATTTTAGTTTCAGAAGTTTTTGCTTTTTTGCTTGTTTTTTAAGTTTAAAAATTCACTTGAGTTCTATTTTTTTTAATGTATAAATCATTTTATTCCTTGATTATTCGCTCTCTTTGCCATTAGAAAAGAACACAAAACATTAATTTATTTCCAAACTTTATCTACTGTAAATATATATAATGTTCTATAGTATGAAGTAAAATGATAACATTTGATACATTAGATAAACTATGTTTTTATGTGAAAAAGAATATCTGAGATCAAGTATTGCATCAATATATTCAACAATTTTTATTTTAATATACATCATGAAACATAGTTCTTTTAAGGAAAAATAATGCTCAGTATATCAGCCAAAGATAGTATTTAATCAGTAACATCAAATTAAATAGTGAATGCTCATTCTTAATAAACAAAGTACTGTTTTCTGTTCTAGGTACATGAAATAATAAATGAATATTATCTAATTTAATCTATACATATACTACAAAATGCTTATGATATTTTTACATGAATTGTTGATCAATGATCATTATATCTACATTTATTTCCAGGGACCACCTGGAGCTGATGGTAGACCTGGAACAAAAGGCGATCGTGGCATTCCTGGACCCCATGTAAGCTTTCTTCATTATATTAGAACAAAATTATATGAAATTTTTTTAATTAGTTATTTTTTAATTTTAAAATTTGTAATAAAGATAGTCTAAAATTGTTGCTACTCATCATGCAATATTGTTTTAATATTATAATTCAAAAACTTTATGATAATTGTATACCACATTTTTAGCATTTCAAATTTTATTTTCTAAGTTATGACTAGTATATAGGGAAATATTTGTAGTTATATGAATTGCAAATAATTTACATTTAAAAAGGAATAATAGCAATTTCATCAAGCACTTGGACAAAATTTATTGTATAGTAAACATGTTCCAAAATTATAAAATTTCCAGGGAAAAACAAATGAAAGAAATGCCATCTGTTTTTCTTTGTTATATTCAAAATATTTAATATAAATTATTAAATAATTTTAAGTTATTAATTGTTTATTAATACATAAACGAAATTATAACGAAAAATGAATTTATTAATCAATCAATGCTTACAATAATTACAAACAGTTGCAATACTTTACAAAGGAAAATATCAGTGCAAAATTGTTTTGAGGCTCCATGCTCTCCCCTCCATATACTGTATAATGTCATAAATTTTATCTTAAGATTTGCACTATAATTTATATGTGATAGATTTTGATTCCCCCCCCCTTCAAAATCTTTGAGATTAAGATAAATAAATGCCTATAAGGGAAAAAAAGCTGTTTGGTTAAGTATTTGAAATAATATTTTAACTGTGTCTCTATATTTCAAACGTCTATAAATTAGCTACATCTTGTTTATCATTTTAAAAAAAAGTATCCAAGCTATTATTGCTAAAATTATGTAACTTTAGTATGTTTTTTGCGATTAGGGGCCTAAAGGAGAACTTGGAATTCCTGGGGAGAAAGGTAACATGGGTGTTGGATTTCAAGGATTGAAAGGAGAAAGGGTAAGTTTTTTTTTAAAAAAAATTTCTAGCGTTTATTTGCTATTAGTATTATTAAGATCATGTATTGCAGATCACTGTAAAAAGTTTCTTTTTAAATATCTAATGTTCTAACTTTTATAATATGACTTTTATGTACTTAATTTTTGATACATATATTTCAGGGAGAACGAGGTTTGATAGGGCCACCTGGACCTCCTGGTGCTTGTGATGGCTATTTCCTTGAAAAGAAAGGTGTTACTGTTGGTCTTCCAGGACTACCTGGTCCAAAAGGAATGAAAGTAATGCTGCAGTTTAAATTATTTCAGTAAAAATATTGTCTTTTAATGCTTATTTTATTAACCCTGGTAATGTGTGTATAGTTCATAACATTATACATACATTTTGAATTGCATATCAAATGTTATATCTGTTTTTTGACAATTCTTATTTTTATTTGATCTGCAGACTTAGCACTTTGGTTCATGGGGAATGCAATAGCTCGAATAGCCTAGAAATTAAAATTACATTGAAAACAGAGTTTTCAAATGATTAGAAAATCATTTTTAGGGCATAAATTATTATATATATATTATTTAATTTATCATTTGAACTGTAATATTCACTATATTGCAGTGAATTTGCTTCAATTAAAATACTAAGTAGCTCCTTAGTCCCAGCATCAGAAATTCAGGATGAAGTATATTTAATTACATAAAAACTAAAATGATGAAACTGAGCTGTTTTATATTTGAATAATATTTTCTAGTAAAATATGTATTTGGTTAAATTTAAATTGCAAATTGTGCAATTAATTGTATGTTTCTCAGATAATATGTACATATTTAATCGTAACTTATATTGAATGTTCCATTTCATGATCAACCAGCTTGTAAAATACATTGTCTAATGAATTCAATAAATAAAAATTATTTTTAGAAATATTTTTTTGGAATTTTATTATGATTATAATCAAGCAACATAATTTTTCTCCTTATTAGGGTGAATCTGGAGAAAGAGGAGAACGAGGTTACAATGGACTTCCTGGGCTAATGGTTAGGAAAAAATATATTGTTATTTCTTTTAGTTATTATTAAATTTCTATTCTTGAGCTCTAAATAAGCATGTACTCTTCCAATACTTTGAATAATTGTTGTGAATTCCTGTTAGAAAGATTTATCATTTAGCTTTAAATATGCTTATAGCGAATGCATAACTTTCTTCTTTCAATTTTATTATTTTTTATTATATGAATTCTTTGTATATTCTTTACTCTCCAGTTAAATTCCAAACAAAAGGAATTTTATTTCTTCCTATTATTTCTATGAATGATCTGATTAATGTGTTAAATGTTCAAAAATCTTACAAATTGCATTATTTCATAATAAACTAAGCTGACTGATATTATTAAGGAGGAATTTATAACAAAGAAAGTACTGTTTAAAATGTCTTCCTACTGATAAAGATAAAAAAAAGTATGGATTATCAAAATAATTGCATATTATGAAATGTTTTAAACACAAAATAAATAAAATGTTTAAATTACTTATAGATTGTTTTATTTTCCCTAATTTCTTAGATATAAGTATAATTGTATCATAACTTTTTTATTTCATAGTCGATGTTTGAAGAAAGTAATTTTATAACTTATCTTATTGGTAGGGACCACCTGGTGATATTGGTATGACTGGTGAAAAGGGACTGCCTGGTTATCCTGGACCAAGAGTAAGATTTTAATTATAGTATAAATAATATATATAATTTTCAGATCTAAATGAATGAATAAACACCCAAATTAATTGATAGAAATGTCATGCTTTCCTAAGCCTAAGGAATTTTGATTCATATCTGTTTTAGATCACAGAACCTTCTATATAATTTAAAAAATATTCCATATTTTGAAATTTCTGATTTATGAATTTGAGTAATTTAAACTAATGATCTGAAATTGCTGTATGGAAATTATATTTCTTTTGATAAAATAGTCATAAAGGAGCACTTGAGTTTCATCGCCATAGTGAAAAATGGATTTCCTCTTTGGTTAAAGAAGATTTGTAAATGCAGAAATTTTCATGTTATATTTCCTAATATTAAATTCACTCTCTATATATATTTTTCATTTTGTTTAATGATAGAAGTTTTAGATTAGCAGACATTGCAAATAATTGATTTTGGGTACAATAAGTAAACTGTTTTATTTTAATGTTTTGTTAATTAAAATCAAATCCCAAATTCAATCACTTAGAAAACTTTTTGGCACGGAAAGAAATGCACAAGTTAAGACTTATTAATTATTGTAGGAAATCAAATATACATAGTTTTTAAAATACTGGTGAAGTCATTAAACTTTCTCTAAAAGTCTTTAAAATTAGCTCTAATTTATGTTTTTTGGAAGCAATTGATATAAAATTGCCTCATTGTAGTATTCATTATATACTATGTTTTATCATTTTATGTCAAAATTACACAATGTAATAAGTATGAAAGGGGTATTATCTGTTGTATCAAGTGCAAATAAATGTATTAATTTTATATATTTCCAGGGGAAAGATGGATTTCCAGGACCACCTGGAGCACAAGGTTTCAAAGTTAGTAAACATTTTTTTTACATCACTAAATTTTATATTCTAAATTTAATATGCTTCATTTAATACCGATATTTTTTTGGAATATAACAGTTATATAATTAATTTTCAGTACTTAATAATGCAATTCATAAATCTTCATTCCTTTACTTCTATTAAAATTCTGAATATTTTGGATTTTTTTCCTATTTTGCTGTTCCTATTTTCCTATTTTTTTATTCTTTATCCAGCCATTACAAATGTTAAGTTAGTATTTTTCTGTTTTGATATCTTTAAATATAATAAGACACTTGTAGTAAAAATTAAATTCAAAATTTCCTATTTTGTTTCTCAGGGAGATAGAGGTGAAGATGGACTTCCTGGTTTAGATGGTTTAAGTGGCATGAAAGGTGATCCAGGTGATTTAGGTATACCAGGGCCAAGAGGTCTTCCAGGTCCACCTGGTCCACCAGGAGTAAGTTCTCACTTTAAGTATTGTGCTTTAAATGTACCATCCTTGTTTTTAAAATTATTTTACAATTCTACTAAAACTGCAATAAATTGTGTTAATCTTTTTAACTAAAATAACAATCCAGCTCTTCATGAACTTTCTTTAAAGAAATAGAAAGTTGCAATCCCTGGAAATTATTGAGAGTTGAAGTTTTCTATAAAAAGTGCTATGTATGAGAAAAAAATATGTATAGCATTTCTGTATCAGTATCTCTTTTTAAAATTAAGAAAATTAAATTGTCTGTTAGAATAGTACTGATTGAAAAAAAAATCAGCAGTTTAAGGGATTATAAAATCTCCACTTATTGCAATTAGTTTTCTAGGCAATTAAATCATTATTTTCTCTCTCTCTCTCCACACACACACACACACACACACACACACACACACATATATA
>JAOUZG010039494.1:902582-935588 GCA_026289955.1 Argiope argentata
ATATATATATATATATTATATATAGCGAAATTTTGATGTTTTCCCGCTATAATTTATAATCTAAAATTCAAAACATTATCTACTTAATGATACCAATATTTTAAAATATAAATTTAATTTCTATTTTTAAGGAATTTTAAAAAATTATTCTAACCATGTTTTTAAACAATTTATTTTGTTCCAAATAAAATTTAACCTGTAAGAGAAAATTATGTGCTAATGTGAAAAAAGTAGCTTTTATTGTGTTGCTGTCATAATAACAGAAGCCCAAATTAAAAATTAAATAAGATATTATTGCACATTAATCACACAAAAGTATAATGTCAAGCATGTGCTTTATGAAATAAAACAAATATGAGAAAAAACATGTTAAAATTACATAAAGCAAAAACATTGAAAATTAATCATGAAAATTTATAATCATTTAAAAAAATAGGGCAGAAATAAAAAATATATATTTGTTTAGCTCATTTATTATTTGTATAATACAGTTTAAAAAGATTTTGTGTATTAATACACTCCGATGTTGTACAAAAATTTTTATATTTAAATCAATTTTCAATAATTATAAAATTTGAAATATCCAATTTCAAATTTTGTGTTATGATGTGAGAATGTTATCATTTTTTGAATCATATTTTGTTTTAATTAACTTAAATTATTAACGGTTTAAAATAATTATGTGACTATCGAATTATGCATGCTTAGATATTTAGTAAATAATGGGTGCAGTTTTTTTTTCAACCTTAAAATCATTTAAGCTCTAAAGAAAAATTCAGAATTAAAACTATCACATTAACAGAAGCTCAAATTAAAAAACTATCAATTACTATTGTGAATTAAATAGATAAAAATGTAATTTTCAGAACTTGTCTGTAAGAAGTGAAAATAATGAAATATTTTCTAAAAAGTATATGGAGGAACAATTTTCCGTGATTTTTTACAATATCAATTTAATTAATTCAATAAAACATTTTAATTTAAAATAAATATGGCTTAATATGTGTAAGATAATCACTGAAATCAGCACCCATTAGCTTATTTGGGGCATACATTTGTTAACAAAAGGGTTTAAATAAACTAAATAGTTTTATTTTATGTAACTTGAGTCAAGAAATGCTCTTATGAATTTTGAATGTTTTACTTAAATCCTTTGCTCTTTGAATTATACTGAACAAAATATTCTTGAAACACTAATATTTTAAAAAAGAAAGTTGCAATCTGGTTATTTAAATGAGTCATTAAAATAGACTTATTTATATAAATTTAAATATATCACTATTTAATAAAAAGGGGCCGTTTTAGATCACTTCATTGACCATCTCAAAGATTATAACCCAATCAGCACACAGGGTTGCTCAAGACTCATTGGAAAAAGATTATGAAAATTTTGGTTGCTCTAAACTCTTCTATTCAAAATTCCATAAATTGATCATATTTTGGAGTAAAAGAAAAAAAACGTTCATTTATTTATTTAAAAGTTTAAGTGTCAAAAATATTTGGCAAAATTTAATTCCTTAGGGATAAAAGACTGTGTAAAATCTAGTTTTCATAATTTTGAAAGTATATTTACAGACTGAAATAAACAAAATATTGTTATCAATATTATTTAATTCCTTTTGAAAGTAAAACTAAAAGTTGAACTTTATAATGAATCTCAGAAAAAAAATCTGAATAATTTTTTTAGATATTACATAAATAATGAAAACTATTCTGTTATGCACAAAGACTTCAATGTAGAATTGGCTTTGTTTTCAGTAATCATATTAAAAAGATATCCTTGGTTTCAATTAAAATTTTTTTTTAAATATTAACTGTGGTTTAGTCATTTCCATTTTAATTTAAACTTTAAACTTTAAGAGAGCTGACATAAAATTAGAAAGATACATAATACATTATGACTTAAGACCTTTATAATAATATTAGTGAATTATATGACTATTAAACTTTAAAGCTTAAAAATAAATTGATGATGAAGCTTCTAAAATACAAATTAAAAAAATATTTAGCTAAAAATTTTAATGGATATTAAGACTTGTGAATTGACTGGTTGTCAAAGATGGCTTGCTATTGTATTATAAAAAATTAGCAAAATTATACATTTATATTAAATAATAAATCAAGAAAAAAATCTGACTGATATGGATGGAAAAAAGAATATAGTTAAATTTGAACTGGAAAGGAATTAAACTGTTTATGATAAAAATATTGATTAGTGTCTCTTCTGATGCATAACATTTCAATACTTTCTGAATGCCTATTATTAGGGCATTGAAGGAAGAGCTGGTCCTCCAGGGCCCCCAGGTCCTGCTGGTATTACAGGGCCCCAAGGATATCCTGGAACTGATGGAATCCCAGGTAAGAAACATTTAATTTGGTTTTGTTTGTTGCTTCTTTTTAAAAGTATTAAAATAATCTCCAATTTTTAAAATTCTTTTTTTATTTCGTTATTTGAAATAGAATTTTTTTTATTGCTTAAATGAATGACAGTTTGTTTTCTGAATTAATACATAGTGAATGAATATAATATGTAATGGTTATATTTTGTAATTCTTTATGATGTGGCATATATATTTGCAGTGTATCAGTATTATTCTTAATTTTTTTAATATTTTTTTCTTAAGTTTTTGACATTTCAGTGCTTTTAGATGCATCCAATTAGGGAAAATAAAACTAATATGTAGTATATTCCATTTTAGGAGAAATAGGACCTCGAGGTCCGCCTGGACCGCCAGGTGGTCCTGGTATTCCTGGTGCACCTGGAAGAGAGGGTCCTCCAGGTTTGAAAGGAGAAAAGGGTGATGCAGGCTTACCTGGTCTTGAAGGTCTCTCAGGTGCTCCTGGATTACCTGGAGCACCAGGGCCTAAAGGAGAGCCTGGTGAAAAGGGTAGTCCTGGTCTTTCTATAATGGGCCCCAATGGAATGGATGGCAGTCCTGGTCTAGATGGATTAACTGGTCAAAAAGGAGAAAGAGGACCTAAAGGAGAAAGAGGTGACTTATTTTTCATTATTTAATTTATCTCTGATTATTTTCATAATATTTAAGTGGACTGAAATATTCCAAAAATGCAAGAATGAATATAAATTACAAAATTTTTAAATCTAATAATACTATAAAGATATAATTTTTAGATAGGTTAGTAAAAAAAGGGGGATTTTGATGTCAATAAGAACTATGATAACTAATAATTAAGCACTTTTCATTTTTTAAAAAAATAAATGTACCCAAATCAAACTGCATGCATTAAAAGTATATTGTAAATCTTTCATTTTATTTCCAATAATACCAAGAAAAAAATATTTATTGAAAAATGTTTAACATTCTGTTTCCTTATTTTTAGGTGCACCTGGTGATACAGTGGAAGGTATTCCTGGATCACCTGGACTTCCTGGTCCAAAAGGAGAAAGAGGATTTGCTGGTTTGCCAGGTCGACCAGGATTACCTGGATTATTAGGGCCAAAAGGTAAATGCACTGTAATTGAAGAAAGCTAATTTCTTAGTTTTTTACCTTTAACATATTTAAAGTGTAAGAAAATAGTTATTTAAAAGAAAAAAAGGGGGCTGATATAGTTCTTTTCAGTACTATTTTCTAATATAGATTACAGTTAATTTGATTAATTAAACTACAATTAGTAATTTATAGCAACAAATTATTACTAAATAAAGCAAAATGTGTGTGTGTTTTTAGATATGGTTTTAAGCATGTTTTCATAATTTATGTTATGTTATATTTATTATATTATTGTTTCTTCAATGTTCTGTCATTTTTATTGTTTTAACTATTTTTTTCTTACTGTTATTTATGACCAGTTGCTGTAAATTTAATGCAAATAGTACATTTAAAACCTTTTAATTATCTTTCATATTCTTTTTTAATTTTCATTATCTTGTTTTATATATATGTTAATTTTTCAAAATTAATCATGTATATATGTAGTCCATTCTTTTACTTTATTATCAAATGTATGATTAAGAAATTTTGATTGGAACTTTGTTTAATTGTCATAAATAACAAAACGAGTGAATTACAACATTCATTAAATATTTATAAATACTATTTTATTCCATAATATTCGATGATAAAACTTTCAAATAAGTATTATAAATGCAGATAATAAAAGAATGTCTATTCGTTTTATAGGAGAAAAAGGTGGAAGTTGTATTTCTTGTATACCTGGATCGAAAGGAGAAAAAGGTGAAAGAGGTCTTGATGCTTTGCCTGGTTTACAGGGTCTACGAGGAGAGCCAGGTTTGGCTGGACCACCTGGACCGAAAGGTGATGATGGCTTTCCTGGTCTTATTGGACCATCTGGAGATGAAGTAAATAAACTTACGTTTTTATTATAAAGATTTTGTAAAATAGTTCTATTCTTAATTTAAGATTGCATATGAAAAAGAAAATAAGATATTTCAAAGTTTTGTTGATTTTAATTTATATTTTCATAAAATTGCATGGGCGTAATGGCTCAGTGATTAATTTAAAATATTTTTTTAGCTATATGTATTGTTCTTTCATTTTAGGGACGGCCAGGTCTCCCAGGGCGTGATGGTCTTAAAGGAGAACCAGGACCACCAGCAGTTATACCTACTAACTTAGTTGTGGGAGATAAAGGTTTCAAAATTATTTTTATTTTATCGATCTTTTTAAATAAATGTAAAAACAAAATCATGCATAATGTTTTCTTTGAACTTTTTAAAATAAACTTCTTTTTTTTTTGTACTGTAACAGGTGATAAAGGTGAACTAGGTTTTCAAGGGCTCCCTGGCTTGCCAGGACGTGATGGTTTACCGGGATCGCCAGGTTTACCTGGACCACCTGGGCCGCCAGGTTTATTTGGAGATAAGGTATGATTCAATTATTATCAAAATATAGATAACTGGAAGCCTTTAGAACAGTTATTATTATTATTATTATTATTTATAGAACTTTAGCTAAAATAAACTCTACATCTAATGTATATTTTACAATCTGAAACTTTTTCAGAGATTATTGCCTTAAATATATGATGCTTTTAATTGGAAGAAAATTAAAATTTATTTTAGGTTATGTATGAGAGCAATTTAAATATATTGAATGCAATTAAAGTACATTGCACCACTAGTGTGTTTTACTAAATATTTGTTTATAGATCGCTGAGTAGAGATTACCATTCTTGAAAATCCTTTTTTATAAAAAAAAATTGGAAAATTTTACATTTTTATATTAATTTTATTAGGTTAAAAATATAAAATCTAAACTGTGGTATTTGTTAAGACAAATTTTTTAAATGTTAACATTATAAAAACCTTAGGGAACAACAAAAATATAATACTATAAACTATTTTAAATATCAAACTGTTCAAAAATTTTAGATAATCAGATTTATAATATAGATAATATTAAATAATATAATTTTTTGAATATTCATCAATTGTGTTTTTAGGGTGCTCAAGGTTTTCCAGGACCACCGGGCAGGCCTGGTGCACTAGGTCTTCCAGGCATAATTGGGCCTAAAGGTGACAGAGGCTTAGGCATTCCAGGACCACCAGGAGAAAGAGGCGAACACGGATCTCCAGGATTGCCAGGTTTGGATGGACTACCAGGAGAAAAAGGAGAACCAGGTAAGATTTTCATTTTAAGTTCCAGATTTTTTTTTTTAACTATAATACTTTGCTCTGTTGAATTTGTGCTCCTTTTTAGGATTAAAAAAAATTCTTGGTTTAAAAATTGTTAAAAATTAGATGTGAGAAATTTTTTGTTTTGCCTCTTTGTATCTTAGTTAATTTAGTCCAAATGAAGAATGTATGCTTGTTTAATCTTTCTTTTATTTATGAAAATTACATTTCATTTTCTTTCCAAAATATTTTTAGGAACACTACCACCCAAAGAAGACATAGTACTACCTCCTGGTCCAAGAGGGCCCCCAGGACCTCCAGGTATTCCTGGAGCTGATGGACTTCAAGGTTTCCCTGGGCTTAAAGGTAGAGCAGGTTTTGATGGATTACCAGGCGAAAAAGGTGAATCTGGAGATAATGGATTACCTGGTCCTCCAGGCCCTAGAGGTAATATTCATTGATATCTAAGCTTAGCTTAATTAAAGCTTAATTAAAATTAGCTTAATGCATATTTTTATATTAAATATTGTATATGTGCATACACACATTGAAGTGAATACATGTTTTTATTTAAAATCAAAATCAAATTTTTTTTATGAAATTGAACAACAAATTAATGATGAGAAATATGGAGAAGATTAAAAAGAACTTCAAACACTTTTTCTCACTCATAAAAGATCATTTTAAATGTATTTACATTTATTCTAAACAATATGAAGAAGAATCTTTATATAGTACAGATTTGTCTTAATTTTGTGCAAATTCATAAAAGTCTTAATTTGTGATTAATACTTCAAAATGTTTATTTCTGAGAAATTCTTTAAAAATTCATATGTAATAAGGAATAAGGATCCTTTTAGATTTATCTTAAGTTTTATTTTTAACTCTGTTTATGAGATAAATTTTACTATCTTTAATTCAATATATTCTTCGTTAAAATCATTTTGATATAATATATATCTAATTAAGAAATATTGAAAGTATTAATTTAAAAAATGCATCTTTTTGAGTTAAATGTTATTTAAAGGAATAAAAAATTTAAATTTGCTTTTATTGATATCAAAATGCATTATCAAGATTCAAAAATAAAAGCAATACATTTTATATTTATTTGTACAAATAGTTATTTTTTAAATTAATAGCAATTTTTTAAAGACCAGATTCTGTTAAATGCTACAATTCATAGTTCATTATTAATTCTTTTTTGTAGGTTTGCCCGGACCAAGAGGAGATAAAGGTGGTACTGGACCTATGGGATTCCCTGGAGCTGTTGGCCCAAGGGGTGATGATGGTTTACCTGGTTTACCAGGTTTGAAAGGTAAGTTCATTTAGATTGAATAATTTTTGTTAAAATAAATATACATTTCGTTTTTGAACTAATGTTTTTACCAATATTTTCTTTGCATTTTATTGTCTAAGATTGATTCATATATCTTAAACAGTAGGAAAATTTTTTTACTTATTTTACAATTTTAGGATGAAAAAGAAATTCAATTTATAAAATATATTTTATATTTTTACAAATATTGTACAAGTCTCATGGTAAAAAAAAGAACATTCTATCTTATACTTAAGAATAATTAAGAACAATTTAAAACTGACAGACTGCATATCACCAATTGGAATACTATCTAATATAAATATTTCTTTTCATATTGAAAACATATTCTCTGCATATTAGAATACTTGTATTCCAGTGTATTTGTTTATTTAATATACACTAAGTAATTGGACACCTGCTGTAAAAGAGATAAAATTAATTTATTCATATTCAATAGTTATTGGAGCCTCTACCTGAGGCAATTACTCTCTTTACCCTCCAAGACAAGCTCTCTAAATGTGTTTCGATATTGGATAGTGGTATTTTCTTCCACTTGGCTACATGCTTTTTCACCATTTTTTGGACTGCTTTTGCATTTCTTACTATGACGATCCAATTTATCCCAAAAGTTTTCTGTAGGTTTCAAGTCTGGGCTCTGAGCTGGCCAGTCCAGTTAGTTCATAATATTTTCATCATACTGTGGTTATTGCTATATAAGCCAGTTAATATCCTTCGAGCTGAAGGGCCCCTTTTGCTTGATCGGTATGATACTCGGCTACTAACCCTAAGATTGGGAGTTCGGGCCTATCCGCTATTCATCCTACAATGGTAACCCGGCGACCGACCTTGGATAAACTCAACCTTCGCACGTAGCTTCGCTCAACTGTCGTGGCGCCCTCTATTGGCGACTCACAGACCGAGAAGCACATTAAATACGACAGTTGTTAATATCACCACCAACACTTCACATAAGTATTCGAGCTGAAGGGTCCCTTTTGATTGATCGGTATGATATTCGGCTACTAACCATAAGATTGGGAGTTTGGACCTATCCGCTATCCGCTAATCACCTACAATGCCAATCCAGGATATATTTTGCAACATGGCAAGTGGTGTTGTCATTTTAGAAATAATAATGTCCCAACTCATAAAATTGCCAATGTTGGAAGCACATTATTGTCTTGATTAGTTTAGTTGGTGTTGAACTTACCATGAGTTGGTATCAAGATCCTTGTCCATACTTTAAGAAACATCCCCGGCCCATAATTCCACCTCTATCAACTTTATTATAAGCAAAAGACGTTCTCCATGCGTATTCCAAACCCAGACTCTGCTCCATCAGTAGTAGAGATTGAACCTTGAGACATCACTCCAGCCAGAGAACCTGTTTCTACTCATTCTATGGTCCGATTTCGGTGTGCTTTGCTGGGCCTCAGAAAACGATGAGAGCAATAAAAGTTTTATAGAAGAGAAAGCACTCTTCTCGAAGACCCTGGCTTTGCATCTCAACCGAGCCTGTTGGTTGTATTTTGTATTAAAAGTTTTAAACTGAAACTAAACCATGGAAACCAAGCAAGTGTATTTCTTTGTGGTTGGTATTTGTTGAAACTACAGTCCTGGATGCTTGTTGGAACTCCTAGAGTATAAGGGACAACGATGTGTCGGCTTTTCTGAATTTCTTTACATAGCATTCGTCGGTTCCTCCCTATCTCTTAGTTCGTGGCTGTACCGGGTTGAAGCATATTCCATATATCACCACTCACTTTCCACTTCTTAATCAGAAAAGACACTGTCAATTTTATAAAGTTTAACTCACTAAATATATTTCCTTAAGGACCATTCATTTCTTTGATATCCAACAATTACGCCTTTCTCAAAGTCAAACAGCTCTGAATTTCTTGACATCTTCTATGTGGCGTTGACAATTTAGTTTCCTACACGATATTTAAGTACAGAATATATTATGAGGATCAGGACCGTAGATGTACTCATTTGTATAGATGTCTAAATATCTCATTGAAAGATAATATATTTTTCTATTAAGTAATATTTGTTGATACTGAAAAAATTGTTTTCTGAATGTTTCAATGCACTAGAAAATACAATAATTAAGTAAAAATTTGCATACATAATCAAAATCATAATCACTATAGTGCATTAAAATATTTCTTCTGTATGAATAATTTAAAATATTCTTTTTATATTTTATTTGAATATTTTATTCATTTTCAAATGTTTTATTGCATTATTTGAACACCAATTTCTTATATTGATCAAAATCTGAATATTCTCACCAAAAAATTTAGTATATTTAAATCTATTAATATTATATTTTAAAAAATAATTTATGCTAAATTATTTGCTCTTCCTCTTTGCAGGTTCTAAGGGAGAACAAGGTTTACCTGGAATAGGACGTCCAGGACCACCAGGTGTTCCAGGATTTCCAGGACCTAAAGGAGATTCAGGATTTCCAGGACCTCCTGGCTTACAAGGTACGTTTACCTTCAAGTTGCAATCCTCAAATATGTTTTTGAAATAATGCTAAAATTTTAAGCTATAATCAATTTATTTCCTAGGGGAGAGAGGTTTACCTGGTTTCCCTGGAATAAAAGGAGAATTGGGTGATTCTGGATTACCAGGTCTTCCAGGTTCCAAAGGTCAAAAAGGTGAGCCTGCACGTGAAGGATTGCCGGGCCCTCCTGGTGAACCAGGTGTAAGAGGATTTGATGGACAGAAAGGTGTGTTATATTACCTCATATTTGAATAAAAGACTCAGATTTAATATGAATTGATGAAAAAATTCAAAAAAAAATGAATTGGGAAATATATTTAGACAAAAATATGAATTTTCTTTAAATTTTAATTAATCTTTTTTTTTTACTGACAAAAAATTATCCTGTTAAGTTTATTTTTTAAAAAAGAAAGGAATTTTAAAAAAGTATAAATATTATCTTACTTCATACACATGTTAATTGTATATTCCATTTAATTATTTGGAAATATTTTTTATATTGTTTTGTCATTTACATAATATAAATAATGAAGCTAATGGTATATATGTTTATATTTTGATATATGACAAAAGAGAATTATTATGATTCATCAGAATATTATCTCTTTGCAATCTCAATATATATCTTTATTTATAAATTTATATGCCCTTTTTTTGTCCTTTTCTGCAATTAAATTTGTGAATTAACTTTTCATGACCTATTCATATACCATTGTCTAACTCTTAAGTTAAAGAAAATAATTTCAAAATTTCTTGCATTTGTAATCAGAGACATAGATTCTGTGCATTATTCCTTCGTACTTTACTGAATAGTAAAAGGGTAATTTCATTCAAATTCTAAGAAAATTATTAATTTTTTATGAAGTATTTATTAATATTATATTTTAAAATTTGTTCTGAGATACAAAGGCCACATCTTCAGGATTTGGATCCTCTAAGAAAATTTGTAAATAAACGAACTTAGATTTATTATTATTCACATTTTTAGGTATACCTGGCCCAAAAGGAGACCCTGGTCTTCCTGGTTTTGAAGGTCTACCAGGAACAAAAGGAGATCCAGGATTATCAGGACTTCCAGGTTTTCCAGGATTAGATGGTCCTCCAGGTCCGCCCGGACGACCTGGACAAGATGGATTAGATGGTCTTCCAGGAGTTCCAGGTAAATGAAAAGCATTAAAATACCAAATATACATATTAAAGCCATTTTAGTTTTTTAAAAAGATTGGTATATTATTTAATGTTATTTTAAAATTTGAAAATTGTTTTCCATTTCAGGTCAGAAAGGAGAAAGAGGAATTGCTGGTTTCCCGGGAGCCCCAGGACCTCCTGGTTTAGATGGTTTGCCTGGTCTAATGGGAGAAAAAGGAGACAGAGGACTTCCTGGACTACCTGGTACTGATGGTTTCCCTGGAACATCTGGCAAGAAAGGAGAACCTGGTCTTCCAGGCTTCCCTGGGGCAAAAGGTCAACCTGGAGATTCTGCAGCAAAAGGAGAGAAAGGAGAGCCTGGTCTACCTGGCTTGGTAGGACTTTCTGGCAATCCAGGACCACCAGGTTAAATAAAAAGCTCATATTATTTATATTTAATGAATTCATAAATTATATTAAGGATAAAGAGATGTGGATAGTTATGAAATAGATTTGTTAGAATGAAATTAGAAAGTATTTAAGTCTCTTACTTTTTTATTTATTTATTTATTTATTTTTTGCATTTGCATTTGCAGTATCTTAAGCCTGTGTCACATCGTCATTCAAAATAAGTCATCAAGTCTAAACTGTAGTTTTGAAAAATGATCACTTTAAATGTTTCATTTATTACAAAATGAGTGGCTTGATAACACTTTTATTACTCAAAAATGGAAAGTCAAGAGAATTAACAGGTTATGTCAAACTGTTGAAAATTAAATAATGATGAGTATGAGGTGTTCAAAATAAAAATTTTGGTCTTAGTGACTTTTCATTGAATAAAAAAAAGTATTGTTTATGGTTAATGTTACTGAGAAGTGATACTTTTTAAAAACATATATGCATTTTCTTTTGTGAGAAACTCATTCAATTATTACATAAGTTCCAAGCAATTTCTGTACTGTATTCGTTACCTATTACAATAATTGGGAAATATTTGTGACTTTTATAGTAAAGTAATTAACTAATATATATGTTGTTATATTGCCAAAAGTCAGCTTTGTAAAATATGTAATTCGTCATATGCTTGTGTGTTATTTATCGTCGTTCTCATTATTTTCCATACACATGCCCACTGCTATGAACTTTGAATGATATAATCAAATTTATTTTCCTAAAATGTAATTAATGGTTCATTATGTTTTAAATTAAATAGGTCTAGATGGTTTCCCTGGGGAAAAAGGAGATGCTGGATTACCTGGAAGAGGTTTGCCAGGCTTGCCTGGACCACCTGGAGAACGTGGTTTTGAAGGACAACCAGGACCGCCTGGTTTACCTGGACTCAAAGGTGATAGTGGATTACCTGGATTTACTGGAAACAAGGGAGAATCTGTAAGTAGGAGAATAAATAAAATTTTTGTACGTAAATATTGGGTGAGAAGCTTGTTCTTGTTTGGAAAAGATAAAAAAAATTATTATTTGTAATTATTTAAAGAAAAATTCAATAATAATTAGTTTTAAACAAACATTAAAAAATTAATGTTTCAAATGTTTTCTATCATAGGTAAATTCTGTGCTGTAAATTGAAGATATAAATAATATTTTTACATCTCAAAACTAATTTTATATCTCAAACTCTATATGGTATGTTCCTAAATAAATGACGTTAAAGCTGCGGAACAATATCACTTATTACTAAGACATTTTAATGAAATAGTTTTTAAAAAAATGTCATTGTTTTTGGACTTCAACTCATTTCTTATATTATGATACTGTTGTTTATTTAGGTTTTTAATAAAAGCTGTTGTATGCAATAAACTGAGTTCTGCTGAAATTGTTGTTTTTGTAATGAAAATTCTGAAGTATAATTTTGCTGTATAAAGTATTGACAATTTCTCTTGTCCTATTTACAAAATTCTTATTGATTTTAAAAAGCCTGATTTTTAGATGTTAGCAATGAAATTTAATAAAATCCAAAATTAATTTTCCGTAATTTTTGAATTGTTATGTTTCAAGGCTAATAATATTAAATTAGTAACAGTAAGTGTTAGATATTAATAAATAATAATATTTATATTAATTTATTTAAAATTAAATGGTTAAGTGTTGTTTATTTTTATGGAATGTTATGTATACTTTATTATAAAGTACAAGGCTATATTACCTCACTTTTGAATATATCCAGGGCTTACCTGGACTACCTGGATTCCCTGGTGCACGTGGATTGCCGGGTCAACCAGGTTTACCAGGATTTAAAGGTGAACCAGGTTTCCCAGGAATACCTGGACTCAAAGGTGAAGTTGGAGATGCTGGGTTACCAGGTCTTCCTGGCCCAAAAGGAGAAAGAGGTGATTTTGGTGCTCCTGGTTTGCCAGGTCTAGATGGTTTCAAAGGGGAAAAGGGGGATTCTGGATATCCTGGACCACCAGGTAATGAAATCTCTGTTTTACTCTATAAGTTAAATTGTTTGTTTATTGTTGTAAAATGTAGCTCACTTTATTTATTTATTTTTTATGAAAAAACATTTTTTAAAGAATTTTTTTTAAAGTTTTTTAAGTAATTTTCAAAAAGGATTATAAAATTATAATAATTATATAATAAATACCAGGGCAGTATATTACAATCATAAATATAATCCAAATGCTGTTAATAGTAATACCATACTATTACTATTAACAGCAAAATAATTGTAATAGTTATACAATAAATACTATTATTATTAGCAGCAAAATAAGTTTTATTTTAAAATCACTTTGAAATTATTAATTGACAATGAAAGTTAAAGTTAAAAATGAAGTTTGTTAAAATTGCATAGTTAATTAATAAATGTTCAACTGATTATTAAATAAACTGAGAAATATCTATTTTTAAAGATTTAAAATGTTACCTTAAAGGACAAATCTCATTGTGTGCAAAAAAATTGTTATAGGTAAAATATGATATGGATGCTAGCTCCTTTCAAAGAATTTGTATAAGTTTACTTAAAGGAATATTTCTTCTATAATACTGACCATGTAATTTCCATTTCTTTTCAGCTGATAAAAATAACTTTATATTATTGAGGCTTTGAGTAAAAGAATTAAACATAATTAAAATTCATATAATTTAATGTGCTTAATTTCTTTATTTCTTTATTTATTGATATGCTGGAATGGGGGATTGTTTAACAGGGTTATTGCTCATTCACTGATTCTTTCTTCACTGAATATGTTAATGCAAGCATTTTCTCCCCAGTATTTATTTTGGCACACATACTTTTTTTCTTTTAGAAATGTATTAAGTTGTTTGAGTTGTTGCAACATCTCTATTTATTAAATTTGCAATATCTGCTTCTAAAAAATAATTTCCATAATAATAAGATATATAAAGGAAAGATATGATTCTTTATTTTAATAATATTCTTATATTTTAAAAATTACCTCATTTAAAAAAGGTATATATCCAAGTTTAAATATCATAAAAGTCAAATATATGTTCACTTTTTTTTTGTTCAGGTGACAGAGCTGATAGGGGAGAAAAAGGAGAACCTGGTCTTCCAGGTATCCCAGGTGCAACAGGTGTGAAAGGCGCAAAAGGATTTGATGGCATTCCAGGACCACCTGGTATGTTATAATCCATGTCTCCTTTTGCAAAAAGAAGCCTTGTGTTTGATAGCTGATCATTATATTTTATTTCAAATAGGTGAAAAAGGAGATCGTGGCATTCCTGGCTTGGAAGGATTACCTGGACCAGAGGGATTAAGAGGACCTCCAGGTTTGAAATCTCAAAATCTTAAAGTTTAAAATGGTTTTATTCTCAATTTTAAAATACTATATAAGAAAAAAAGCATAAATGTTTTCCTTACACAGATATTATTTATTATAGGAGAACCAGGATTACCTGGACTTGCTGGACCTCCTGGAAGACCTGGTATAGGAATTAAAGGTGACAGAGGATTACCTGGACGTCCTGGTTTGGATGGATTCCCTGGAACACCTGGAGAAAAAGGTGATATTGATTGTCTATTAGTTTAAGTAGGCTTTTATAGCCAATAATTCTGTTATATTATTATTCATATTACAAATGTCTTTTGTATTATTTACTATGATTGTCATACAGATTGCATGAACTGTAAAAAATATAAACAACTTATTCATGTCTGAGAACTAAAATTACAACTATTAAAATTATAAATTGTTTTATTATCTGTAGTAACTTTTGGAGAATTTGTCTTACCATAATAATTCAAATAAATCTAACACAATAGAATTTTGAAGAAATTACTTGGTAAAAATAGTCTTGCTTCAATTCAATTGTCTATTAAACTGTGTAATTTCATAAATTTCTGTAGAATTAGATTTTTAAAAGTTTTTTTATGTTTACTTCATTAACCAAGAGTCCATTGAAAGATTAAATCATCTCTTGTTTTAGAAAGTTCAATAAATTTAAAATGAATAAATTCTCTTCAAAACAATATATGTTCTTCATGAGTTAAATTTTCTCTGGTCTGACTATTATTTCTTCAATCTTAAAAACTAATTTTTCAAGGTGAATCTGGATTACCTGGACTGCCTGGTGTCAGAGGACCAATGGGAGAACAAGGATTACCTGGACTACCTGGTTTGAAAGGCGAAATTGGCGAACCAGGTTTCCCTGGTCCACCTGGAAGAGATGGATTTCCTGGTTTGAAGGGCGAAAGTGGACTACCTGGATTGCCTGGCGTAAAAGGAGAGCGAGGATTACCAGGATTTGATGGACCTCCAGGAGTTCGAGGAAATCCAGGATTGCCAGGTTTGTTTCAAAATAATAATCGATTTCTTTTAATGGAACTGTTTTCTTTACATACTGGTTTCTGTTCTAAAAAAGTAATTAATACCTAACTAATATCTATTTAAAAAATTAGGTCGAGAAGGTTTGCCTGGATTACCTGGGTTCCCTGGACCAAAAGGTGATCCTGGTCTACCCGGACAACCAGGTTTCCCTGGTGCTAAAGGTGATTCTGGTTTCCCTGGAATACCTGGTTTAGAAGGACCTGCAGGTAATGTACAGTCTTTACTTTTATTCAACTAATATTTATTTCTATTTTATTTCTTCAATTTTCTGTTATTTTTTAAAAATATTTTTTCTTAATGTTAAGCATGACAAAAACTGTAAACTAAATGCAAATAATAAATTTAAAATCTTTTCATTCTCCTTCATATTTGTTTCCAACTTTCATCATTTTGTTTTATATATTTAAAACTAGACTAAAGTTTTATATATTTAAAACTAGACTTTCTATATTATTTTAATTTTAAAGTTCCCATTACTGGCATTATTTATAATTTAAGAGGTATATAGAAATAGCAAATGAACAATACAATCAGCGCATTTTTATAAATCAAATAGTGAAATATATTTTTAACTCTTTTGTTTAAATTATGTAAAACATATGAGAAAATGAACTTTAATCATTATAAAAACTAAAGTCCTCATTCAAAGTACTAAATTTTAATTAGATTTTGCATTTTTTTTTTCAATTTTCATCTTTCGGGTTTTTTTTTTTACTTCTTATATTTCTGTAAACATATTTTTAGGTGATCAAGGAGCACCAGGACAGAAAGGAGAAAGAGGTATATCTCCACCATTAGAACTATTGCGAGGACCAAAGGGCGAACGAGGTTTGCCTGGAATACCAGGGGAACCTGGACCACCAGGACCAAGAGGGTATGATGGACCTCCGGGACTGCCAGGTAAATTTTCATACATTTTTTATTCTTTCATTTTTGCAGATATTTAAGAAATTCAGGTTTCTGTTTAAATTTTTAATATATTTTTAATATTTATTTTTATTCTTAGGTAGTTAACATAAAAGTCAATGAACATATCACAATTTTATGAAACTCACATAAAAGTGATTTCTTTAAAATTATGATATGCCTGAAAGATCATAATATTTGAAAAAAAATTCTTATGTCTATATCCATATATTGATAAAGAAAATTACTAATTAAATTTGAATGAAATACTTTTTACTTAGCTAATATTTTAGTGTCTCAAGTCAACTATGAAAATCTTTTTTTTAATCTTAAAAATCAACAGTTTTTTTAGTTGGAGAATAATGCTTATTCAAAAAGTGATGTAGGAAAAAAGGGATTTTGTTGTTTAAATTTATAGATAGAAAAAGTACATGAATCTAATCATAAACGATTAAAGAAAGTCTCTTACAATGTGTGTGTATTTAACAAATTTTTCATAATGACTAGAAGACAACTTCGACTTAATTTCAATTATTTATTCATGAAAGGACATGGCTTATACATGAGGATAAACACATCCTTTTGTTTTGGGATACACTAGAGAAAGTGTACAAAATTTTTCCCTGTGCAATTTTATAGAAAGATTCATCTTGGAATTTCATTGATCTGTGCTGATTCAGGAAAGGGAATCTTAGATATCTGAGGAATGAATACTATGGCATTTAGGGACATTTATCCATATGCTTGTCTCATGAAAATTACAAAGTCATCAGCATTTTAGAGTGTATGTTAGAAATGTTTATACAAAAAGTAATATCAAAAATTAGATTAAAATTCTTCATTTTATTTAATGGAACTTTACAATTGAAATATAATCCTGGTGCTATATTCAGAGAAATAAAAGTTTGTATTCCTGTTTTGGGATAGATACTTAATGTTTGGATTTTAGGCCATTTTATATATCAAATTGTAAACCAAACCTTTTCAGAGGAAGTCTGTTTGTTAAAGTACAAGCTAAAAAATCACTACAAAATGTAAAGGTTGGATAGATAAAATTTCATATACAAATTCAGTATCTAAAATGTAGATTCTTATCAAATTTTGATCCAAATGTGTCAAAGTGTTGATAATCTATTAATCTATACTTTGTAAGTGCTTTAACTTAAAGCAATGAAATATGGCATTTGATCTTGTGAATTTGTACAGCTGTAGTTTTGTGTAGAAATTTGATTACAATCAGAGGAGAAAACGGATACATACAAAATAATACATATCTGCATGATAGATTCGGTTAAAATGTAAAATGCATGGAAAAGTTCAACATTTCATTTTTCCATGTGAGGCATTCATTCACAAGATTCCCAATTTTATACAGGGGTAGAGGTAGACTTTTTTCTTGCATGAACTGCATATGAGTGTGCGAGAAGATTTCAGAGTCCACTGATGCTGTATTTTAAATTAATTAAAGGTTTAATTAAAAAAACAAAACAAGGAGTTCTTTAACAATTTGCTTTAGTAATGATATGGGAAGAAATTAATTTTTATCCATTATTAAGATTTCTTTATATGAGTCATAACTAGAGGGAGACATCCAAAGAAAAGGGCAAAAAGCTGGTCAAAGAGACAGTAAGAAAACATTTGTTTTTATTGTTTAGATTAAAAAGGTTTCAAAAATTGTTCTGTATTAGTATGCATTCATCATGTATCGGTATGCATGCATTCATTAGTATGCAAGTCATCTTAAGAAAATAAGAGCTTGCACACCTCTGAAGTTAAAGAGACAATTTTATGTGTTTTAAAAATGATTATTTTTATAATGCAGAAGAATTGTAATTACATATATCATAATAAATCACCCATATCATTAAAATAGTTAATTAGTATGTTAATTAGAATTGAATTATACCCAATGAAGTAATGAAATAAATAAAGAGTGCGTTTAATATAATTAGGAATATCAGATAAGTTGTAATATGCATTAAAAAAACCCAAAGAGTTCTTGGTGGTTTGAAAAAAAATATGTTCCTATTATTATTCTTTAACAGAGATGTATCTATCATTGCTATATGATGTAATATTTTAAGTAAGAATTTGATTTAGCAAAGCAAACTAGTTTTGTAATAAGAGGCAATTTGATATCTGATTAGTTGCCAAATCTGATTTAATACATGATTAGTTTGCGATTAAGTTAATGCCAAAATACTGTTAGTTTCTCCCATCCAATTCTTTCTTCTATTCTGTTTTTGTTTTGTTAATATTGCATGCGTTCATGATTTGAATTTACTTATTTTGATGATAATAAATTTCTTCCTAGGCTTCAAAGGAGAACAAGGACGTCCAGGGCAATCAGGATTACCAGGACTTCCTGGACCAATAGGTGTGAAAGGAGATCGAGGTGTATCTGGTTTGCCTGGTCCACCTGGATTACCAGGTGCAAGAGGATCCCCTGGCCCAGCTGGTCTTCCTGGTATCCCAGGTGGTGATTACTTGATGGGAATTCTGCTGGTAAAACACAGTCAGTCTAACTTTGTGCCTACATGTCCTATAGGAATGCAAAAACTGTGGGATGGTTACAGTTTGTTGTATATTGAAGGCAATGAAAAATCCCATAACCAAGATTTAGGTATGGATTATTTTATAATATATTTCCCATAAAATGAAGAAAAAAAATTCTTTTTTTATATATATTTATGTGCTATTACACTAGCTAGAGAGATTTCCCCAGAAGTTACAGCATTGTTTAACTGCTTTGTTCCAATATTAGAAAAAAAATTAATTCATTTTCAACATATTTGGTTAATTTCTTATTAACGTATTAAACTGGATGAGAAAATATTTTTTTAAAAAACTTTCTCTGTACAGTAATTTTTTTTATTTTAATCCATTTATACTATGAGTCAAAAATAAAATATGGCTTAATGAAGTAACTGAAGAAAAATATTTTCTTGAGTAACTTTTCTTAAGCTTCCATTTGCTATTAAACTATTCATATGTAGCTTCTTGCCAGAAAACAATTTTATACATATAAACATTTTTATTTGTATTGAACATTACTGATGAGAATTCATATTATACATTTTTCCAAAGGGCTATTCTTTTTAAAGTAAATGACAGTGCACTTTTATGCTGTATAAAAAAGTTGCGACATTTGGTTAATTTTACAGTTATTGGTTAATTAAGAATAATGTAAACCAAATTTTTCAGAACAGTATTTAACTTTCTAATTCTAAAAACTTGAAGTTTCTAATTATTACTTTTTTTAAAAATCTGAGTTATTGAGATGATACATTTGCAAATTATAAGCTTGCAAATTAGTATAAGAATCAATAATATCACTAAAAAATTTCTAAAAATGTAAAATCATGGGTTTTTTTTAAAAACCAGATCTCAATATTTTCTATGTGAGATAATGGAATAAGCCTTTAATGTGAATTAAAGGTTTAATTTATCATAATTTTTTAAATCTATTTTATATTTTTCATTGACTGACATTTTTTTACTATACACTATTCATTGATGCTGAATTTCTCCTTTTTATTATCTTTTAGGTTTTGCTGGGTCTTGTCTGAGAAGATTCAGCACAATGCCTTTCTTGTTCTGTGACTTTAATAGTGTGTGTAATTATGCTAGTAGAAATGACAAATCTTACTGGTTATCAACAAATGCTCCCATACCCATGATGCCTGTTGGAGAGTCTGTCATCCAAGAATATATCAGTAGATGTGCTGTATGCGAAGCTCCAGCAAATGCTATAGCAGTTCATAGTCAGTCTTTAGATATTCCAGAGTGTCCAGAGGGTTGGAATATGTTATGGATAGGTTACAGTTTTGCAATGGTATGTTCGAGATTTTTTTTGTTTTTTAGTTTCTGGAAATAATTTAGTCTAATATCACCCAGAGAAATTTAAACTCGGACTTCTCTTGTGTTTAAATTATATTAACTTTAACTTATACTTAAAATTTGTTTAGTCTTTCTTTTAATTATTAGAGTGTATATGTCTTTTGAAAGTGAATGAGTTGAAATATATTTAGAAATAATGTTTGTAATTATAACATCGGTAATGTATTGTAATGATATATTACAGAATCGAAATATAAATGTATCCTAATGACACTAATGCTTTAGTACTATGGACTTTTGAACAAACTAAGATTTGTTCCAAATTATGAAGTACTTGATTTCAATTTTTGGTGTGAAAATTTTGCTATAAAAAATTGTCATGAAAATGTATACATAGTTTTTTTAAAAATTAGAGAGTAATCTAGAAAAAAAAACTTTAGAGGTACTTGTATCATTGAAAAAAATGTGGATTATTCTGTATTCTTTAGGCTATTTTTTTTTTTTTTTACTATACACATATATTGTTCATGTCCTAACAATAATGTCTCCTTAAATGTGAGACACGAATATTATTGCCATTGAAATATATTTAAATATAAATGTGCTAGCAAATAAATAAATAAATTGTTTGGAAAATCAAATCAATTTTTGTGAAATTATTAAAAACTGGTAAATTAAAAGATTTACCTGAACATGATATTTGTAACTGTGAAGGGTTTTTTTAAAATAAATACATTAGACTTGCATGACAGTGGAATAAAAGATATTGTGAGCTTTTGTATTATACCATAAATAAATTACATTACCATTAAAGAAAATCTATATAACACAATTGCCATAAGCAATAAGTAAAGAATTAATTACAAAATATACAGGAATTTTTATATGTATGTAGATATGTATTTAAAATTTTGTAATTCATAAAATGAAAATCAATTTTTTTATAGTTGCAATTTACTTGTTAAAATTATTTCTTTAATCAACCTTTTGTTTCTATTTTTAGCACACAGCTGCTGGTGCTGAAGGTGGTGGCCAGTCATTGTCCAGTCCTGGAAGTTGCTTAGAAGATTTCCGAGCCACTCCTTTCATAGAATGCAATGGTGCTCGTGGAACATGCCACTACTTTGCCAATAAATTCAGCTTCTGGCTGACAACCATCGATAGAAATGACCAGTTCTCACGTCCTGTGAGTACGACTCTCAAAGCTGGTGACCTGCGATCGCGCATCAGTCGCTGTTCAGTGTGCATTAAAAATACAAATTATAATCCAGGCTTTTGAAAATTGAACATTGTGAAGAAATAATTGGTGCTATAGTTGTGCCTTAGAACATTTACTTTATTTTTTTAAGAAACAAACAAACATTGGCACAGTATTATGCAGACAATGGAGGCTGTGTAATGAATGAAAAAAAGAAAAAAACTTTTTATTGCTTTTTACTCAGTGCTCATGGGTGCATTAAACCTGTAAAATGTGAAAGCATTGTATCAAATATTGTAACAAAAATGCATAGTTTCTCTCAATTTTGTCTCTTTTTTTCAGAAATGTATGTGATATTTGTAATGAATTGTATGGTTAGCAAACAAGAATATTATGTTTTATTTTTCATATTTATTGGAAATATGAATTTCTTTTCATTTTATGCAATTCAATAACATATGAAATGTACTCATTTTTATGCAGACAGTTTGCTTTATTATGGATCCTTTTCAATGCCTGAATTAAATTTCAATTTGTTTACAAGCTTCAATTTATATAATTATAATTTAAACTCACTCTAAATAGCACCTATTTTATTAAAATGAAATGCCAATGCCATTTATTTGATGCCACAATTCTGGGATGAATTTAATTGTGATGTGCTTGTAATGAATAAAATTCTGTTAAGGAGTACTGAAACTTATACTAAATTAAAGCTTTTCTGTTGTTTTATTGTGTACTTAATTCGAAAGACCTCTGGTTTTTATTTTATACATTTGTGAATTTACTCTCATAAGTCTCATAAAATGATGATAATATTTTTCTTCAAAATATAATTGCATTTAAGAGAACATTTTTATATGCTTCATCATGTTTTATATCATATGAAAACTCTGTGTTTAAATAATTGCTTTATTTTATTAATTTTTGCTTAGCATATCTTATTATTTAATTTGTTATACTCATTACATTTCTCTGCTTCAAATCTCTGAGAAAAAAAAATGCAAACTGTGCTATTATTCATAATTTTGAAGACAATTTAATAAGCATATGCTTTGATTTTCCATCTCATTTAGTTTATTTATAATTTTCAGAGGCATCTTTTCTTGCAAAATAAACTATATCAGTATCCATTACATGCAGGCAGACTCTTAATACTGTGCTTTTAAAAATATCTGACCACTTGTTTTATTCTGTATTTTTCAGAAATTTTATATGCTTTGATATCACCTTTGAATTGGGGGCTTAAATTGAATTGAAATATATTTACCTGTTTTATATGCCAATTTGTTATGGGTGCCTAAAAATACATATAATTGCTATTTAAGGTTCATATGATATGTATAACTATTTTACAGTTGTAAGTAGATATATTTGATTAAGAATGTTTTTGTACATATTTATAAATTATTTTTTCTAGCAATCTAAAAGTTTTCTAAATGGATGAAAAGAATTATGTACTATCAAATTTTATTCAAATGCTAATGAATTGCGATATTTTGGAATATTTTTGTAAGTACTACACTTTTAATGAAATTTTACTTATATTTAAAGCTGACACTGCCAAATATAATCTTGACTATTTTTTAGTCTAAAAGAAGCTAACAATTGCATATCACTGCCATCTTTAGGTCCTAGTCTCATCTTTTTATACATTCTTCTTTCTGATGTAAATTATCTATTCTATTCTATTGATATGCTGCTCAATGAAAGCTTCTGTGTTTCAATAAAGATAAAATTTATTTATATGTGTTTATGAATGCCTTAGTATCATTCATGCATATATGCTACTGTTTCTAATATAACAGTAAGTGAAGTTGTATTTTAAACATCATTCATTATGCTAACTATTCTAATAGTTATCATTTTATTATGCAGGCCATAAATATATTACACTATTTGCTTTAATGATATTAATTTGCTTTAATAATTAATTTTTAATATTTTATTTTCGTTTAAAAAATTGGCCACTATGAATAAAAAGCTGTTTATCTATAACCATTTTTTCTTCCAATAATTAATTGAAAAACCAAAATTTGCCTCTATGAATAAAAAACTGTTTAATCTATAACCATTATTTCTTCCAAATATTAATTGAAAAACCAAAAATTTCTGGAAAAGCATTTGAGAAAATTTGCAAAGTATTAAAAGGATAGCATGAACATGCCTGATTGTTCCTAATTCAGATTAGTTGAATATCAAAATCTTATCATTTAAAGGAATTAATTTTATATGAACCATGGAACCTATGCAAATGTTAGCCATAGTTTGACATTTTAAAAAAAAATATGCAGACACATTTAATTAAGCAACCTGTATGGACCAAAAAAGAAAAATATTTCTGAAAATCCTTAGATTATAATTTAAATTTGCATTGAATGTCCATTGATATCAGCCACTTGATCTGGTTTTTTTGTATAGAGTTTTGATTAACATGTACTTATTGCAAATTTTTTACACTAAGTGCTCGCTACATGCATTCAACAAAAATCATCAGATAATTAGACAGTTTATTTATAATTGGTGTAAGTGTCTTTTTTAAAATTTATAATATCACATAATTTGGGATTAATTTTGTGTAAACTTTTTATTTATATCTAGTTATTATTTAATATTTTAAAGAATGAAAATGCTTGATTCTATTTAAAAATAATCAATGACAAAATTGAAAGCAAGGCGGTGGGGGACTGGACGTTTCCACTTTTGAAATAAATAATCCAATTATATAATTCATCGTTTAATGAATTCAATGAGATCATCTTTATCTCTATGCAGTTTTTAAATCTAGTTTTTAAATGAGACAACTAATGGTACTAAAAAATTTAATTTGTGAATCAATTTTTGCATATGTACATTGCAAAAGAGTTATAAATAGGCAATTATAAAAGCAAAAAAGTTATAATAGTTATATATATGCAACTGCGTAGCGATGGTATCAACCAGGGCCTGACTAAGACAGGGGCATACGAGGCAGTTACCCCGGACCCCCACATAAATAGGGGCCCCAAAGCAAATAAAAATTTTATTTTACGTTTCCTTCTTTAATGAATATTCTTCATTACTGAAGTAGTGAAGCAGAGGGGGCCCCAAAGAAGTTTTTGCCCGGGCCCCAACTTGGCTAATTCGAGCCCTGTTATCAACTTACAATTATCTAAATAAGTATTTATAATGATGTTTTAAATATGAAGAAAAAAATAGTTTTGGCTGTGCCAAAATTCATTTATGAATGATTTTTATCAGGATCTTCTGACTTAACGCTTTCGAATTAGCGTACTGTAAATGAAGCATTACTAATTACAGTTGCTCGCAATAATTAGAATTGGCGGAATAGAGAAAAAAATTGCCAGATGTTGTCTTGTTAGTTAATATATAGAGTGTAACCTTAATGATAGCCCAGTACTAATTTCTAAACAGTTAGGGATAAGTACTTCTATTGGAAAATATTTCTTTATGGAATAAATAACTATATTTAATATTGTCTAAGTCAATAAACGTGCTACTGAAAAAATAATGAAATCTATCTTTTTATACATTGATTATTTGACAAAATAATTTTGAGGTACTAACATTTTGAATAAAAATATTCCATTTTTCTGCACTCAAATTCTTATAGATTATGAAGTTTTGAATTTCATTATTTTAAACTAATAATTGGTTCCCTCAGAAAAGTATTTATGTTAATCACACATATTATTTGAAGTAGCCTGTAAAATGTTTAACATATTGATATTAAAAATTTCCTAATTCAGTCAGGTTTGATTGCAAAAGAATATTCTTTCTTTAAAGTGCTAGAGTGCTAAGAATATTTTAATATATATATTTAAGAGGGACAGTTTCAAAATTGAGACTTTGTACCATATTCAATAGCACATTATTGATCAAATTAGATGAAAGTACAATTCTTTGTATGAGTTAGAGCATTTTTTTCAATTGAAAGTATATGCTCATCATTAAAAAAAAGTGCTTTTATTTACGAATGAACTATTCTGTCAGGCGTTGAAGTTATTGTTATTTATTTATTGTGCAAAAAAATCCAGTGAAATCTGTTAAGCGAAATTATTTTTAAATGAATTTTAATTAGACAATCTATTTGTGCTATTTTTTAAAGGGAAAAAAGAAATTTTCTGTTCATAGTCCTATGTGCTTTCCCGATTCTCTATCACTTTGATTTAAAGTTTAAACTTTAATTTGAAACGAAAAATAATTAGACTTTAATTGATCGAATTATGTGTAATAGTAAAACAAATTTTGCTACTTTCTCTAAAAAATTAAATAATTATCCGAAAATATTATTGCATAAAAGTTTTTTTGCACCATTTAAAAATTTAAAAGATTTTTTTAATGATACCAATTGAATTGCCACGCGATATTCTCTTGAATTTTTACAATTTTTTAAAATGGTTTTTGCATATATATTTTTTATTATTTCCATTTTCATTGTTTCATCCAGTATAAAAGAATGAAATAAATAGATTAACCCATATTAATAAAGAGAAAAAATATATTTATTAATTTATTTAAAGGCACTCTGAAGTCATAGAACGTAGATTCTATTAACAACATTCTTGTGCCCAATAAACAAAATGAAATAAAAATAAATAACTTAATTCTAATGTCTGTTATATTTTGTCAGATGCTTAAAATGTCTTTAATGTCTGTCAGATGCTTAAAAATACATCTTAAAAATGATTATAAATATGAAAGCTTAATTGATTGTATAAATAATGTGGGCATACTTACCTCAGGCATTACCTCGCCACAAAAGAACTCGGATTTTCTGGTTTATTTTTACATCTATATTATTATTAAATTTTAAGAACGTCGCCGGGAATGGGATAAAAGTGACACAAGGCAAACACCGTATTCTGTCAACCGTCACTCTTTCAACAATCCGCTCTCTTTAGATTGCCCGTTTTTTCTCCTCGTTTACGAGTTCATTGTGGCGCCATCTCTTGAGAGATGGAAGAGCTAAATTTGGATTGTCACAATTGAGAGAAATTAATGCACTATCGAAATTCCTGGAGAACCAACTAGTAAAATATATAAGGTAAGTATATATTTTACTAATAAGTAACTATTATTAATAATAAAGTAATGATTAGTAATATAAATACTAATTAACCATTAATAAAGTATGAAATAAAATCATATAGCACCGAAATTTCCAATGTACCACTAACTGTGTTTATAATTTGCGTAATGTCCCAGATTGCTTTTGTCAATAGATTCAATATTTAAAAAAATCAATATGTTAAATAAAAATTTTAGTTGAAGGAGCTCTAACATACTTTTATTCATGAAAGTTAGCGATACGAAAGAGCAGGAATTTTTAAAAACTTATGGCTCAGTTTATTATGACTTAAATTGCTATCAAATTATAATTTTTTAAAAAGAGGTATGATTTTTTTTTGAAAAAGAAACCTAACGAATGTGGGGGATTGCCTTTTTATGCAATGATTGCTTTTTTATCCCCCCCCCCTCAATCTCGACTAATAATAAAGATGAATATGTGTGTTGATGTTATGAAAATATGAGATATTTAACATATTTTGCACATATATTTATCATTATAATGTATTTTTTAATTTGCTCAAAAATTTTTAATGTGCTCAAAAATTTTTATGTGAGAATTTAAAATTTTTTAAATGGAAATACATTTAAACTTGGGCACAAATCTAAAGAAAATACCATTTTATAGGTGGAGTTTCTTTACAATCCCTAAAATGAAGCATTTCCGGTGCGTTCATAATATTAAATATATATATATTCAAAATTCCTTTTTCAATTCCTATTAATTCACTCTTCTTATATATATATCTTGTTCGAATTTTCAATCGTTAATAAAATACTTTTTATTCATACTCTTAAGTTCAAATACATTTTTTAAAACTTGTAGTGGGTGACACTTGATGTTAACACAGTTTTTTCATATATTATCTGATTAACAATATAAGTAAGGAAGCTTATAATATTTTAACTGTGAACAGTTTGGTTTCAATCCAACAGATGGCGGCACAAAAATTCTCATATTTTTTTCTTCAATTTCTACTATTAGTTCACTTTCTCACTATATATCTCTTGTTAAAATTTTCCATCGTTATAAAATGCTTTTTATTCATTCACTCAAGTCCAAATAAATTTTTTCAAACTTGTAGCGAATGACACTTGATGCTAATACAGTTTTTTCAAATATTATTTCATTTATTAAAATTAATGAATTTCCGATACTTTAAATAGAGTTTTAGCAGCTTGTAACTAAGACGATAGATCAATCCGTAAAAGGCAAGGTTTGCAGTATTTTTCAAGTGAAAGTGAAGAATGCGATTTCAGTTCTTGCAGAAATCGATAATTTTTTGATAAATTATTTATATTAATTGTAATTATACAATAAAAATGACTAATATAAAATATTTCTTTGTTGTTCTAAGTATGAATTTTTTAAGATTCTTTTTAATATTATTTTTATATATACGTATGTATTCAAAATTTTGGCAACTTTTTATTTGGCATTTAAGTGCAATTATTCGTGCATTCCTTAAAAAAATGGCATTTTTCACGATGCCATAATGTAAGAATGTTTATAAAAAGATTTCATCAGCAACAACAAAAAAATCTGAAATTAAAGTTTAATAAATCTTTTTATTGCCATACTACTTTATTAATGAAATAGTATGGCAAAAAATAGTTCGAAATGGCACATTTTCATCCATACTCCAAAATGTTTTTTTTGGGGGGGGGGAGGATCCAAATTTATTTTGGATTTCAGCGATCGGCATCTCAAAGATCTGCTAACTGGCAGACACAGCTTGCTCCAAACTTGCCGTTATTAGCCTAAAAATAATGAAATCGAACCATTATACTTCGATCAGAATTAGTCGCAGAATATAGGAACTTTCTTTTATCAAAATACAAAAGCATCTAGAATATTTTGTTAAACATGACTAGTAGAAGAGGTAAAATAAAATTTAAGGCTTCGTAATTTTTTTCAGTAGTACATTCATGGACCCGACCAATATGAAATACAATTTTTCTTTGAGTCATTTGAAATAATTTTTTCATTGCAAGAACATGATACTCTATAATGGGCTGATAATTAGTAATTAAAGTGGTAATTATAAGCTCTTAGGCCACGATTACACTTAAGCTTTGTATCATGTATATTAAACACAAGATGTTCAGCGTCTAATAATTACAGATTCGGATAGAACACTTTGTAGCGTTAGCCTTATAAGCCAGATAACATCTACGATAATGAAGTCGACTTTTATATTATGGTCATGCTACTCGGCTACTGGCCCTAGCGTCGCAGGTTCGTATCTCGACTTTCACTCGCTACAACGTCAAGACGTATTTTTAAGCATAACGCGGGGTCCCCTAATATATCGTCATAATCTAATTAATGTATGAAGCTTCTGTTACAAAAATATCAAGAAAGTAAGTGAAAAATCGATGCTTATTGAGAACTTTCAATACAACAGATTTTTGAAATGTCGAGCCGTTCGAACAAATGACATGACGATGTTTGGAATCAAATTCGCAATTGTTTTCTGCAAAAAGGTGTTCTAATTTCCTTAGCTTCGATTTCAACTGCTACTTTCAAATCGTCTTATGTTGAGGGTTATGTGAAATACACTGTGTCTTTCTAACGTCTCCATAAAAAGTCTGTTTTCGTAATGGAATCCAATCCAATGAGTCTACCATGGAAATGTTCCGCTAAGAGATTGAAGTTTCGCTTAGTGCGGTAAGGTCCACACCATCTTGAATATACCAATAATCACTTACCTTTCGTACGTACATTTCATTGTCGCGCCGCCGTTTTTATGCTGTGGTAATCATAGCCATTTAGGAAAGCTCCCATGTTGTACAATCATCGTATGCCTCATAATGTGATATAGAAACAATCGAATTCGTAATTAACGTGTAATTAGATATGACGTCATATTCGGGAGCCTCACGTGTTATACATCAAAATACTCATCTTGACCTGATCTATCCGAATCTGTAAATATTAGACGCAGCATAGTTTGTTGGACACCCTGTATACATCAATTAAATGTTTCTATATTTCTTTCCTAAATAGTTTTAATTAGCGTTTTGACACTATAGCTTAGTTTTAATATGCTCTACATTTGTTATTTCCTTCATAACCTAACTAACATTTTGATGCTATATAGCGTCTAGTATTTCAAATTTTAAAAAAATGAAATAACTGTGTTCATTTCTAAAAGAATGGCTATCATTACCGGGCACGGCTCTGGCTCTTCATCTGTTTACTATCTGTGAGATATATGAACGTGTCCCCTTGTAAAAAGGGGCTGTGTTAGCGAATGTGATGAGTGTGTAGCTAAGTTGTACTCTTGACCCTGGTTGACGCTACTTAAAAAAAAACACCAAAAGACGCTCATTTGGCTTAAAAGGGCAGACAACCATTAGAGCGATTGTCCATAGCAAGTGCCATTAATAATTACAACAACAGCACTATCATTTCTTTTTAAAAAAAGAAAATTACAAACTCTTTGGGCATAATTCGTGTGCAAGATCTAGTTATAATTCGTGCATCAGATTATTATTAAGTCTTCTATTTTTCTGTTGAGTTTTCCTCCTTTTCTTCTTATGAGGGATTTTCTTTCTTTTTTTCCCAATACATATACCTGTGTAGCGATTGAAGGTCGCGGTACGAACCGGCGACGTTTGGGCCTGCAGCCGAGTGTCATACCGATCGAGAAAAAGGGACCCTTCAGCTCGAAGGATATTATCTGGCTTATAAGACTGACGCTACAGTACTCCCCTACCAGTGAGTCGGACGAGAGATGAACGATTTTTTTTTGAGAGCGCCAAGCGTATGGCGAGCATGCGAGTTCGTTGGTGCGTCGAGTTAGCAACGGCTTAAGAGAAACCTTTAATGCGTTGAGTTAGCGACGGCTTTGTTGGCTGGTAGATGGCGTCATGAGTGTAGCAGAAGGTTGCTTTGTCAAGGTCACCAATGTAGCGATGGTAGGTCGCGCAGGTCTAAAAAGCAAAAAGTTTCTTCCTTTTGAAAAAATGACGAGAAAGATTATGAACTATTTTATATGCAAGAGGTACGACGAAATTTTTAATTTTTAATTTAATGAGACGAGATTTGTTTTTCTCCCTGCATTTCGTTTCGGTATGGCTAGAAAAGGTTCTTGAAAAAAATTAGAGGAGATTCCAAACTGCAATCAAAACATCCTAGTGCGATAACGTATAAGCCTTGATGCGTCTTAGTATTCTTTTTAAAAATCTGATCTTAAATAGAGCAGTGAAAATAAAATACTAAAAATAATATATTAAAATAATATACATAATATATTAAAAATACCCAAAGATAAATAACGACATCGCTAAAAACTTATTATTAAAAGGCGTGGAATTTGCAATAATTTACAGTCTGAAGTTATGGGTGGTAAATTTTTATATTTTGATTAAGTTTTATATTCTCGTTTACGTAATATATAAAGAGATAATATTGTAATTTTTAAAAAGTTTAAACTAGTGAATTTTACGAATCTATACATTTCAAACTTTGTTTTATCCAAAAATCACGTTGTTGGAATTATTTCTGTTCGTCTGTCTGTGAGCACGATTATTTAGAAACGATGAGTCAGAAGAATAAAATTTGGCATCTGGTCTAACCAAATGTAAATATTTCTATCAAATTTTAAATGTAATTCATGCAGAAAATTACAAGACCAAAAGAACTGTGTGACTGAATATTAAAGCTGTTCTATTGTGTGTTTTTAAAATTAAATTGTATTTGTGTTAGCTATATATTTTTCATATATGCTTATAGTGGTATATTTCCATTAGCAAATAATGTAGAATTACGCCAAATTTTCTCAAATTTCTTTGACGATTGTTCGTTTGTGCCCTGCAAACGGGGCCTGGCAAACCTTATAGTTATAAGCACAAAGTTTTTAAATAATTTCTCCCCTACGCTATGATAAATTTAAATTTAAATATTGTTAATTAATAGATCTTTTGTTTCCTTCAGAAGTGCTTCAGAATAAAAATAAAACAAATAAATTGAAATTAAAATTTTCTAATCTGCATTGCGTTATGCCAACTGGTGTTTAAAATTCACGTCTTTGCTTTGATCCAATTGAAGTTGAATGTTTATGCATGCATACAATTTTGATAGCATTTAACATTCTGATTAGACTGTCTGTTCTCGCATATACACATCAAAATTTCCACGCGTTCGAAGTCGAGGGTAAAAGCTAGTTTTATTATACATTGAAGGGCCAAAAAAAAAAAAAAAACTGGTACACCTATCTTATATCGTGTAGAGCCCCTGAGAGCACACAAAAGTGCAGTAGCATGGCGTGGCATGGATTCACCTCATTTGTGAAGATATTCTGTATACAGTTCACACCATGATTCTTGCAGGACAGACCACAAAGCCATGGGAGAGCAAAACATCCCAAATATGTTCGATAATGTTCACCTCAGGAGAATTAGGTGGGCAAGAAAGGGAAAGAAATTCAGAAGAGTGTTCATGAAGCCGCTTGGTAACTACTGTAGCCCTGTGGGGTGGGGGTGGGGCATTGTCCTGCTGGAATTGGCCACCTCCGTTAGAAGGCAAACGGGACATAAATGCATGCAGAGAGTCAGGTAGGATGTTACAGTATCGCTGACCTGTAATGGTCGAATCTGCACACACCAACGGCCACATATCATGTAAACTTTATGTGCCCATTACCCTCACAGAGCCTCCACCAGCTTGAACATTTCCTTGTAGGTATGAGAAATCCATACATTTATGGAGTTTTCTCCACACCCGTATGTAGCCATCCACTCAATGTACTTTAAAACATGACTCATCAAACCAGACAACGCTTTTCCAATCATTAAGAGTCCAAACATGGCGATGGAGAGCCCATTTAAGGTGCAGAGCTTTGTATTGCTGAATCATCAATGGTACACGAGAGGATTTGTGGCTGCAGAAGTCCATATCTATTAGGTTACGTTGCATTATGCATACACTGACACTTGTTAATAGGCCTGCATTCAAATCTGTTGCAATTAAGAGGAAAAATTGAATATGTATCTCATGTAACGATTCTTTTCATTCGTCGATGATCCCGTTCTATCAAGGCCTTTTTCAAGCCATATCGCTGTCGGAAATTTGACGTTTTACTGGAAACCTGGTATTCATGCAACATCATTGAAATGATCGGACCCGAAAATACAAATTTCATCTCTACTTCGAAAATGCTGTGCTCTTTATCTCGTGCGCCGTCGATTAGTCATCGTTAAAAATTGCTTAAATTTTATTAACTTGCCATTATAACAGCAAGAATCGATGTAATAGGCTCCTCAGACGCCTATTGTTTTATATACGCCCTGTTGACCCCATCGCGTTTCGCTGATTAATTGAAAATCTCCATTATTTACATAAGACCTGTTATATCAGATTTTCTGGCTCTTCAGTGTAAATACTTATAGGATCAAAAGATATAAAATGCAGACTTCAAAATTGTTTTCAGAAGTACATTTATTGATTGAAATAAAATAAAATATTAATTTTTAATTAATTTACCGCAATTAAATTTTCTTTTAGGTAAAATATTATTTTATAAGGAATCCGAGAAAATATTTAGGAATATTTCTTTGAAATATTTCGTACATTTTAGGCAAACACACACACACACACACACACACACACACACACACAC
>JAOUZG010039494.1:935598-965315 GCA_026289955.1 Argiope argentata
CACACACACACACACACACACACACACACACACACACACACACACACGATGTGTTTGTTCTCTGAACTTTATTTTTCGTATTTATTGAAGCTTTATTTCTTCCATTATTATTTCAAATTTAAATCTTGAGTGGCTGACAGCAAATTAGAAAATATATAGTGAGGCTTTTATTATAATATGTTTTATCTCTCTATATAAATTTGAAGCTTAAAACTATTAAGATATCAAGGTATATAAATGTTTGATTTTACACTTTAACGAGAATTAAGATTGGCGAATCAAATGCGGCTTGTTACCAATAAAAAAATACTTATTTACTCTACCTGGGAATTGAATAAAATTACAAAGATATTATTTATTGATGCTAGAAAGATTATGGAGTCTGAGTTTTAAATATTCAGGATTGAAATTAACTAAATTGTACATGCTTTCTACCCAGATAAGTCGACTTTCTTCAAAGCAAATGCGATGCAAGAAATTTGTAAATTATATGTGTTTTAAAATTCAACAGATATTGCGCCGTAAATGAATACAATTTTTGTTTCAATATTCATTGAAGGGTGTGAATTTTTATAATACAGAAATGTGTATGTATATCTTCAAGACAAAAAATAAATAAATAAGAAGGCATTTTTTTTGCCAGATTAAACAAACATTCTTTATTTAAATTTGTTGTTGAGTAGCCTCTTAGCCGTTGCAGTTACAGGGAACTGCACCGTTGCCCAGGGAACACCACGTGGAGGTGGGCTACTCTCGTTCCCCGCCCGCCAACCCTCCTTTCGTCGCTGCATTTGCACATTGGTACCAAGACAGCATCTCTCAAGTGACGACAGTCTGTGAAGGAGCGATTTGCAATCGACGACAGTCTTTGAAACCGCATCAAAGGCGCCGATGTCAGTTCTTAGTGCAGCATCTTGCAACCGAAGAAGACAGTTTTCAACATTTTTAAGCAGCTGAAGAAAGTTACGTTTCTATACAGCATTCTGCTGGTGACGGAACTCAGCCGGCAGGTCGAGGGCCACGCAGAGTCGGTAGACTGCGAAGGACTCCACGACCGGAGTCGCCATCGGAGCCAGGCGTGCGGACAGATCCAGTGCGCGGCACATCTCGTAGACCGCGAGCGATTTCACGAGTGGGGCCTCGGGCTTCTGAACAGGGACGGGCGCCAGTTCAGCGGGCAGTTCCAGGGCCTGGCAGATCTTAAACACTGCGTAAGATCGCACGACAGCGACTGGTGTAACAGACAAACCAGTTGGTCTATCCGTTTGAGGATCTGAAACAAGATCCACGTCAACATCCCCAACAGGTGGTGCGTCGGGGTAGAGGAAATATTCTAGTATTTCCCAGATCGTCACGAAGACGAGGAACACAATGATGGCCGAAGCCTCATCGAAATTCGAAAAAATAGCACTAAGCATCGTTACTTAGCAAAAAAAGTCGCACAAGGTTTGGTTGCAAAAGAGAGAATGAAGTTTAATAGCAAGGTACAGATCATTGTTGTTTCTGGTACATTGTTTGAGATTGGAACTTTGTTGAGTACCAAAACTGTTATGATACTGTTTATAACAATGATAGATGGCGACTATTGAGATGTTTTGAATTCCCAAACAATTGAAATGCGATGAATAGTTATTACCATCTTAAGAATTGAAAGCCAACGATAGTGCTTGGGAAGTTGGTAGGGGGTGAAAAAGTAGAATTTAATATCTAAATGAGTCATGAAAATATAAATACAAAAATTTATTTAAAATTGATTAGTAATGAGAAATTTTAACACCAGTTAAAATTGACCCATTTTATTTGAAATTGCATCGAAAATATAAAAATAATAATAACATTTGTCTTTCAAATAGGGAAGTAATTGCACCTTCTTTCATCATATTAGGCATAAGAAATAGGGAACAAAGAGGGTTGCGGTTACAAAAAAAGTAGGAAAAATGAAAACAGGAAAGTTAGTGTTCAATTAATTAATTACATGTTTAGTAAACTTTAATACGACAATGTATATTCGCTTAAAATCAATCCTTTGAAGGGAAAAGAGTTTAATACAGCTGAATAAAAGCGCAGACTATCGTGAAAGTAAAAAAATTGACTTTTTTTGCAAATAGGACATCTACAGAGGCGGATTTCCAAACAGGCGCATGAGGCGCGCGCCTCGGGCCTCATAAATTAAGGGGGCCTCAAAATTTAGTTCTAAAATAATAATAATTTAAATTTTGAAAAAGAGGATATTTTTTAATAAAACCTTTCATTTTTACACTCTACTATTACCACTCCCAGTTCAGCTATCTCAATCAAAGAATCATGCAATATCAGTACCCTTGAAAAACCAACTATTCTGAGAATAAGAGAGTAAAAAGTCAACCAGAAGGGGGAAGACATTTTACATCTTTTATCTTGTATGAAACTGAAGGGATATATGCTTTATTACACCCTCCTGCACACTTGGACCCTATGACGAACACGAATGACTCACAAGGCAATGAACGTGTTTGTATAATACAGGGATGCACAACCTATGGCCCGCGAACGTTGTTAATAAAATAAGATTGATTTAAAATTAAATGAAACTTTTTGAAATAAACAGGAAGAGAAACCTGATACGAAAACGATTCTACATCAGAATAAATAATTTGCAGTTGTTCATTGAGTTTATTTACTTTTTATTATGCGGATTTTCAGTTTGTTCCTTCCAAGGCTACCTGCGAGTGCGAACTTTCGTATAGGAGAAGCTCGCGGACGTGAAAAATTTCCACACAGGAAAATGCATTATGAGGATCAAATTCAAATCTTGCGTAATGCATTTGATTATCAGTTTTCAGATTTTGAAAAGTACCAAAAAAATGACGAAATTTTCTTCTCCATTTTTTTGTTGACGTAAATCTAGTGGATGAGAGTACGTAGTTAACCTTAATTGATTTACAGAATTTTGATTTTTTCAAAAATTAGTTCTAAGAAAAACAGATATTAGAATTTTATAAAGACTTAGCCGAAGAATTTTCGCGCTTAAAGCAAAATGCAGCTGCATTTGCAACTTTCTTTGGCAGCACTTGCATTTTTGAGCAAACTTTCTCACTTATGAATTCAAAAAAAAATCAGAAATAAGAAATAGAATAGCAGATGAGGGAGAACCTTTCTTCTGCTATACGCATTGCTACACCAATCTTAAGCCCAACATAAAATCAATAGTTTCAAATATTCAGTCCCAACCCTCTCATTAACTTTTACTAATTTTGATTATTAATTTTTTACCTCAAAATTTCAATTATGTTTTCTGTATAGTTACCAAAAAGTTTTCCCTCTGTTATTCTATTTCAAGTTTCCCACTATTTTAGGAGTTATCTTTTTTTTAATTTAAAGTATTTTAATCATATTTATGCTGTCTGTGTTTCATTTATTTATTTATTGCATAATGTGTCCATGAGTAAAATAAGTAAAATAATAATTGCAATTCATGCGCATTGCCACAAAAAAAACAGTGTTTTAACGTTTATAACGTTTTAACATTCACGAGCTGCTTTGGCCCTCAACATGATCCTTTTTCATATTTTGGTCATTCATCCTGAAAAGGCTGTGCATCCCTAGTATAATAGGATATAGAACGCATTTAAGTTAGAGACCTTGGTTAGAAGATCTTTGCTCAAGGAAGTTAGTTTCTCCAAAACATCCTGTTAGCGATTTAGCGTTTCACATTTGAAAAATATTGACTTTGATTTGTGTTGTAGAAAGGAATTCTTTTCTGTGTTTGACCTTTGACCAATGGGAAGATTGGTAAGCATATAATTCTTTAATAAATTTTCGTTTCTATTTTCGTATTTTTGAAAATATTGTAAACGTGGCTTTATATTTTGGCACATTTGTAGGTTAAAAACAGGGCTAATTTACAATACGAATCGTTAGGCATTGGCACCACTCAAAAAGATAAAGTAAGCTAATTACTTTCTCCTTTAAACTGAAGGGGGAAGTTCTTCAACTCGGAAAAATCGTCAAAATTCCCGCTAATATTTCGTATGCTACTAATTTTTTTTAATGTTTTAGCCATGTTACAGAAAAGAAAGTTTGAATCGGGAGCTTCAAAACGCAAAAAAAAAAAAAAAAAAATTAGAACGACATAAAAAAAATTTACTCAATAAATCTATTATAATGTTTGAGAAATGAACTAAAGTGGAAAATGAGACAGGAAGAGCAGTTGAGCAACTCTTTTAGGTACATGATACAGCATGTGTACCTGAAAGAATCTGAGAAATTTGAAATTGAATATTTACATGAAAAACAAACACCGTGCAAGCTGAAGTAGAATATGAATTCTAACAAATTAATGAGGGAGTTGAACGAGAATGCGTATTTGAAAAGATAAATGAGCGTACTGAAACAAAATGTGACATCGAAAAAGGAACAAGCTGAAGTTGAAAATGATTTCGAAGACATTGACGAGAGAAACGGAATTGAATGCAAACCTAAAAAGACAGATGAACAAATTAAAACAGAATAAGCACAAGGAAATGCCGATAAGTGAGCCGAAGCCAAATGCGAATTCGAAGAAATTAATGAGCGATCTGAGAATGGAACTGAGGAATCAACAACTTGTAATTGTAAACAACAAAATAAAATATCAGCTGATTCTGATAACATTTTAAAACAAAACCAAAATATTTTTATTTCCAAATGAGAAAAACAGCTCCATTCTGTGATAATTGATTTAGTGTATAATGAAATTTTAGGCGTGTATCTCTGAAAAATAGAGCGCAACTATGGTACAAAATAGCACCGATTTTTTTAAAGAACAGCCTTAACAGACCCTGAACTTCATCGTCCTTTTAAATACTTCCAAGTAGAATGAAAAAATTGATTTTAATTTTCAATTTTGTGTTCCTAGGTCCCCCCCCGCTCTTTTTTTAACACAAAAAATCGGATACAGAAACATATGTATAAAGAGAGCATACTGTAAATACAGATGGAGGCGAAGGGGGCCTCAAATTGAATTGCGCCTCGGGCCTCTGAAACTCCAAATCCGCCACTGGACATCTATGATATTAAGTATGTTGAAGTCTGAATATAGCACTGCGTTGAATTAGCGTCATTATTTAAAAAAAAAATCGTTATAATTTGTCGCAAATGCCAATAACTTTAGACATAATAACATTCAGAAATGTTCTTTACAGAAATTCATAATGCAGAAATTAATTGAATATTTTACAAAGTTATTGTGATCCAGTATCTCATCTTTCGCAATCAGCCATAAGTTTATAAATACTTAACCACTTCTGATTTTCCATTTCCGTTCTTATCATTCTGAAGCGATATATTTTCTTTTTTTAAATAATAATAAGACTGCTTTAAGTTGTCTATATAAATTAGGATGTTAAAGTATACTCAATAGCAAAAAAAAAAAAAAATCGACTCACCAAGGAGCAATCATTCGATTGCTTTGAAATTTCGTATGCAAGAGTGTTTTTACCAGGTATGAAAATGATTACATTTTGGTGTCCAATGAAGGAATAGTTTGATCTCCAGCGCATCAGAACTGCGCATCCAGCAGATGTATATAAGGAGCAGTTCTTCAACGATTCTTAAAACTTTCGGTTTGATTGCGATTCAGATTACCTTTCAACAACTTAAAAAATGCCACGTCGTAGGGTTCGGGCTCATTACGAGCAACTGTCAGAGTTTGACAAAGGTCGTATCATTGGATGGAAAGAGGTCGATTGGACAAATCGGAGAATCGCTCGTCATTTGAGTTCAAGCGACGCGGCGATTCGAAGATACTGGCAAGAACGTGTGGAAAATAGCAGAGTTCAGCCTCAGGATGGTAGCGGTCGATCTAGGGCCACAACAGATCGTGAGGGCAGAGTGATTGTCCGATCAGCTGTCACAGCGCCTTCTTCATCTCTATCAACTATCAAATGTTCAACCCAAACACCAGTGTCCACCATGACCATTCAAAGACGGTTGAGACAGCGAAATCTACGCTCGTGCCACCCGTTACGCCACCTGCCACTCACGCCTGCACGCTGCCGAGCCAGATTCCAGTGGTGCATAGCTGGATCAGGTTGGAATGATGCCGACTGGGAACATATAATCTTTAGCGACGAATCCCGCGTCCAACTGCCTCTTGACGATCATCGAAGACGCGTTTGAAGACACCCAGGAAAGAGGGGGGATCCTGCTTTCACTATTGCACGCCACACCGACCCTCAACAAGGTATTATTGTCTGGGATGCCATTTCCTCTGATAGCCGGACCCCTTTGGTCGTCATGAGAGGTACAGTTACTGCACAGCGGTGCGTCGACGACATCCTAAGACCTGTTTTGCTACCGTTCTTTGCAGTGCCCTCGGCTCATTTTTCAGCAAAACAATGTCCCACCACACACGACACGTGTTGCTATGAACTGTCAGCAAGCTTATCAAACATTTTCTTGGCCAGCCAGATCATTCTCCCATCGAGCATGTCAGGGTTATGATGGGAAGGCGATTGCATCTGCCACGGAATGTTGATGATATCGTTGGACAATCGGAGCAAATTTGTCAGTAAATGCCGGAAGAGACCATCCGAGAGTTTTATCGGTCTATGCCACGCCTTGTGGCAGCTTGTGTCCAGGGGCCAGAGGCGGGTCAACACTTTATTGAACTTGTTACTGTAACTCTGAAATAAATTATTCAATTATTCTGAGATTTTAATCATTTTCTATTCTGTAAATTGTCTTCCTATCCACCAATTTTCATCTCAATTGGACAACTCCTTTTTGGTACATCGATTTTTTTGTTATAGAGTGTATGTAGTAGGATTACAATGCGTACCTATTAATTTCAAGAATATATAAAACTCTTTTTTTTTAAAAAAAAAATGTGCAATTTAACCAATTCTCCCTTTTTTCGAAATGTTTTTATATTTGAGTAACAAACACATGCTTGAATAAAGAACGATTTAATCTAATATATAAAAAATAATTTTTGTTTGTTTGTTTTTTAAATGCTGACATACCGTTCCTTTGATTGCGATAAAATTTTGACAATTTTTTTCGTGCTTTTGCGCGAAAAGTTATTTTAACAATACAATTATTAATCTTTATTGGAACTCATTTAAATTTACAAACAAATCGTTTTATGCGTTTCTTTTTTTAAACATTTTCTTATAATTGACAATTAATAAAGGACATATGTTTAACGGCATATGTCTTTAGGGGGTTTATAGCATATATATCAAACAAAATAATATTATTATCATCGATGCCAATCAATATAAGAAAATAAAATCAAAAATATTTAGTATTAGGACTAATTTTTTCTCTAAATAATTTGTGCAATTTATTGCAACCATAATATTGTGCTCATTGAGGGATAATATATTGTGTAGAATAATCATCTACACAGGATATTGTCCCTCAGTGAACACAATATTATGGTTGCAATACACTGCACATATTATTTGCATATACAAAGTAGAATTATTATTATCGATTCCTATCAAGGTAATTTATATATAATGAAAACTTTCCTATGCAAACAGTAATTGTTCTGTGTATTCAGAGAATTGGTAAACGACATTTCGGTGATGCTAGCGTATACCGTGTTAATTGTATCATCAAAAAATATGCCTCCCAAGTGTTCGCACAGCACGTAGAAATAAGCGAATTCAAGCTTCTCAAACAAACGAGGAACGACAAGCGAACAATGAAGCAGATCATTTACGAACTGCAAATTCATGTGTCTTAAAATCTTAATATCAACATGTAACGACAATCGAAAGGCCAACATGCGTTAAAATTCGAAGTAACATTGTTAACGGGAAGTCTAATGTAGATGTGCTCATTCCAAGCATTCCCATTATTCCCACCAACATGCCTTTTGATTTCAAACGACTGCAGCTTCCCATTTGATTTGCATTATTGATAACTATCATTAAGGCTCAAGATGCACTTCAAGTGTGGATTGAACCTAGAGAATGCACGCTATCCACATGGCTAGTTGTATGCTGGATACTTATGAAACGGGCAGTCAAGATATTCATTTGTTTTTGCTGAGAACGGAAAAACAAAGAAAAATATTGTCTACCCTAAAACACTTAAATAATAAAGTAAAAAAAGAATGGAAGGCATATTATTCATGCATCTTCTTTATATATAATTCAATTTCAATGAATGTTTTCATTGCGACAAGAAATTAAATATCAATCTTTCTATCAATAATAATTAAACAATATAGCTATTTCAAATTATATTTCTACATTTTTTTTCTTCTGCTTCAGCAACGTCCCGTGTTGCAGCTGGTTAATTATAAATTTAAAAAATTCTTATGAATACATTATATTAATCATTTATAAATAATAATTCTAATTGTCATATGGGCAAAATAAAGATCACTAATAACCGAAAAGTACCTATTCTTTTAAACTACAAAAAAAAATGTGAATTTTATTTAAATTGATTACTAAAAGGTTTATTTTGCAACAAATGTTAAATTATACGATATCAGTATCTGAGGCCTATATATTGTATATTAAATCTACGGGTGCTTCAGTATCTCGTAGTTTTTGTCTAAGATTGAAAGAATCACTATCCGACAATATTAATTTAAATAATAATAATAATTATTATTTTTTAAAATCTGCTTTTGCTTTCCGGTTTTTTTATAGCTTTTCTAAAATATTATAATATATAAAAATGGAAATCAAAAATAAATTATTTTCCTTATGAAATTCAGGATTTCCCTATGCTGCCAGTTTTTTTACCAAGTAAATCAGTAATTTAGCATAAACGAAAGTATTTCGGCATATCGTCAGGCAGTTAAATAAAAAAAAAAATATGTGATGATTTATTGAAATTTATTTGGCGATATTTGGCGATAGTTGCTTCGAAAATGCCAGCTTATCTTATGCCTTATGGTAAAAAATGTTCTTCGTCATAAAATTTATTAAAACTTTTCCGAATCTTTAAAAAAAAAGAGCTGTGTATTAATGTCCCTCAGGCCAGTACGTTACCCCGGTCACCTAGTTACATCATCGAAAAGTACGCACGGAAAGAAAATGTAGGACAATTAAAACGTTCCGTACATAAGAAAGGAGTGTGTATGCGAGGATTTTGATCAGAACTGTTTAGGCCTAATAAAATATTTTGTTTTACTCTCTCTCGCGCGACTTGTCAAAACCGAAACATCTCCTTAATTATTTCAACACCACAGAAGCGTATTGCAGTGGAACAAAGAAATCGCATTCTGGTTCATTACTTCGAAGCACGTAGGCCAGGCCCATTCTTTAATATCACGCTTTCGCAACGCATGTTTTCCCACCCCGAGAAGAGTTCGAAATTCGAATCTCATTCCGGTTCCTATGCAGTGAAATCGTCTGAAACACGAAAAATTAAAAGTGAATTTAAAAAATGAATACTCGATAAGTGATTTCATTTTTTTGATTGAGGAAATCAAAATTATAAATTTCTCAGGAATTTCTGGAAGTTGATTGAAAGTAGGGAAATTGGCAATTATTGCAAAGTAAACAGTCGTTCGTTTAACCTGATTTCGCACAAAAAAACCAATATTTCTCATTTATTTCTTGGGTTTTAGTAGACCTCAAAAGAAAATCTTGATTAGATAGTATATTGGCATATTGATTAAGTAAGATTTCAAGGTTTTTTTAAAAAAATCATGTCAGAACATAATAATGTTATGGAAAGAAGATTTTGATGCCTCCGATATTTACGAGGAAAAATCTATCTGCTTTTATCAGTATTGAATTATTATAATATATACTCCTTTGACAGCAGATGCGTTTTTAAAAGATTGACCTGGTTTTACCAGTATTGAATTATTAATACTTATGATTGACAGCAGATACTTTTTTAAAAGGCTGACGAAGAACTGACATCAAAGCTGTTATTTCATCTCAAAATAGGTCGAGATCCAAAACTTTGTTTGCCAGCAAGAAAAATTGAAAATGAAAGTTTAAAAATATTATCATTTTGTATGCATGTGTGTATATCTATATATATAGAGAGAGGGAAGGATAAAGACCGATAGAGAAGTCTCGTGATTGTTTCAAATCAGTTTAAATTGGTTAATGACTTAAATTAATTAAGACAAATAATGGCTTAAAAATAATAATTTTCTCACATGATGGCTTGAAATTTATGATTGAAGATTTTACTTCTTTAACATTTTTTTCATATTATTTAATATATTTTTTAATTACTTGAAGGATAAATAAATTTAAATGATGTAATAACCGCTGTGTCTCTAAATTAGTTCAATTATTTTTCTCATAAAAATGATGGTTCTAAAATTAAATATTATATACCAGAATATATTATATATTACCAGAAATAATTTTAAAAAATATTTTTTTAAATCATCGTATTATACTAGAACAAGATATCTGATTCCCCACCCCCCTCTGTTTTATACAGATTTTTTATGTTTATTCTGAGACACTGTTTATTTTAAATTGTTAAATTATTTTTATTATGAAATTTTTTTAAATAATTGCTTATTTTAGACTTTTTTAAAAAATCTGAGATTTTTTTTGATTAACATATTTATTCATCTGCAAATTTTAAGCGATTTGTTTACTGTTTGGATGGATACAAACTTTTGGACTACGGAATTCTTTCCGGAAATATTTAACTTCTTGATTAAAGATGGCTTTACTTTAAAGGAAAAAATATTCTGATTTTAGAAAAAAAAAACTAAATAGGTCAGATTTATTATGTGCTCTTGTTACTGAATTTTAATTCTATTCCAAAGTTAGGTTTTAATTGGCCGAAAAAAAAAAGGATCTGAAATCGATATTTGCCTTTCTTTAATAGGAAGGAAAGGAGGTGTGTTCTCCGGCTCCAAAAACGCTGTTGTTAGCTTTTGCCGAGTCAAACAAAACAAGGATCACGAATATCACAAAAACTTTCTCTAATATATTACGAGACACAAAATTCTCATGCACAGGAATCTGAAAATAAAATTCTGAACACTCTTGGCATTAACAGTGTCTCCGAAACCCCAATTTTATGCGGGCGTGGTTTGAGATGGTTCTTCTATCAAAGAGATTATGAAAAGGTATCCAGTCGATTATTCAAGGTGGTTTCATCTATTTCATTTATGTTAGAATAATTAGGCATTAAATATTAGTGAAACGAAAGCACTAATATATTGTCTCCACGGCCATTCGCAACCGCAGCGCCATCTATGAGAAAGCTGGAAATCTACAGCCGAGCTATTAACATGTCGTATGTTAGATCAAATGAGGCTGTCATGAATGCAGATTCGACATTTAGTATCTTTACACTAAGTGCTACATTGTGTTGACCACTGACTTATCATAATTGCCATCGATATTTTATTGCTAATTGCAAGATGGACGATTCTTTTGATTGAGCAGATGCCCGATGATAAGGACAGTAAAATTGACAAATGCAAAAGTGATGTCCTGTGAAATTTTTTTCAAAGGACTATTGGACACGCACCGTCAAACAGGATCCACATTTAAAATCTCACAGAGAATGATTTTCAATCTTTGTGCATTGAAACGCGAATGTAAATGGCGTGAACTTTGATTAAGTTAAGAAACGCACAGTTTCCCTATAAATGAGAAATGGCTGGAATTAGTATGCAAAATACGATAAATTATTTTTAACGATAGGTGGTATTCTTTCAGTTTTTAAATAATTTGTTAGTCCTTGGGGATTTATTTGCTGTTAGCACATTCATGGCTCTTCACTATATTTCCCGTTCTCAAACTTATAAAGTTATATAAATATATCCATAAGAAAATATATATATATATCAGGGAAAATAGAATGAGGACTATGTGAACGAGTTTCAAAGCATCTTTCAATCTGTCCAGTGGCCAATTTGGTATCTTTTAGCCCTAAGCTGTGCATATTCTAAGACTTCTCTTTTAACCACTTGACATACGAATTTATTTAACTTTCTAATTAGATAACTTATCTTATTTTGGTAATTTATTATTAATTTGATTTTTTAAAAATAATATATGGAGCATTTGGGATACCAAATCGTTTCATATTGATTTTTTTGAATACTTAAATACTTAATTCTGTGGCTTAATTGCAGATTTGAAAATAAAAATTCAGTAATTCGATGCTCGTGTCAGACACGTCATTGTATGCGAAGTGGTAAATCAGATGCTTCAATTTCAGTTTCACATTTCAGTGCATATCTATACTTAGTATAAATTGAAGTAACCTGAAAGCATTTGCATGCTGGAATCAAAAATTCGGACGTCAATAGTTAACGAATATTGGAGATATTTAAACCATTTTATAGAGCATTTATTGGGGAAGGTTTTAGGACATTAAAGTCATATCAAAATAAAAAGGGGAATTTAATAATGTAGATCATCTTATATCTTTATCTTATCAGCGCATGTGTGAAAACCTCAAACTGCGCATGTGCAAGTAGCACGAGCTAGGATATGCATACTTAATACATTTCCTTGCTTACATCAGGTTTTAAACAGCAATTCAAGTCTCCTTATTCCGAAAAGAAGGAAATATAACCTCGAAATGATCACCTGTGTTTTGTCTACGAACATATTTTTACCTTTGTAGTAATATAAATATTTCTGATTCTCTTCTATAAAAATGGTTTTGTAACTATTTTCGATAATTTCTAAATATATTTTTTTTATGTTTGTTTGTTGTTGCATAACATATGCACATATGATGTCCGGTGGAGGCTAGATTTATATTTAAAGCTAATTTTTCTTCTTGAATGCTATTCCACGAGCAATGCCGTGCGGGTACCGCTAGTTAAATATATTTAATAGCACATATTTAACATTTCCCAGTATATTTAACCTATTTAACAGCATGTATTTTCATCATATATTTAACATTTCAGAGCATATTTAAAAACCCATATTTAACATTTCAGCGCATATTTAACATGATTAATAGCACATATTTAATACCAGTAATTTTCAATACATATTGACTATTTCTAAAAACATATTTATTCAGCACATTTAATGTATCTTGTTAAAAAATTATTAACTATATAAAAAATTCTTTTTATTTAACTATTATGATTGCTGACTGTCCTATTTACTTCATATAATTGCAGCAGAACTTTAGTTTTATAAATATTATAATAGTTAAATGGAAATAAAGAAACAAATAAGAAATCGATTAATTATTCTTGATATGACATTAATATTTTCCTTACATTTTGTTATACAAAAGGTTTTCATTTTTTAGGAAACTATTCATTTTGTATCCAGAATTTTTTTTAAATGATCTGATTGCTGTTTTTTTAATGGTTCTAAACATCTGCCAGATCTTCCTAGTTGGAAATTCGCCATTGATTCTGTCTTTCACAATTGAAGGTTTGAACAAATAAGACCCGTAATCTCATCGTTTATCGTAAGCCACCTCTTTGCTTTCTTAATATTGTTACAAGCGGGGAGCACCCCGAGGTTGGCGGCGTTTGAAGAGGGTTTCGCGTCAGCTTGATTGATTTGGCGAAAGAAACAGTCTGGTAGCCGTTGGATCTTACGTGAAGCGCCGCGTTGCTTCCCCGTGCTTTTGGGCGCGTGCTGGCTCGGCTATATAAGGGACGGATTGGCGGAGCGAGTTAGTTAGGTTTTTCCCTCTCGGAAGAGAAGCGTTTTCGCTGGACTAGCGGATTACTTTAGTGAGCTGTGTTCACGTTTGATGTTAACGTTGTGTTATTGAGATCGCTGTGACATACTGTTTGCTGCGCCATACGATATCTGTTTTGTTTATTGTGCGTAAAATTTACATTTAAGCTGTAAGTGACTGTTGACTGCTGGATTGTTTTATTTGAAGTTTTACTTTATCACGTCATCCAGTAAATAGCTGTAAAAAAATTTGTTTTCTGCTGTCCTCAAGTAAAGTCCATTCAATCCAAACCCGCAACGCCTAAAAAAAGGTAACAATATTTTAAATATGATAGGATTATAGTTGCAAAAATGATAAGCTTTGATAGAAATAAAATAAATTATTCTTGAATTTAAATAAATAATACTCAAATTTAGAAATATAACTAACTTTATAAATTATTTCAAACACTCAGTTAAATCTAGGGGGCCTCTAAATAAGTAATATCACATTTTTTTTGTCTCTGTTTAAACAGGTTATTCTTGCGATACTTTAATTTCTGGAAGAACAAAGGAAATATGGCTTGCTTCACTGAATATTTAGCATCGTCCTTATTTCTCTTTGTAATATAAAATACACCCCTTTAAAAATTAACTTTGTTGAATTTTTCAGGTAAATATAAATTAATTAAACACAGGATTCTTTTGATTTATGAAACATAAACTCAGCTAAATCCTGATACTCTGCAAGTGAGCCTATTTTATTTTTGTAAACTATCCTTGAAGGTTAAATTAATAACAATAAGCTGTATGATTTTTTTTTACAAATCAATTACTACTTAAGTCAACAAAGAAATTTTTTATTTTAATTATACTTTTTATTAAATAATTACAATTAATATGAATAATTGATTAAAAGATGATTGATTTTCGCAAGAATTGAACTCGCATATTTAACCTTCAAGCGAAAAATAAGGTTGACAAATAGAGCATGTATACAACACGCGCTAAAGTAAAACTAAATATAACAGATTAAAATGAAATCTGCTAAGCATATTTCAATGTATCATGTCAGAACATAATTTTTTGAATGGCCAAGCACCACGTGCCCGTGAAAGTTCAATTATATTTTTATTCATTTTAATTGTTTCATTGAATGAGTCACTTTAGCATTCCAAACGATCCAAAAAACTTTGTCTTGCCTTTATTGTTTAAAAAATATCACATTTCCTATTTATTTCATTTTATATAAATCACGTGCCGAAAATGACATTTTTCTAGGCTTTATTTGCTGTAGTCATTAACTTATTTTTTAAAAAATCAGGGCTTTTGTATATGCAAAGCCAACGCGTTATTAAAAGCTGATTTTTTGAGATTTTTCGAACAGATAATAAATTTTTTATTTTTCGCTTACTAATTTTTGTCGACGCCAAAAACCTCAAGCTAAAAACAACATCACGTGCTGACATGATGAAAAGTTAAATGAAATTATCATAATTTTATTTTATATTCCAAAAAGCAATTTTCATATAATAAGGATTTTGTTTTGTTTCGTTTCAAATGTCTTGAAGACATTTTAGAAAAAGTTTATACCTCTCATTGGTTTCAATAGGTTTTCTCAACCCTCACTACTTTACATGTGAAAGATATATGGTGCTATAAAGTGTACTTAATCAAAAGGTCAGCCTCAGCGTTTATGACAAAACACACGATATGTTTGTATTTTCACTATCTCAAGGCTTACACTCTTGTAAGATCAATCATTTTCGAACATAGATAACAGTCACACGGTTTACATTAATCATATGTGAAATCGAAAACGACTGTTTACATACAGACCTCTCCTCCTCCAAACGCATTATCATTACTCAGACGAAACTTCAAAGAGAAGGATTATGTGCCCTTTTTGGCTGAGTCACTTTAAAGAACATATAGTTAATGTTGCTAAAACAGTATTTTTAATTTTTCATATTTGTAAATGCATGTTTATGATTTTCGAGCGAATTTAAAATAGCCGGAAAACGTTTGTATCTATACTTTTAAAATTCCTCGCTTCCAATTCAAGAATGTAAATTTTGGATTTATTTAAAAAAAAGTAGCCGTCATTGGCGACCGTTTTTTCCGCCTATTTATTGACCTTTTAGGCTGTTAAATGATAAATAATGTAATGAATTTTTTTAAATTTTACTTTTGTATTTGATACAACTGAAAACCATGAAATGAAAGGAATCTTTTTCCTGCAAATTAACAAGTGTATATATGCGAAATAAAAGTAGAAGTGAAAACACGACTAATGATTGGAAAAAGCTCATCATGGAATATTTTGATGGATTAGTTTGAATCACATAAAATCATTTCAAAACAAATTGGATATCAAATTTAATTTAAATTATTATTAAAAATAAAGACTATATTGAAATTAACCTCATATTATCAAAACAGTAATTTTTTAAATGTGAAGATATTTGAAGGATTTTTTTGTAAAATAATTGTTTTGTAAGATGCGAACATCGAATTCTATAAGCGAGTAATAGCGATTATCCATTTGCCGACAATTAAGCCTATTTTCGAACTCAATAAAACATTCAATTTAAAGTTATTTCTTTATTTTTTTACGTCTTCTTTCCTAAATTTAATGAACTATTTTGGTGACACAGCGAGCCCTTTCCAGAAAATTTCTAATATTCTTAAATATCTAATAAAAACGTTGAATTCAGTGTCTTGACAATCTTAAATTCGAATTATGTTTTGTTTATATTTGACTGTTGCCCCTCGACAATAAGTAATTAGCTCTGTTTCTGTGCCAAGTACATTAGCGTGTAGCATATATATAGAATACAATAATATTAAGAGTATCCACATAGCACTGTCCGCGACATGCCAGTAATATCAAAGAAACAAAATATAAAGGAATAAAAATAAAGTAAAAGAATTAATATATATTTTTATCCTTTTAATTTTCTTCGTTTGCACATGACAGACTAAAAATAATAAAATAAAAATATAAAAATATGTAAAAGTAAGTGTAAAAAAAAAAGATGCGCTAAAAAAAGATCGATAGTCAGTTAAATTAGAAAGTGTCTTGCAAACGATTTATCTGGGAATTTAAATAATAAAGATTATTTGCGAAATCAGTTAAAAAATAAAACTTTTTCCAATGCCGATGAATCATCGAAGAAAATCTCGGCTCTTTGCCAAATCTACGAAAAAGTAAAACTTTTCCGATCGAATCATCTGCAGATTGAAGAAAAATATTTTCGAATCATCGTCACTACATTATTTAATTGAATCAATTAATAGAGGTAATGTGGTTTTCTATGTTTTAAATTCACCAATTCAACCATACTAATTTAAAAGGATAAATGTAGGAATTTTAATTTCAAATCTTAAAACCTTTCGAGAGAAATAACTTTAATTTTTTTTTAATTCTGTAAAGTAAGTTCAATTCTGTAATTTCTTTTGTACGACAATTGTTTTCTCTCTTTGCCAATGCATCGATTTATTTTCTGAATCATTAAAAATGATGCTATATAAGAATGAAGAAGAAAGAATATTTCAAAAATAGAAGAATACATTAAATAAAAAAAATTCTGTATTTCCTAAATTTAAAATTTTTACTTCAAAGGCCATTTACGACAACTGTCTTCCAATTTTCATAAACATTTCTTATGTAAGTATAAATAATAATAATAATTTTTTCTCAATCACTGTACTTTTTTTAAAAAAATGTGAAATATACAAATAGAAAAAAAAGCTATAATCACTAAAAAAAATTCAGATGTTCAGATTTCAGTGAATATATATGTCTCAGAATACATATAATTTTCTTTTTTATACATTGCATGCATATTTTTGCTTGAATTTTGAATGTTCATATTCATGTGTGTTTAAACAGAGTGCATTTATAATTTGCACCATATCAATGCGTTATATTTTAGTGTTTTTTTTTCTCTAAACATGGCATCACTTAGCATAGCTATCATATTATCGTATTTTCAGTTCTAATTGAAATCGTCAATTTCTGCTTTTGATTTATTACAGTGTAATTATTATTTAGAACTTCCTACAGAGTATAGATGCATTTTCGATGGCGATTTGTTCTTGTGATCACTTTATGAAAAATACTCACTTCCTATGATTTTTTTTTTTCACTCTCAAACACAAAATTTGATGCAATACAATGTCCTTTAATCACAAGATAGAGTCTAGAACTTATAATATGTTATTTCAAAAGGTTTAAGTCCTGTTTATAAAGTCCTTATTTCTTGCTTCTCAGGCTTGTCACAGTGGCGATATGATGGGAAGAGTATCTGATATATCTGGTTGATTTTTAGTTATGAGCTTCACCAATGACAACACATTGCATTAGTTATTTGTAATATTAGCTTTCACCCGCAACTTCTTGCGCTTGGAGATTTTGATGTGTATGCTTGAGAACTGATGGTTTGATCACAATGTAAAATGTTATCAAACCTTATGCCTGCATGAATTTTCAACGCGAATTGGAGCAACATAAATGCGTGAATTTCCTACGTCAGTTGGGGTAACGTCAGAGGAGACATTTTTAATTTCTTTTATTCTGTTTTTGTTTTAATTCGAAAGTACTTCAAAATGAATCCGAAAGACTGTTTAGTTAATAATGTTTAATTCTAAATGCATCAAACACTAAAAAAAATAAACAGAGTCGTTTGAAATAATCGACCAAAATTCCTAGCCGCATTAGCGTGGGGAAAAAACAAGTTGAAGTCTTTCTCACTTGGCGCTGGGGAAAGAAAGATTTTTGGCGAGAAAATTGGTTTTTAATTAATAAAAAATTAACCGGAATAACCTATGTTCTATTCTAAACTATAATCTTTGTACTAAATTTCTTCCAATTTAATTCTTCTGTTCTGGCGTTATTGATTAACATCATCCATCTATTCAAACTTGCACATTTACAATAGAAGTATAGATGTACCAAATGCGACTCGGATATAAACATTGATCATCGCCATCAATACTGCTGGCTTCAATATAAATTTCAACTTGATTCAAATCTGAAAACTTCCTTCATCCACTCTGGCACAGAATCTTTGTTCAATTCATCTAATACATAACATTAATGAAAATAATTTTTTGACTAATTAAGCTTATTTATCAAACTTATTGAAAATGAACTCTTAATTTGTTTTAAAAAGCTAACAACCTCGCTTTCAAAGCATCCATATCAGCATGATGATATTCTGCTTACAGAACAGATTTACAAAAATTAATCCAGCAACAGACCTTCGACCAAAAATTAAATTTTTAGTTCAATTTTATAAAGGCTACCTTATTAATATGATAATTAAAGCTCAAGGGAACAGATACTTATGGGTAGACTCTTTCAGCGTATGAAACTTGCCTCCTATGTTTAGAGATTTCGTTAGATTCGTTTTCCTTTAAAGTCCAGGACTTCTTATCTGCATATAATCGTCTGTCACTGCTTGCATATTAATATCTATGGATTTATTGGGTGCTTCGAAATGTACCATTAAGGGTACCTTTGCTACCATCCTCATTTGCTATTTAAGGGAATACAAGCTCTCAGCACATGTATTCTTTGTAAATAGCTAGCTATTTACCAGGACTTAGTGATGTGTCTAGCAGTGTGTTCTTTAAGTTAACTTTGTTTTTAAGCTTTTGTTATGTATAATAAAACTAGCAGTATCCGCACGGCATTGCCCGTGGCATAGCATCCAAAAAGAAAAATTAGCTTTAAACTTAAGTCTAATCTCCTCTCGATATAATAGGGGATCGTTACGCAACATTAAACAAACCTAAAAATATGTTTAGAAATGCTCAAAAACAGCTACAAAATAATTTTTTATAGTACACATTCAGAAATATTTCGACTGTTAGAAAGGTAAAAATACGACATGTCCGTAGACAAAACACAGACGATCATTTCCAGGTCGGATTTCCTTCTCTTCGGCGTAATGAGATTTGAACCGCTGTTTAAAATCAGATGTAAACAAAGAAATGTATCGCATATGCATACCATAGCATTTGCTATTTGCACATGGCTTTCGCGCATGAGCGGATAAGTTAAAATCTCAATTATGAAACTCTCCTTTATATTTTGATATGATTTTAATGTACGAAACCCTTCTCCAATAAATACTCCACAAAATGACATAAATAACTCCATTATCCGTTAATCCATTATCTGTAACTCCATTATCCATTATCCAAAGATACAGACGCTTTCAGGAGACTTCTTTTTATACTATGTATAGATTTGAATTGTAACTTAAATACGTTGACACCCATCCCCTTTAGTTTTGTGCTAGTCAGCAGAACATGCAAATATTTGTTGACGCCAGCTATCTAGCATAGAGATACATCGTCTTCCTTGTGTTCTTTGAGTCCCGGGTTTGAGTCCCGGTTCGGGCATTATTGTTCTTCTGTGTGCTATCTGTGAGATGTGTGCCTATGTCTCCCTGTAAAAAGGAGCTGTGCAAGCAAATGTTGTGTGTGTGTATAGCTAAGTCGTACTCTTGGCCCTAGTTGGCGCTACTTCAAAAACAAGAGACGCTCTTTTCGGCTTAAATCTCCAGCTGTCTCAGCAGGGTCTTGTCCATGGCAAGTGCCATAAGTAACAACAACAACAACATATTTGTGAAATCATACCTAAAAGTCCCTCTCATTCTGATGATGATTACCGACATAAGTATTAAAACAGAACATTTCCCAATTCCCTTGTTCTAATAGCTGTGTGAAGCCTGTGTCAAAATCATGGTAACTGCAACTGCCAAATTTCGTGCGGACTCAGGAATAGCAATATTCAGGAGAGACTCTACATCTTGCAGATGGTTCATATACCATGATTCCCTTCCCAGAGAGAGTTCTGATCCCCTTCCCAGACATCTCTCCCACCTGGGCATCCCAGAAAAGAGGATGAAAAGTTTACGGTATGGTGGCTGGTTCTTAAAATCCCTGGTGAGTTCAGAAATGGTGGGGGTAGGCTATCTCATAGACGTTGGGACGCGCTTCCACCTGGAAAGGTTGTACCGTGACTGTTGATGACCTACAGGAGTCAGACATAGTTTCCATCATTGTTGACTATCTCATCGATGATGGGGGTGTGCTTTCAACTGGAAGAGTTGTACTGTGGTTGTTGATGACCCATATAAATCAGCCATAGTTTCCATCATTGTTGACTGTCTCATCGATGATGGAGTGTGCTTCCAACTGGAAAGGTTGTACCATGGTTGTTGATGACCCATAGGAGTCACCCATAATTTCTATCATTGTTAACTATCTCATCGATGATGGGGTGTGTTTCCAATTGGAAGAGTTGTACCGTGGTTGTTGATGACTCATAGGACTCAGTCATAGTTTCCACCATCGGCCGTGGTGGTCAGGTCAATCAGATTTATCTGCGTGCCTTCGAACGGGTCGGTCAGAGTAGCCAGTTACGGTTCCCGGACTTTCACCTTCCCGATAATTGTATCTTTTCCCATCAAGGACACACTTGATACGCGAAAACTTTTCACACCCACATACCTAAGAGGTCGCTGTTGTTATTAAGCGTCAAATTCCATTTTCGAAGCTGAGACTCTCTCACCAAATCATATGTGCTTCAGGTTACCAGAGAACATCGTTCGATTTATCGAAAGAAAAACGAAACGATGCGACAATCAGAATTCTATTTCCTCCCCGACCAACGGAAATCATTCTCCATACAAGAGGGGGGGGCAATGATCGAGTGATTTTCAACAATGAAATTAAATTCTGTTCTCAAATCCACGCTTTGGAAGCGAAATTCTTCTGACCATTGCTACGCTCAGGCGAGCGAGAACTCCGAGAGCCTCTTCTGCTTTACATAACACTAGAAATGGAATTGATGTCACCTTCAAGCGCCATTAACGAAAACGACCATTTGCATTCGCCACAAAAAAAATGCCTGCTTGCTTGAATACAAATATGAGAAATTATTATTCTTTTGTGTGTGTGGAAGTGAGAAATAATATTTACCCGTCGGAATCGCTTCATGTCATGTTTTCTCTCTTTCACTCTCTATAATATATGTTTTTCTTTCTTTCCTTCTTTTCTTGCTTACCTCCCCCCCCTTTTCATTTTCCTCTGGAAGTTCATTCTGTCTTGGAATTTATTTATTGCATTCGAATAAAAATGCAGCCATCACAGGAGGGCAATTGAGGACAAGAAGTTGGATTAACAATTAGCAATGTTGATAGCAGAGGAATGCCGGTACTGTCGTAATTGTATGTGTCGTGCGCAAATTATCTTGTAATTAACAATTCAACAGCAAACAATGAAATGAATCGTGTATTTAAGGTAGTATGTGCCCATTCTTGTAAGTTTGCTTAAGAGAAAAATTTTGAAACTTGTTCTATACTGTACCTTTTATAGACTATACTTTTGGGATTCTAAAAATGCTTTATCTTTTGTATTTAAGGTAGCTACAAAAATTTATAACATAAAGAATAATTTTTCATACCGGAAAAAGAAACAAAGAGAATTTTTTTAAAACACAAAAAATTAGTTTCAAAAACTATTTACTCACTTTCAAGCACTACAAACTGTTCAAATGCTTTAGTTAAAAAACATTTATTAATTATATTTTCCTTTATTTATTCTCACAGTCTTTTTTTTATTAAATTTCTTTTTTCTTAACATGTTTTAACACTTCCTACCTTTCTGAAAATAGATACAAGCAAAAACTCAAAAATAGGCGAGCAAACTAGGTACAGGTGCAAGTCTATATAAGTCTTTATGATATTTTTTTAAATCAAACAAGCTGATGAAAGCATTAAAAAAATTAAAATGAAATCCTTTTGAAAGAAAGACATAAGGTATAAGGTATTGGGATTTATAGCTACAATGGCTTTTATCCCCGGTTTCCAGAAGTTAATATTTAAAAAATCTTGTCAATAAACAATAAAACACACGCACAAAAAAAATTGGAGTTTCACTCAGTTAACAGTTAAAAAAATGAAATCCTCCATGCATATTTCAATGTATCATGTCAGAACATCATTTCTTGAAAGGCCAAGCACCACTTGCTCTTGCAAGTTCAGTTATATTTTTATTTATTTTAATTGTTTCATCGAATGAGTCACTTTAGAACTGCAAACGATCCGAAAAAAATTGTCTCGTATTTATTATTTTAAAAACATATCCCATTTCCCATTTATTTCCTTTCATATAATCACGTGCTCAAAATGACATTCTCCTCGGTTTTATTTGCGGTAGTCATTAAGTTATATTTTTAAATCAGAGCTTTTATAAATGCAATGGCAACGATTTATTAAAAGCTGATATTTTGAGATGCTAGTGCAGATAGTAAATTTTTTATTTTTTGCCTATAAATTTTTGTTGACGCCAAAAATCTCATCCCAAAAGCAACATCATGTTCTGACGTGATAAAAATTTATAATATTAAGAATAATTTTTTTCTCAGTACTTTTTACCCTCCTGGAAACAGAAACGGACAAAAGCGTAAAAATAGTAGAGAAAACTAAGTGCAGATGCTCGGGCGAAAGTCTACAAAAAAACCTTTATGATACTTTTTAAAGCCAAGTGTGCTGATTAAAACAAAACAAACAAAAATCCTAAAGGAACGTTATTTGCCGTTGCTAAACCTCTGAAGATGATTCGGGTAGGGCATTTAATGCCCTGTATGCTCTATATTTTTGCTTTACTACTAAGATTACAGAATCTCATATTCACCCTTAATATATTAGAAAAAGGAAAACATTAAAAATTGAATTATATTTATAGAAATTATAGAAATTTATAGACTTTATAGAAATATTTTTTTAAACGGCCGAAGAATGAATCATCTTATTGTTCTTTAGTTTTGAAAGAAATCCCCAAAATGCTAATTTAATGTATATTCTCTATGGGGGGAGAAACATGACAGTATTTCCTTGTTCCGGCTATCGGAACGATTTTGCTTTTTTTTTCCCTTCTTTCCTTCTTTTTTTCTTAAGTATGGAGTCTCATAATCTCTATAACACCCCACACACACACATACTCCCAATCTTCTGCAAAAATCACAAAATAAAACGTTGGTCCACAATTATCAGTTTCACCAATTAGTCCGGTTTCGTCAATTAATTTTGTCATTTTGCAAGCATAGTTAATAAATTTGAATTCTTTAAATTTATTATGCAAGTTCAATTTAAGATTTGAGACAAGATGTATCTCATCAAATTTTGCTGACATCACTAATAAATTTTTTTTTTACATTGAGACCAAACAGCTAGTTACCGAATTCAGCAAGTGTACTGTTAAATGAAAGATAAAAGTTCAGTGAATTAACTCCATTTTTAGTGCCCTTTTTTCATTTTTTATTATTATTATTTCAATGTGTTTAAAACACTCAAAACGTCTTAATTTTGGTAAAAATTTGCAAAAATTCCTAAAAAGTAATTTTTTGTCACATATCTTGTAAATCTGTGCTTCCCTTTTATTATTATTAATTATAAAAATTATTTTATTAATTTTTAGTTTGTTGAATATTAAAAATAGAAAATATGAACGACAATTTAATATGTATCAACAAAAATACTTTTAAAAAATAATTTTGAAAGAAAATTTTAAAATAATTCGGTTTTTTTTTTCTAAATTGTATTTTTAAAAGTGACAAAAGTAAAGAAAAATGAAATAAAAGCATGAGATATTACATTTTTAAAAAATCATTCAGTTAGCTTAAAAATTAGCTCAGCCTATATAGGACTTAGTTATATTCTGATACACACCTCTTAGCAAGAAATAAGTTGTCCACTTCAGAGGGCTCTAAAATGCCTTCTATTGATCCAATTGAAATGAAATTTGAACTACAGATTATTGAAATGATGCACTTTACAATTATTAAATAAAAAAGATTAATTAAAAAATAACCGTTGGGTGGCGTTGTAATACACATAAAACCATTTAATATGGTTTATAATCGTTAAAGTTAAACTAAAATTGCTCAATAAATCCTTTTTTAATTTCAATAATACCCTCTAATCGAAGAACCATATTTTTTACAAATGACCGGAGTGAGTCTGTCGGAATATTAAGAATATGGCATCGAATGTTTTCCTTCAGATCTGGTAGAGATTATGGCTTTTGACGGTAGATATTGTACTTCAAATAACATCCCAACCAAAAATTCGCAAGGGGTAATATCCTGCGAGCGAGGTGACCATTCTATTGGGAAATGATGGCTGTTAACTCGTGCTTGTGAAATGATGTATTAATAGTCGCTTTGCAATAGGTGGTGATGTACCATCCTATGTGAGAATGAAGTCTTGAAAGCCTCCCCGCTGTAGAAGAGTTGGAATTTTAAAATCCCTTATGGTACCATTGTCCTGTGATGGAATAGGTTTGGATCCCATTTGAAGTTATCTCTTCAAACAAATAGGATCCAATGATAAAGGTAATTGTAAAACTAAGCCATATTGTCACTTTTTCAAAATGTAAGAGTTGTTCCTGTATAACGTGAAGGTTTTCTTCTGCTCAAATTTGACATATGTTTGTATTAACTTATCCATTGTGTCTAAAGTGGACCTCATTTCTCCATAGAATGTTCCATGGTCAAGTTGTGTTAACCACCATTCAAGCAAGGAACTGAAGTGCAAACGGTTAACGGACCTCTAAGTCTCCGTCCTGCAAAAGATGCACAGGCCTGATTTTGCATGAATAAAAATGCAAAATCATCTGTACGATTTTTCGTATAGTTGAATGCAGCATATCCAGAAAACGGGAAATCACTGCCAAACTCACACTATTATGCGGCGAGTGACTGCTGGCTTCAACGAGTGCTCGGTCGCATCATTCTCGACACTGGAAGACAGGATTTTTTTCATCCTCTATCTGAAAAAATGCGAAATTGCCAAGTGTTTTTAAAAAAATTTCTGTATTATCTTGAGTAGGGCACCTAGAGACATTAGACCTCTTCGTATCTGCTTCTTGCGCCGAAATTCCTAGAGAGCTGCAATTGAGTTTAGTTGGTTCTGTTAAAATAATTTCATCAGTAGCGCCTTCTCTACGGTAGACATAGCGAACAGAGAAAAAAATAACGTTCGTGCAGATTTCGCCTTCTTTTTATTCAAAGAAAAATTGTAATAGTCATGCAGTGTAATGCAAATTATGTTTCACATTTTCAATATATGCAAATAAAGGTCATTTGTGTCACGGCGCCATCTATTGGTGAATTTTTGTATTTTTTAAAATTAATAAATGTAAAGCACGCCATCTAAATAATCTGCAGCTCGAATTTCATTTTATTTAGACCAATAAAATGCATTTTTGAGCTCTCTGAAGTGGATAACTCATCTTTTGCTAACTCTGTACATTGAAATATAACCATCCGTCTTGGTCGAAATCGCGCGGTTCAAAGCGGAGTCGCCACGTTGCATCCTTTCCCAATGATTTAGGCACAAAGGCCACAATATCGATACCGGAAACCAGGAACCGACTCATTCACACCAAAAATTATCTGGAAGACACTATGTTAATCGATGTGTGCCAAGAAGTGAAATTCCAACAGCCAAAAAATGCATCTCAATTCTCTCAACTTTCCGAATCTTCAACCCTACTGCCTAGGACATACATAATAAATTTTTTATCTTTAATCCGACAATTTCAACTACTTTTTTTAAAAGATGTAATATAATGTTTATAGCAACAGCTACGAAAAGAAAAATACTAACAATATTCCTTTGGTATCTAGAATTTAATTAGATGCTTTTAATTATTTGTTAGTCACATTCGCCGATTAAATTTTTAAAGAGCAATGCGATTATTTTGTTTAACAGTAAAAGCTAGTAATTATGGTCTAGGTAAAATTTTGTGTCTCTTTCTTTCTTATACATGTCAACATGATAACTCGAAAACCCAATGATTTAAATAAATTAAATTTACAATATAATCTTACTGTCCGTGATGCCGAGCTTTTCTAATTTCGATTCCGTGACTGTGAAGACTGCTCTTTTCGTTAGCAAGTGGAAACGAGAATAATTGGTATGACACGTAATTTAATTTTTTAACAACATTTGATTGGCATTCACACAGAACGACACTTAATACATAAGAACAGCACTGAAGTTTTGTTCAGTTGACAGTTAGACAGAGATTCTGCTTGTGTGATTTAGTCCATTTTTGAGATACTACAGTGTTGTTGTTGTGTTGTGACTAATGGCACTTACCGTGGACAACCCCCCGCTGATACCATTAGCAGATTTTAAGCCGAAGAAATGCTTTTTTTTACAAATAGCGCCATCTAGGGCTAAGAGTACGACTTAGTTACACACACGCCACAACCCTTTTTAAGGGGCGGACTTCATACATGCAAATTCATTAATCGACAGATCGTTATTTAGATCTGGAACGGAGGACGATCACCTCTGACCCAGTACCTCCAGTGATATTACTCACGATATGGAGGAGTTTGCGACCACGAACAGATTTAACGAGCGCCAGTCGCCTTACACTCGGGGAATCTTTTGGCAGGTGAACTTCGAACCGGTACCCTAAGAAGTACGAGTCCAACGTTCTACCAGCCAGGCCATCCCGGCCCACTCCAGTTCCAATATCAAGATGAGATGCAAACTGACGGAGAGTTCCCGCAGCATGGAATGGCGATAAAGGAAAGAGACTCAAAGAGGCTTCAACAGAGTACTGCCGATAGAATTAATAGATTTTGAAATACTCCAATGTTTGAAGAGAAACTTGCAGATGGTTTTTGCTTGCAGTTATTTCACCCACCTCCCCTCTTCCACCATCTTTCCCACTGTTCAACTCTTATCTTATCTTCAGTTCAGCTGCTGTTTCCCTGCTTTCGCATTGCCCTCACACTTGTGATTGCAACTGTAGATCAATGTGAAATTTTGGTTTCAATCTGTAATAAAAAAAAGGCGTCAAAATTACATATTCAGTTTTTTAGTATTTGTGTATCAACCACAGCTAGCCCTAATCCCCCTAAAAAAAGTTGCCAACGATTGATCTTTCGTAACTAGTTTTTGTCAGTGTCATGCAGTTAATACACTTTTTATTTATCCACTTAAGTTCAAGTAAATTTTTTAAAACTTGTAGTGGATGACATTTGATGTTAATACAATTTTTTATGAATTAATTAATAACTATCTTTCTCGACAAAAATCTTCATTTACTCACCACCAAATAAGTAACAAATTCAGTTTGTTTTTTCCCCACACTAATGAGGTTAGGCCTAACATGTTTCCGACCCATTATTTTAAACGTTTCTGTTTATTTTCATAATGTTTGATATATTTAAAATTAAACTTGGTTAGTTAGTCGATTTGTCGGATTCATTTTGAAACATTTTTGAATTAAAATAAAACAATAAAAGAAATTAAAAATTTGAAAATTAAATGCTAATATAATTTATTGATTATTTTTTAATAGTAACTGTATAGCTGTTAGGCCTGGATAACCTGGTTGGTGGGGCGTTGGTTTCACATCCCTTGTGTTGCGAATTCAAACCTAACAACCGAAGAATGTCCGTGTATGGTGGACGTTAAATCTGTCGTGGTCACTAAATTCTCCATACGGAAAGTAATACCACTGGGGTTTATGGGTCAGAGGTGATCGTTCTCTGTTTCAGATCTAAATTACGTCTGTGGATGAATGCATTAATATAGTCCACCTCTTAAAAAGGTGATTGACGTACGTGAGCTAGAAGTCAGACTTCTGCTCTCAAGTGCTCAGGGGTCATAACCTCAGAAACTACTGCACCCCTCCTTCCGTGTAAAGCGGAAAACGAGAAAAAAACCCACTTGTAATTATTTAATAAAAAGTAGATTTAAAATAAAAAAATTTCGAATTATCTAAGTAGGATTTGATTTTTTTAAAAAATTGTTTTTTATACTACTTATTTGTTATTTCTGACGCCAGGTTGTGTTCTTTTTTTCATTTTTAACAGTCATTTATTTTCTAAACTCTTCGAAATTTGGGTACGTTGTCCTTCTTTTTATTTTATTATGTTTCTTTTTGTAAATATCTATTTTAATACGATACGAGTGAAAAAGGGAAACTTGCGTTTTATAATTATCCGATTGTAAACCTGGTATTGTGATGAAATTCAAACTCGTCTATTCAAACACTCAATCGCCTGCTTTAAGCAACAATCATCTTCTTAGTAGGACTTTCGTTTCCGCTTTTATTTCGAAATATACACAATTTTCAGTTTGCATTAAACTTAAGTTAAATTTATGCTTTCCAGTTACATAAAACAAAACGATGATTTAAAAAAAATGTTTCATGTAAATCATTTAACATCATTACAAGCAATATAAAAAAAACAATTGTTTTAAATCAATTCCTACTTATGTTAACAAAGAAATTTTTTATTTTAGTAACTTATTATTAAGTAATTACAAGTTTTGTTGTTGTTCTCGTGTTCCGCTTTAAAACGAAAGGAGGGTGCAGTAGCTTCTTAGGGTTTGGACCCCCTGACAACCCGAGGGCAGAAGTCTCACTTCTAGCTCACACGTCTCAAACCCTTTCTACCGGGTGTGGTAAAAACCCACTAGGAGATAGAGGGCGCGATGAGCGCCCGGTGAAGAAGAAGGCATGTAGCCACGGTAGAGAGCAGTTGAGTTAAAAATTGAATTCGTTATTAAAGTTGTTGTTATTATAAAAATGTGGACTTGATTGACTAAATACACTGAACCACCATACTGATTATACTAGCGTTGAATATTCAACAACAATTGAGAAAACACATAATGCGTGAAATTTCTACGGCAGTTGGGGTTACACAATACATATTAGAAATTTTTAATTTTTTTATTGTTTTAATTTAATTCAAAAGTATTTCAAAAGGAATCCGAAAAATCCATTAATTAACCAGGTTGAAATTTAAATGCATCAAGCCTTTTGAAAATAAAAAGAAACGTTTAAAATAATAGGCCGTAAACATGTTAAGCCTAACCTCATTATTGTGGGGAAAAAACAAACTGAATTCGTTGCTTATTTATCGATGGGGAAATGAAGTTTTTTGGCGAGAAAGTTTTTAATTAATTAATAAAAAAATAATGAATTAATGTTTGGAAAAACTTTATTAACATCAAATGTTATCCCTTACAAGTATAAAAAAATTTTACTTGAACTTAGTTGAACTAGTGAATAAAAAGTATTCATTTAACAATTGAA